>VHKM01000748.1:0-111177 GCA_007210695.1 Neogobius melanostomus
TGATCGTAACTTTTTTTGTCTTTTTTTGTTGTGTTTTTGTAGATTTTGTTGCTATTTTGATGCTCTTTTGTCACTTTTTTGTTGCATTTTCGTCTTCATTTTTAACTTGATTTTGACCCTTTTTACGAGAAGCTTTTTAGATTTGGGCAAAGCCAAACTGGAGAAAATGTGCTCAGGTTCAGGTGGGGGTTAAGGGGTTAATTGACAAAGCTATAAATGCCATTGTCAGCACGTAATGCACACAGATAACATTGTGATGTGTCATTGATTGTTATTATTTAACCTCTTAACCCCCACTTTAACCCGAGGGCATTTTCTCCAGTTCGGCTTTACCCAAATCTCAAAGCTTCTTGAGAAAAAGTGTCAAATAGCGACAGAAACGTGACAAAAAAGAACAACAAAAAACACAACAAAAAACGCAACAAAAATGCGACAAAAAAGGTGACAAAAACATGGTGAAAACACGCCCCAAAAAAAGCGATGGAAAAGCAACAAAAAGTGACAAAAATTCGACAATAACGTGACAAAAACGCGGCGACAGCGTGACAAAAAAGTTAGAATCACCTTTGTAGGCCTTAGCTTTCAATGAGGCGTCTCACTGTTGTTCCTCAGTCGAGAAGCTTCAGATTTGGGTAACCAAGTTTACAGTTTTCGTTTACAACAAAGTGATATACGCGAAGAAGACAAACTCACACAGAATTGTAGCCATTCCCAAAGCCCAATTGTGTTTTACAGCCGAATTTTTACAAAAATAAATTAAAAAAACAAAGTACCATTTAAAGTAAGACAAAAGCAAATACATACTGTAGACATTTTCTTTCAAACTCACATTTTTGTGTGTCTTGGAGGACTCCCTGCAGTGCCTCCGAGGCCCCCCAGTGGTTCACTTTGGGAAGCACTCATATAACAGTAGTATGAGGAAAGGGAATAACAAGTATGGGAGATCGAGGCTGTCACACTTTTTTTTCCCCTAGAGTTTGCGTCTCATCAACAGAAAATCCCACAAGAGTCAAACCTCCATTAAACGGAAGCTTGAACCCTTGACTTGAAGTAGACCTCGCTCTCTTTCTTTCTACCATATTGCGATAAAGAGTTATTAACCGTCAAACACAACCAAATCGACTGTGACAATGTGCCCCGTGTGCGCAGCTTGGGGTGGGTATGTCACTGTGTAAAATTTACAAATTCACCAAATGACCCAAACATACGTCCTCCTATAAAAGCTCATGTTAAAATAAAGTGATCAGAAAAACGTATTACACCAAAAGAAAAGAAAAAAATCCCACCATTTTTACCCCGTGTGACAAATAACCCCGAGTGTCGTTTATGGCACTAACAATCTACGAAAAGAACTCAGACTTTAAAGTTCGGGAAAAGGCATAACAACAATTCAAATGTGTCCTCTCCTCAAGTCTTCAGTCCATATGAGAAAACTATTACTGGAAGAGAAGAAGAATACAAATACATATATATCAATACCAGCATACCTCTAGTGTGGCTATAAAAAGCAAATTACTCCGTATGACAAATAGCCCCGTGTCCCTTACGGCTCATGTGCATGTTGACCTTGTGATGGTCATTGTGACCTCACACACCGTACTGTATGTGACTCAGCTGATGTGGCCACAGATGTACTTTTGACATCAACATGTAGTAGTTTGTTCCTCTCCGCACTGACCAATATTTAAGTCTCTTACTTAAAGTTTGCCACAACATGTACATCAGCCTAATCCACTAGAGGAGAGGTTCTCAACTGCTGGGTCGGGACCCAAAAGTGGGTCATGGAACCATTTTCTAATTTCGTATCCTGAAAAAGTATTAACCTCTTAACCCCCACGACCAGGGCCGGACTGGGACAATAAGGCCCTGTCCCAATTCAAACCCTAGCCCTAGATTTGAGCCCTTCCCTAGCTTTTGCACATTCCCGCGGAGGGTAGGGTGTCCCAATACTTTAGGGAGCAAGAGGAAGTGGCTATCTCCCTTGAAAAGGCCTCTCTGCAGCAAGTCAGGTCAGGAGTAGACTTGCGGCCAAGAGAGTATAAACATGGCGGCTACTGGTGGAAGCGACAACTACAAATGTAAGAATATATACGCAAATAAGCCTGTAAAAAAACTGAAATGTATTGGAATGTGCTAGTTAGATGTATATGCAATGGACTTTTAAGTTAGAGTTTGAAAGTCGCTATTTGACGACGTTCGTAAAAATGCTTTAGTGCTTCGCCAGAGTCTGCCCGTCAATATACACTGACGACCGGTGTGTGTCCCGGTGTGTCCCGGTGCACATGTGGATGTTTCGTGCTTAGCCAGGCTCTAAATCTACTGACTCTGATTCAAGCTTTCAGTAAACAAAATGGTCTCAAGCTGAATCTTTTCTCCTGTGAGGCTTGTTTACATTCTACTTATGTGACATAGATGATTATTGTTTGCTCTAAAACAGTAATGCATCATGTTTAATCATTTAACAATAGACTGGATGTAAACTATACAATCTGAATGTGTAGGTCGTCTTGTTTATAGACACAATGGTAGTTGGCAGCTAAGTTGAGCAAAGTGCCAAAATTAAACGAAACAACATACCGGAAACATCCCGACCGTCACAAACATACGGCGAACGCGTCTGCTGTTTCGTATATTTCCTCTCCGTTGATTTATCAAACGTAGATAAATCAACATGGCACACACAACAGCAGGAGCTACGCCGGAACCGCATTTTCACACGTGGATTTCTTGTCATTGTAGTTTATGTGTATAAACTGTGTATTACCGCTACACGTCAATGTTGTGCGTGACGTAAGGTACACGTTCTCTGCGCCAATTTGCATATAGTGTTGTCCCATTCCTTAGGGGAGAATCTTCACTTGCACTTCCCTCATTGAGGGGACTCTAATGTGGAGGGAACTCATAGCAAGTGTTCTCAAAGCAAGTGAGAGAAATGGGACGGGGCCTAATTCAGCCCGGGCATTTTTTAGTTTGGGGGGGGGGGGTTAGCTGATGTGCCGCTGATCATGCGTGCAGCACATGTACCACTGATGTGCCTGTGATGGGCCATAGCACGGGCTGCGCAGAAAATAAAGAAATAAAATCTAGCGCACTGGCCCATTTTGGAACCGGCCCACCGGTCAAATGCCCGGTACAATATATGGCCAGTCCGGAACTGCTCACGACGGTGGCGCAGGTGGTAGAGCGGGTCGTCTCGTGATTGGAAGGTCGTGGGTTCGAATCCCAGCTCCCGCAAATGCACACTATTGTTGCGTCCTTGGTCAAGACACTTCACCCTAGTTTCCTCCAGTGTCTGCGTACATTGGTGTGTGAATGGGTGACTGGTTTCTTACTGTAAAGCGCTTTAGGTGTTGTCGTCACTTTTTTGTTGTGTTTCTGTAACATTTTTGTGGTCTTTTTTACGCTTTTTGTCAAGTTTTTACATTGTTGTTGCTTTTTCATCTATAAATACCACCATGCATAAACCTGCTTCCCATTTAAAAGATAAGTTGCTCATTTCATTCTAATCTTTGTCTCAGACAAAATAAATTACACATTTTGGAATAAGGCTGTAAGGCAAGGCAAGTTTATTTGTAGAGCACAATTCATACACAAGGCAATTCAAAGTGCTTCACAGTTGCAGTTTTCTGTAGCAAAATAAAAGTGGAAAAAGTGAAGAGGTGACAATCAGCTGTGCAGATAGGGATGGGACGATAACCGGTTTCAAGGTATACCACGGTATCAAAATGCTACGGTATCACTACCGTGAGGATTCCCTGTCTGACGGTATTAAAAATGCATGTTTTATATGCCATTTTTGCCCAAAAAAAGTTGCGCTCCATGCAAACCCCCGCTCTCCCCTTCTGCTCCGCTGCTCCTCACCTGACCCGCGGCGCAGTCCCTCTCTCTCTCTCTCTCTCTCTCTCTCTCTCTCTCTCTCTCTCTCTCTCTCTCTCTCTCTCGGCCGTCAGCCTGTTGAACACGGCCCGTAGCAGCAGAGTAAAGTCACTGTCCCCCGTGAACATGAACACTGCCTCTGAGATGAAGCTTTGTTTGGATCTATTGCGTTAAAGCTACCAAGTACGGCTGAGAAGCAGCTGTTTAGCGCTTTAGCTCTGTAGTTCGCGTTACGCTAACCTGTTAGCTTTGTGGTTTGGATTGTTCATCATCCATGCCTGATCATCACGCTGTCTGATGAACGACAGCGTGTCTGTCGTTCATCAGACACGCTCTAGACAACACTGTTTTACGTGTTATTTTTCAGAAGACGCTCAGCCTTCCTTTGCTAAATGCTCATCAAAGACGCACTGTTTTTCATTTAGCTCCAAACTCCACTCGCTGTCACACGCCGCCAGGGCTACTACTACTAGCTACTATGTAATGTAAACAAACCTACGCGCTACTCCACTAAATTCTCCCCAAACAATAATCTGATGCATCGCATAGGCAGATAACATGATTATTCTTTACACTCTAGGCGTCACTGCAGGATAAGGGTTAGACATAGGTGGAACCTTTACCTGATGCAGTTTGCTAGTCGGTCAATTATTAGACAAGCACAAGTTTGTTGACCGCTTGATGCGACACTTTTTGTATACTATTAGGATTATTTTTTTAAATATGAAATTGAATGCACAGACTACTTTAGTAAGAAATCAAGCAGCAAATTATAATGGCAAGCCTGCCTTTGGACGTTTTTGGGAAGACATCGAACAAGCAGTGATTAGAGCATCAGCGAACATGCGCCGTCTGTGACTAAAGTGATTAAGGTAAAAATATCCCTTTGTTTAAAGTGTTATTTTGGATAATAAGTCATAATAGTACACTTTATTGATCCTTAGCAACATGTAAAGTCATAACCAATTACAAATGTACCATAAACAAACCCTGTTTGTTAAATGCGAACCCTGTTTTTACTTTTTAAATATAAAACACGCAATTTCACGGTATACCGTGATATCGTGGTATTTTTTGTCAAGGTTATCAAGGCAAGGCAAGGCAAGTTTATTTGTAGAGCACAATTCATACACGAGGCAATTCAAAGTGCTTCACAGTTGCAGAAAAAAATAACAAGAAAACAGATAAAACATCAACATAAAGTTTATCAATTACAGTAAAATCTCGTGGAAATCTCATACCGTCCCATCCCTATGTGCAACACCAATATCTCTTAATTGTTTTATTTGATTTAATCTGATTGCCACTCTTTCCACGTCGAACCCGTGCGTTGCGTCACTTTTGTTTCAAAGGGACAAACATGACTCAGTGAAAACGGTGGTTGCCAGCGCTGATATTGTGCCCGCATTCGATTCAGCCCGAGGTTCACATGGAGCAGCTCAGTATTCAGCGCCGCCTGTGAGAGAGTTCTCCACAAAACAACACAAAGCAACATCCAGAGAACACGGAGACCCGAGGAGCGCTACTTCCCCTCTGAATCACAAGTTTAGTCATCCTCAGACATTAATGTGACAGGTTGGTCATCGTCCAAACATGTGACGATCATCTATAAACAATACTGGTTCATGTGGGTCACCTCACTTATTTTTTGTTTATTATAATCACCATCTTTCAGGAGCAAAGAGCGACCGCAGTGCAGAATCCAAGGACCCGTCAGGATCATGGTCAACAGTACCAAGCCAGAAGATTAGCCTATTGTGCATTTTTGGGTTGCACGTGGCCATTGCCTTCAGAAGTCTTCCAAAAAATAATGAAACTGGAATGACCTAGATATATATTAGTTCCACTAATGGCACTTAATCTTAATCTGGGATCGCTCCTGTTTTAATCGTTTGGGGAGAGGACAAACCTTTGGCGCTGTGTTTCCTGATGATCGGATGATGAAGAAGACTTCTTTTCAGCCAATTACGACCCAGTCTCAAAACAACAAACTGCGACAACAGCAAATCTATTAAACATTTAGTTAAAAAAAAAAGAAAAAAGTTGTCTGCACTCTTGTTTCTGGGTCATCGCTGCGTTGTTAATTAGTAACGATAAAACCATAGACGGTGAGAGAGTGAAAAACATGTAGCATTTGGTGCTGAAGTATAATCATCTGAAACCTTTTTGCCCCTCTTCAAATCATTATTGAGGGTGATTCGCAGTAATCTCTCGAGGACCTGTTCAGGCGTGTGGGTCGGATCACAGCTGACCCTTCTCATCCTGGACACGGACTATTCACCCCCTCCCCTCAGGCAGGAGGCTACGGTGTATCCAGACCCATAGATCCCGCCCCTTGAACAGCTTTTTCCCCTCCGCCATCAGACTCATGAACAAAAAACAAGACCCATAACTTAGTTACAGACTCATGGATGTAACCTGCCCTGCGTGGTGTGTCCACACTTAGACCTGCTGCTATCACTTTATATCACTATATCACTTTAGATACCTACACATCTGTAAATACAATCCCGCTGTTCTTTGTCAATTGTTGTCGTCCCATATTTTATTTTATTTCTTATCATATTTAATTAATATTCTTATGCATGCCCCCTATACTGCCTTATAGTTTAAAGTTTATAGATCTTTTAAAATCTAGATTCTGTGTTATATGTTTTATGTTGGACATCAGCACCGAGAAAAATTCCTAATTTGTGAACCTGTTCTCAAACCATGGCAATAAAAAACGATTGTGATTCTGAACACAGGCTTGTCACACTTACCTCCACATGTTTGCCACACCGCATTGTAGCCAGCGGCTAATTTCCATTGGTCGTCCCCCACTTACACGTCAAACACACGCTCATTCATCCTGGCCTATGGCACATTGTACATGTTATTAGGCATGGGAAGAACGTGCAAACTCCACACAGAAAGGCTCGGGCCCCTTAGTCCAGCGCAATTCTATAGTCTATGGATAAAACGCTTGAAACCGTCCCATGTTGCGTACAGTGACCAAACAGTGTTTGGTAGAAGCGTACTACGTGGAAACAAGTGGATTCTTGTGTTTTGGTAAGTACCCTAAGCGTTCAGCTGTTGGCCATAAGGAAGGAGGCAGGAGGAAGTGCGCCAGCTCTATAGGATTTCTTGGATTACATCACCACTGACCCTCTTTCTCTGAATGCTAACACCATTAGCTTTCTTTACATCCCTTCTTGTGAATCTGACCTCCACACTTCCTTTTACAGACCGACCCCAAAGCACCCTGCCCCTCCTCTCCCCGGGTCCTCCAACTCTTACCCCCACAACCCGCCCCACCACCCCTCCACCTCTCGCCCGTATGCCCTCACGGATGTCCCTTTGTGGGCCGGGACGCGGAGTACAGATGGGGCATGAATGGGGCTCTGTGGCGGCCTGAATGCTGGGTGCCGTTGGGGGGGCGGCTGTTTTTGGACGGAGAAGCTGTGAACACGTGCCTGATTTATTAAAGACTCCACCAGATTCAGCTCCTGACGCACCGGGGTCCAACTCAACAAAAACTCAGCAGAATCGCTCAGCGCCAACCTCAAAATAACCTGGAAATGTCCGCGCTTCTTTTGGAAACGAGAAACAATGAGGAACGGCGTTATGTAACTCATTGGGTCACTGTGACGAGTGAGTGTCACGCTACCGACGTGATGAATGCATTAAAGGGGGGGTATTATGTAAAATCGACTTTTTCAAGCTTTATATCATGTTATTATGTCATTCCCTCATTAAACACATGCCTGGAGTGTTGCCTTGGCTCATTCACATATTTTTGAGTAATCAGTAAAAACTTAGACGGCAGCCATTTTAGGTGTAGCTATGCCTCAGTCCTCCTAGGAACGCCCCCACCTCCTGGAGACGCCTCTGGACCTTTCGTCACCAGCCAAGCCACCAACCACTGCTCCTCAGCTCAGCAGAGCCCCCTCCCCGCACAGTAGTATTGTTTAGATGCCACAGCAGTGTGCTGAAGGGGGCGTGTCGGAAAGCTTCTTAAAGAGACAGAGGCCTATTTCAAGACGTTCAGTACAGCCATTTTGAGAGAGCAATTTTATTCAAGGCAGTTATTTTAATTTACTGCATATACAGACCAACAGAAGGTTACGTCATCATTGTAGTATGCTATAGACTGGTGCTATGTGATTGAAAAAAGCATAATACCCCCTCTTTAAGATTCCATACACTGTTCATTTGCTTTAATTCAATGAGCATTATTGATGAGCAAAACATGAATTAATTAATACTAAACTTGACAATAAAAAGGTCACTATTTCGTTGGACAGCCTTAACTTTGATTACAGCACGCATTACTGTGTTTCAATAAGCTTCTGCAATATCAAAAGATCCAGTGTTGTGTTAATTTTCTCCAAGATCTTGTGATCGATGATGGGAGAGTGCAACCACTGCGCAAAGCCTTCTGCAGCACATCCCAAAGATTCTCAATGGGGTTAAAGGAACAGCCCACCGTTTTTCCATACTGAGATATGTTCTTACCTGAGCTTAGGCGAGTTAATGCGTACCTGTCTGGTCTTTGTGCGTGCGCTCAGTCAAGCAAAAAGACCAAGGATGTTGTTAGCATTTGGCCTCTCCCAGTGTATTCCTATAGCTCCAAACGGGGGTGATGAAAATGACTTGAAGAATTGCCATCAATATTTTAGCAGGTTGTAGCAAAACGATATGATATTTAAGGCTGAAGGAGAAACATTGGACCAATCTGGACTTTATTTAATGATTAGTGGTAAGAATTTTCTAGATTTTGGGGGTCATTTACCAAAGCGTTTGCTCATGTGGGGTCACACTGGAAAAATGACCTTACCGTATTTTCCGAACTATAAGTAAACACTTTTTTCCATAGTTCGGCTGGGGGTGAGACTTATACTCAGGTGTGACTTATATATCAACATTTATAAATTGTGTGTTATTTTCACACTGACAGCGGCGAGAGGGCGCTCTAGGCTTATGTACCAGTATCTGCTCCTTCTGTACCACAAAAAATAAAAAGTAAAGGGTTATCGAGCAGCAGAAAGAAAGTGTGGAGTGAGCGAGAAACTTGTGAGGGACTGGAATGCAAAACAAACAAAGCTAATCACGGGGTAAAAGCTAGATGGACACAGCTAGAGGAAAGAGTTTGCAAATGGGTGCTTGAACAACGTGATGCCGGGAGAGGCTTGTCAATGGTGCAGTTACGCCTCCAGGCCCAGGTAGTTACTAAGGCTGGTGCGACTTATACTCCAGAGTGACATATATGGTGCATTATGTTGAATTTTACTTGGTTTGAACTAGTATATTTCCAGTATATTCCTGTAGCTCCAAATGGGGGTGAAGTTGGAAGCTACTACGCTCTTCCACGGGCACAAAGACCAGACGGGTGCGTATCAACTTGTCTAAGCTCAGGTAAGAACATATCTCAGTATGGAAAAACGGTGGCCTGTTCCTTGAAGATCTGGACTCTGCGGCGGCCGATCCATCTCATGCCCCCTGAACCACTCTTTCACAACCCCATGAATCCTTTCATCTTGGAATATGCCCGTGCCATCAGGGAAGAAGAAATCCACTGATGGAATAACCTGGTCATTCAGGATGTTCAGGTCATCAGCTGATCTCCTTCTTTGGGCTCATAGTGTTTGGTGAACCTAGACCTGACAGACTACAGCAACCCCGGATCATAACAGTTGGTTCAGGGGTGCCCAAAGTGGAGCCCGGGGGCCATCTATCCATTTTTGGTGACCCTCAGGCTTGTTATGGCTTATTGTTGAATCGACACATATCTCTAGAGATGACACTTTTTACTGCAAGTTTAATAATTCTGCACCATTATAACCTCAAAGACCAACATTTTGTCATGTGACAGAGCTGACATTAAGGTTCTAAGCCCAAATAAGGGTCTGAGGCACGGTATAAACCTCTCTTCAATGTGTACAATTGCTGTGTACAATTCAATATGTGGCCCTCGATGAGGTAAGTTTGGACTCAAAAATCCAGGTGGCAACTTCTGCTTTTGATCAGGCAGTTTATGAATCCACAGAAAAAGTACCATAACAGAGTGTTTCATTACCTCATTGATATAAAATTGCTCGTTGATATAAAACAACAAAAACAGTTCAGACTTGAGAAGACAAAGAAATCCCAGCGACAACTGGAATGTTTGGAACAGACATATGAGTTGTCGGCCTGAAATCACTCATATGACACCATTTCTTCCATTCCATTGCTTTGTCTTCTTTTTCTGTTTTTGTTTGTTATGAAATATCAGAACAGCCCTCGTGTTTAATGCTGCCTTCATGTGCTCTGGTAAACGTGATCGTTTCCAGTTGTGAAGGGGAAATTACGAGTGCATTGTGTTCAGGTGCTTTTGTCTCGTAGAAAGTGAAACATAAAAAAAAAAACCACACACACACCAATGCACTATAAACAAATAAATTCACATGAGAAAGCTGTCTATAAACCGCTGAACTACTTTAATAAAACATTTAAAAATGCATAGTAACAATCAGCCATTACACATAAAGACGTATCGTTACTGCTCTCTGTGGTGTTGAAAGGTCAATGGTTATCTCATCTCGGGAACTCGGGCATAATAGAATCTTCCCATTTTCCCAGTGGAAAATACAAAATGAGGTGGTGTTCATGTGCAATTTCCCACTCGGCAAGTGGTGTTTACCATAATTACGACACCACATGAAGGCAGCATCATGCCCGCACAAACCAAGTCACTGCAACAATTCTGACACTGCCTCTGATGTAGCAACAAATGCAATGTGTGAAATTGTGAAAATAAGCTAAACTAAACTAAAAAAACAAACAAAACAAAAACAATAATAAGCCAGTTTTAAACTAAATGGAAGTCTTAAAGAGCAGCAATACTATATCTATGTGGTAACAAAAAGCCTACATGTTATTATTGACCTTATTTCTTAATGAAAGGTGTAACTCTAATGTGTAATCTAATAATTTCTATGCCATTTGTTAGAAGGAAATGGGGTCTGGGAGGTCCTCCCCCAGAGAAAAATGAATAAAACATGGCCTCTTCCTTCGCCTGGTTCATTTAAGGTGATCTTGCCTATTTTTTTTTTTTTTTGCAGCTAATCATTCAGATAAATACATTTTAAGTTATTACACTTTTCCACATTATGAATGAATGAATTAATTTGATAGGGACAAGTATTCTGACATTACACAAAGGCAGTGTATTTCAGTACAATCTAAAAATGATTGCTCACTTGGTTCCTCTTTAAAACATGTGTTAGTTTGTATTAAAAGCCCACAGAGCTTAAAAGTGGATTTCGAGATCGTGTTTGCCTATGCCTGGCTGACACCAATGGCCAGCAACCTTTCAATTCAGGGGTAAATGCTCCGTTATTGTGCCACAAAGCACTTATTTGACCATTTTGAGATGCGCCTCCTCACGCTCTGCACCTGAATAATCTGCGATGAAACTTGACAAACTTCTCTCTTGGAAAGATGAGCCCAGCCGTCTCCTGTTATTGTGGAAATGACCGGAACTCGGGGTAACACTTGGTGATCAATTATCCCTTAGCGACCCAACGTGAGCGGGAACACAAGTGCGAGAGGGCAGAGAGAGAGAGAGAGAGTGGGGGGGCTTTGGTTCTGGTCCAGAGGAGTTTGTAAAGCGGTGGACGCGGGGCAGCACGAGGCACACACACACACACACTTACACGCACACACACACACACACACAGAGCTGTCCCGCGTGTGTTCGGAGTGGGTGAACGAGGAGCCCAGGGTGCTGAGGTCCAGTCTGGGTCGTTTCGGTACGGGCAGCGCTCGGGGGACGGAAACGAGGCAAAGGACATGTGGACCCGGGAGTGAGGGGTCTCCGCTCTGCAGACGCTCGATCACAGCCAAGCAGCCGGACTCGGGAAGGTAAGGTTTCACTATTACGCACATCACAACAACCTCAAAAGAGACGATTGAAATGCCATTAACGGGTCCGGGACAAGAACTAGTATAAAGAATCAAACTTTTAGAAATTCTCAAAACATGACGCAGAACTAGTAAACATGTTTGTATATTTAAACTGTTTCTCACTCTTGGGTTTATCACACATTTGTTGAGGTTTTATTTCTATCAGTGTTTCCAACAGGTGCACAAAATGGAAATGACTTAAATGAAGAATCGCCATCAATATTTTAGCAGGTTGTAGCAAAACTATATGATATTTAAGGCTGAAGGAGAAACATTTGGACCAATCTGGACTTTATTTTAATGATTAGTGGGGAGAATTTTCTAGATTTTGGGGGTCATTTACCAAAGCGTTTGCTCATGTGGGGTCACACTGGAAAAATGACCTCACAATTGTAAGTCACACTTTGTTTCATAGTTCGGAGGTTACTCTGAATGCTAAACAAAAAAAAAGCTAATCACGGGCTAAAAGCTAGATGGACACAGCTAGAGGAAAGAGTTCGCAAATGGGTGCTTGAACAACGTGATGCCGGGAGAGGCTTGTCAACGGTGCAGTTACGCCTCCAGGCCCAGGTAGTTACTAAGGCTGGTGCGACTTATACTCCAGAGCGACATATATGGTGCATTATGTTGAATTTGGTTCGAATTTCGGTTTTAACTAATTTAAGGATAAAAAATGCTAGTGCCAATGGAACGAGCAGAAATCCCACTTCAAATCACACATATTCACTTTTACTTTTAAAAATATGAATTTTTCACTTGAAATAATACAAAATAATCTGAATTAAGGAACAATGTACTTGTTCCATTGGCGATAAGAGGTTTTATTTTACCTAAACCAGACCAAATCTACTCAAACTTAGATTTAATCTCTTAATTCAAATAGATTTATGTAATTTTCTTCCTTAACCCCACCTAACGAGCGCATTTTTCTCCAGTTTGGCTTTACTCAAATCTAGAAGCTCTTGAACAAAGCTTCAAATACGAGGATAAAATACAAACAAAAAGTGACCAAAAAGCAACAAAACATAATAATAATATAAAGAACATGAAAACAATGATGACTGCGGACGTTCCGCAATCAATCAATGAAAACATGAAGAAAAAGCATCAAACGGCAAGGGGGAAAAGTAATGAAGAAAGCAACAAAATATGAGAAAAAAGCGACAACGAACAAAAAAGTTACGATTAGTTTTGTTGGTCTTAGCTTTCAAATGACTCTGGCCTATAGGCTGTAAGCTCCAGTCGAGAAGCTTTTAGATTTGGGTAAAGCCGCACTGGAGAAAATGCGCTCGGCTAAGGAGGGGGGTAAGAGTAAGGTGATAATTATTTTTCCAGGGCAAAAGTGAATCAGAGTCATTTCTTTTTTTACTCTTGCTTCTATGTCTTATTTACATGTCGGATTTGTGGCCCTGAAACTGTAATACAGGCAATTTCTAATGGTAAAATTGCATATTCTTTTCTTTATTTATTTTGGTCAGTTTGTCCATTAAAAACTACACATACTAACATGCTAGAATAAATTGCTTAACTTACTACTTTCCTAATTAAAAACATACATTTCAACATACTTTGACATAACCAGTTAGCACCAACAATTGGCTCTAATTGGCCCCAATAACAATGGGATTCTGAGTTCCCATGATGTGAAAGAAAGTCTTTCAGAGCTGGTGCTTTGGTGTAGAAAATAATACTGTGGTCAAAGTGTAACCTCATAATTCTAAAAAATATAACGAGTCTTAAAATGGCACTTTTTGAGATAAACAAAGAAGATTTGCATTATGTTATATGTTCATTCACTTTGCAGCGAGCTCCAGCTGTAACCACAACCGCCCTGAAGATGACTCACAGAAACGTGCACTGTGAATATGATCCGTCCGACCAAAAACTTTCACTCCACACATTCATGCCCAAGCGGTGAAGGGTCATGCCGGGTAACTTCTCACAACAAGTTCCGCTTTGTAAAATCTTCCAGGTCGGCTAAAATGTGAAGTTCGATATGTTGAGACAGGAAAATATCTTGATAAATGATATAATTGAAGACCATTTTTGATGCCGTCAAAACCGGTAAAGCATCTAAATGGCAGTGAATCTTTGTCCTTAAGGCTAAACTTGTCTTAAATGAATAAGACAAGTTGTAACAAATCGGAAACACAATATAAAGAGTCTTAAGTGTCCAAACCAGAAAAAAACAAAACACTGAGCTTGACTACATCACTAAAGCAACGTCACAACATTATAAACAGTCTATAATTAAAAAGACAGTTGCTGCAGATAAGATTTCTATTGCAGTAACTATGGTAACGCTGAATGAATTACTTGGTTTATGGTTAATAATCTCTGTAACGGCTGGACCTATCCACATGAAACAAAACACATAAAAAAAGTCGACGTCTTCTCTCTCAGCACAAATGAACTACGGTCACATGACTGACTCATAAAGGCGTCCAAAAGTGGAGACAATATTCAAATAGATGTGCTTGATGTTGGGCAGATGAAAGGACTTTCAGCCGGAAGATTCCACATAATGATCAGGGATCTTCTATCTGTGAAGTAGCGCTCCTACTTCACAGATAGAAGACTCCGGGTTTGAGCCCCTTTCTGGGGTGCGTACCTATGTTCCCTGGGTCCTGTGTGATATTTTATTTCGTAGGTGAGTTGGTACATCAACCAATCACAAGTCATGAGTGTGAAACGTCATACATAAATTAATCAGCTTAACCCTGACCCTGCCCGAGCCACTAACCTTAAGGATAGTGGGCTGGTGCCTAATCTTAATACATCTATGTTCCCCCACTTCTTTTGAGGGGGAACATAGGGCTGACCCCCATTCTGTGGAGTTTGCCAGGCAAGGCAAGTTTATTTGTAGAGCACAATTCATACACACGGCAATTCAAAGTGCTTCACAGTTGCATAAAATTACAAGAAAACATAAAATCAGTCAATAAAACATCAACATAAAATTAATAAATTACAGTAAAAGGCAAGAGTGCAGATAAAATACTTTCAGTTTTCATATGCACGGGTAAAAAGAGCTGTTTTCAGCCTGGATTTGAACATTGTCAGAGTTGACGCCTGTCTCACATCCTCATGAAGACTGTTCCAGATTTGAGCTGCATGAAACTGAAACGCAGCCTCACCGTGTTTATTATTGACTCTGGGAACCACCAGGAGACCCCTCCCTGAAGTTCTCAGGGCCCGAGATGGTTCATACGGCTCTAACATGTCAGAGATGTACTTTGGTGCTAAACCATGAAAAGACTTGTACACAAGCGGAGCTGTTTTAAATTCTATTCTCTGAGTGACAGGAAGCCAGTGCAGAGACCGGAGCACTGGACTAATGTGGTCGTATTTCCTGGTTCTTGTCAGGACTCGAGCAGCAGCGTTCTGGATGTTCTGCAGCTCTAACAGCTCGTTTAGAAAGGCCAGTGAGCAGCCGTTACAGTCTAACCTGCTGGAGACAAATGCATGGATGAGTCTCTCTAAGTCTGGTTTTGACACTATTCCTCTGATCTTAGTCATGTTTTTCAGATGGTAAAAAGCTGATGACGTTATTGCTTTGATGTGGCTGTTTAAGTTCAGGTCAGAGTCCATGATTACTCCTAGATTTCTAACCTGATTTTTTGGTTTCAGAGCGAGAGACTCAAGGTGACTGATAACACTTTGTCTTTGTGTCTGTGGGCCAAAGACAATGATCTCAGTTTTGTCTGAGTTTAGTTGGAGAAAGTTGTTTTGCATCCACAACGGATGTTGCATGTTCTCCCCGTGTCTATGTAGGTTTCCTCTGCATACTCTAAAAAACATGTACAATAGGTATTCATAGACCAGAATGAATGAGAGTATGCTTGCCTGTGTGAGCGGTTGGTGGTGGTCGGAGGAGATTTTCAGTTTATATGGCGTGAATGAACAATGACTACAGCGTGGCGCTTTGAGAAACTTGGTAACACAGGCTTGTAAAGCACAATAGAAGTGTAAACCATTATTACATTTGTAGGTTTTCTGTTTGGACTTTCCAAAACTGTCTCTCCCATTGAGTTGTATCGGTCTCTGCTCCAACGGAAATGGTGACGTGACTTTCTAAAACCTGTTCATTCTAATGTAAATGAATGAAGTCTAAAAAAGCAGATGAGGCCAAGAACCACAGTTTGAGAAACACAACTCCAGGACACAACAACATCACACTGGGCCATAGCTAGCATCGGGCCAATACTCAGTTATAAGTTACTGACGACCGTTCTCCATCAAAACTGCTGTTGCTGCTGCCGGGATATTGGGCGATACAGAAAATAAATCAAAGAAAACCTACAAAACAAATCCGTTTGGCTTCAGCCACCTTTAAAGCTTCAGTGTATTGACTCGCTCACTCATTTGCATAATAACCACATGTTTATCCGCTGCCAGCCTGCATAGCTACTGTCCATGCGACCATTCACTCCGCGGCCTCGTCTTTATCCCGTCTCCCCAGTCGCCGCTGTGGCCCAGTGTGAGTGAGTAAACTTGGATTAGATTAGGAACCTCGAACTGGAGAAAACATGTGCCGATTGCTTCTGTGCCCGGAATATTAACGAGGGCCTTTTGTGGGTGATTTCTGTATTTCTTTCCCCCCTCCTCGTCCGCTCTGGGCCCGCGCCCGGTCAGAGCAACAGTAGCGCGTTAGCGGACTGTATCAGGCATCACTGTATATCTGAATGCCCACTGTCCATTCACACGCCAACGGGCACCGAGCAATGGCGGTCAATGGTGGCTTTTGTTTGTGGCTCTAACAAAGCATTCCTGTGTACGCCGAGAAAACAGAGGGAGAGAGAGAGAGAGAGAGATAGTGAGAGGGGAGAACAGAAGGAAGGATGGACAGAGGAGGGAGCGTAAACACAAGTGTGCAGTGAGAGTTTGGTTTGAAGAAATGTTTAAGTTTAAAATGACTTGAATTAAGAATATTTGACCCTAATTTGAGTAAATTTGACTTGCTGAGAAGACAAATCTGCAAAATGAGTATTTATGCACGACAATAAGAAAAAAAAAAGCATATATTTCAATGAACATTAGTTTTATTAACAAATCTTAAGAGAAATACAATTACAAAGTCCTAAAAGCCTTATTCCAATGGCAAATGCTTGTATTGACTCAAATCATGGTCAAATAAAGTTATTTCAAGAAAGGTTTTCATATAGTTTTGTAAAGTGGAGATGGGTTTATTGAAACAATGATCCGTTCCTTTACCTATAGAGCAAAATGAGCGGATTATCGCGCAGCCAACGCGCCTATATCAATGTAATGAAGGGATCCGTGCCTCCATGTTGAAGGAAGAGGGAGTGACGGCTTTTGTCATGTACTCGCCTGGGTGCCCAAAGGTTTGGGGTGGGTGCTCGAGCACCCACCCCAAACCTACAGTGTCAGAGCCCATGGTCCCAGGTGTGTGAAAGAAAACACTCCCCCAGCGTCATCCCGGTTTACTGTCTGACAAAGGTTGCAGAAAGTGAATAGTCGAAACTGTCAGGTATATAAAAAAGAAAAGCACAGGTCTGATTAAAAGGAAAACGTTTGGGTAACACTTTATTTTACACTACCCATATGAATTGTACCTTCTAAATTTAGTACAATGTAATGTGCTGTAACAATGTGTAACTTGTACTAATAAACATTATTCCATTGTGTAACCCAAGCATATGTAGCATGAAGCTCAAAGCGTTCCAGGTGGATGAACTCGTATGTAACAAAACGGCTAATGCTACAACAGTTAGCTCATTTCCCCAGATATCATTAAAATCATATGACATAACGTTATGTTGAAAGCTGTGACCAAAGTAACATTCAGTCACTGATGCAGTGGTTTTGTTACAGTTTTATCATTAGCTGCTCCTGCACTGGGGGGCGCCATTACTGTCCTCATCTCAGATATGAACTCGTAGCAGTCTTGAGGTCTTCGAATTTACAGGTTGTAATTACCACTTCGAGCCGCGTTCCAAGGCATTTTTCAAGTGGGAGGTGGGAAGTTACCAGTTGCCTTGAATGCACCATTAGCTTCCTTGTTAACATTGTTAGTTTTTTAGGTTTTATAGATGTTGAACCACTTTGCTCCTCATGTCTCTGTATCTTTATTTAGTGGACAATACAATCATAATTCAGCATCTGTTAAAGTAGAAATGAGAGAAAGTTCAGTTTATTTCCCTCTGGCTTCTTCGAACATGGCCATATAAGGGTAAATCCAAAGATACCGTCTGTATCTATGCACAAAATTATGGCTTTGGGAAAGAAGATAAACATGCAAGTGGTCACTGTTCTGCTCTATTTGTTTTTTTAACCTGACAGACGATAACCTCCTCTGGCAGCTTTTGATATCGGGGAGCAGTGTCTCCACTCCGAGCACCTTTTTAATGACAGTCTGCAATCCTCAATGAGCTCAATACTGGTCATACATAGCTCGATAACGGGTGAGTAATGAGCAGTCATAATACAGTATGTTAAGCCCTGGTGCCTCTCTCTTTCTCTGAAGCAACACTGACAGTGGCCAGTTCAAAGAGCAGCTCCTCAATGCTCTCATTATGAGACTTACATAATCTCTGTAAGTAAGTTCATGAGTCACAAACATAAACCTTTACTGTATGGGAGATGCAGAGGAGCAGCACAGCTCGGAGGTCCATCCCAGTAGAGGATGAACCTCAAACTCGCCGCACACGGCTTTTATTACACATTTTAGTACGTGGTGTCATGAAATAACAGCATCATATCAGCCGCTTCACAGGCTGCATTATGCGACACTTTCTGCAGCATGGATGCGATATACTCCCGCTACCCACCCCTCGTGGACTTTTTTCCCCCGTCCCGTCCCAATCATGGGATCGATAGTGAAATTCACTCCCAAATTGTCATCCTCGACATCCCAGCTCCATGACTGCTGACTGCTGCTCTGTCCTTGGGCAAGACACCTCACACACCTTATCCTGTGTTAATGCTCCACCAGTCTGTCCCAGGGCAGGAGCGACAAGTTTCTTTTTTCTCCAAGGATGAGAGTGAAAGAATAATGCAATGAGAGGCAAAGGTGTGGGCCATTAATGTTTACATGGGGTCACATGACTAACCTGAAGTGAGTTGAACTCGGTCCGGCTTAATTTCTCTTTCTGGAACTCGCTTGAGTTCGCTCTGACAGTTCCAAATCCAGGCTGAAAACAGCTCTTTTTACCCGTGCATATGAAAACTGAAAGTGTTTATCTGCACTCTTGCCTTTTACTGTCATTGATTAACTTTATGTTGATGTTTTATGATAATTTGATCTGTTTTCTTGTAATTTTCTGCAACTGTGAAGCACTTTGAATTGCCTTGTGTATGAATTGTGCTCTACAAATAAACTGCCGCCTTGCTGTAAATATTGTTAAAGGTGCATTATGCAACTTTTGATGTGGAAAAAAAGAGAATATTGTTAACATTATGTGTAGTGTATTTTACCTTTCAGTGACCCAGCGTCTGCAGTGGTTAGCATGGCAACTTTACTTTCTATCCCCGTGGCTTCTAGGACGCTCCAGAACCTATTTTATTTCAGGTTTCTTAAAGGGTTGCTGTAGGGCTGGGTGATAAGTCATATCCCGATATATTTGGTTGAATATCGATATACGATATATATACCGATATTTTTTCCGCAAAGTGAGAGCTGTGAAATTAATGTTAAATACGAGTAGTTTTATTGAAACCTCACTATAAAACTTAAACAAATACTGTATAACAAAACTCTGTAAGGTGCACATTTAAAATAAATAAATAAATAAAAATAGCCTATAAAAAATGGTCAATCTTTTTCTGAGGGCAGCATTTATAAATACAGAGATAACAAAATAAAGTGCTCTGTTTAAGATAAACTTGTTTAAAATTA
The DNA here is from genome assembly GCA_007210695.1 of Neogobius melanostomus. Taxonomy (NCBI): domain Eukaryota; kingdom Metazoa; phylum Chordata; class Actinopteri; order Gobiiformes; family Gobiidae; genus Neogobius; species Neogobius melanostomus. The sequence goes on from VHKM01000748.1 coordinate 19,664, forward strand.
CCTGTCTTTTGTTAACTTAACAGCTTATCTGAATTTGAAATATCCCGATATATGCGATATGTTCTAATTCCAAATCTCATTTAAAAATATATCGATATACCTTAAATATTGATATATTGCCTAGGTTTCTGGTAGGTTTCTGGATGGAATGTTTATAACCATGGGCGCAGATCCATCAGCTGTGAAAACTTACCAGAAACCCTAAAAAGCAATTGGTCCTGGAGTCACCGGGATGAAAAGTAAAGGTGCAATGTTAACCAACCAAGCAGCCACTGGGTCACTGAAAGGTCAAATACGCATTAATATCAACTTTTGTAAAGATAACAAAGGGGCAATTTCTTCCTCACTTTGCTCCTTTTCACCCCTTTCATTATGACTTAGCAGTTTAGTTGAATATAAATAAATGTCACTTTGTAATAAATAAATAAATGAAAAATAGAGAGCCATTTGAGCCCACAGGGAAAAAAATAAAATCAATTATGCAAGAGTCGAGGGCCGGACAAAATTGCTTGGGGGCTGCAGTTTGCCCACCTCTGGTCTACCCAAGGCTGCTGTGGCTTCATACGGAGCTTATCGCCACAGAGTGTGGAATGAATAAAGTTATCTGGGTGACTTGTTCCGCTACACAAATACAAACGCTTCCCTTCCCAAAGACATCCCCCATGCTCGCACAAACAAACAAAACCGATTGGAGGAAGATCATTTACTGTTCACTTCCCTTGTGTTATGGTGATTGATGTGCACACTTCTCTCTATAGTGGCACCACTGCTGGCTCTTCTTCAACTAGACTAAATTTATTATTATTTAGAGACCTTTATTTTGCTTTAGCCCTGTTTAGAACTAATTTAGTCCGATTTAGATCTAGATCCAATTTAGTTTTGATCTGCTTGTGCTTCTGAAATCAAATATTTCTTGATGTGGTACTTTGTGTGAAAAGTTTGCTCTAGATTATCCGGCCTTTTACCTGTTTGAGAGAAAGGACATCTTGAGGATTCTTAACCAAATCGAATCTCTCGTGGGCACGGCTTTAGTGATGCGTGCCAAGTTTAAATGGGCCAAGGCAGAGTCCAAGAAAGACGGTGTTTGGATCCATTCGTCCCAAAACGCAGTGAACTGTCTCTTGTTTCCAGTGTGCGGAGTCGGACCCTTTGTGCGGAGCTGGCCGTCCGACTGGGAAATGTCCTTTTTAAAACAGACGGCAGATACATGTGCTCCTACCTTTTATTCAGTCGTTCACTGAGGCTTCACAATCGCGACTCTGTGGGATCGGAGCGTCTTCTTTAAAAAGTCTCCTCTTCTTTTGTGTCCGTCCCGCGTCTTATCTCTCCTGTTGCCTCCTCTCCTGTTTGTGTGATGCACTTGAGAAAAGCCTAAAGTGTCCAGATAAAACTAATCGTGATTTTAATAAAGGTCGATCACGATAATCGCGTGGTGCGTTTCAATCGAGGAGAAATGGCCAATTTCTGAAGCACCTGTCAGGTCAATCCCAGGGATCATTCGGCCCAAACAAACAGGAAGCACAGGATGGAACATGCGGTAACAAGGAGAGGACCTGGTGATTTTACGTGTAAAATCAGCTATAAACTCGTCTAATGGACAAAACAGAAACACACAGAGAGCCTCAGAGGAACAGGACACGCTCACTGGGATGAAGAGTTTACCTTCGAAGAGGAAAACTATCATCACTATCACACTATTTTTGAGGCTGCAGCGGTGGATTATCTGGACGTCTAACAGTGAATTGTAAGTAGATAAATGCAGACAAAACGGAAACACTGGTTATCGCACCTGATGATGCAATTCCTGGGATTAAACAGTACCTGGGTGACTTAGGCCAGTCTGCGAAGCCAAGTCTTCGAAACTTGGGAGTTTTCTTTGACAAAGACATGTCATTAGTCCAGCACTGTAAGCAGCTGACGAGGAACTGCTTCTTTCACTAAGGAACATTTCTAAACTTAGGAATATGGTCGCACGTAATGATTGGAGCTTATCATTCATGCGTTTGTGTCTTCACGTTTAGACTATTGTAATGGTTTGTTTTCATGTCTTAACAAGAAGGAGCTCTCTTGACTGCAATTAGTGCAAAACTCTGCAGCGAGAATTCTGACCCGCACTAACAGGAGGACCCACATACTGTATCTCCTATCTTAAAACAACTTCATTGGCTGCCAGTGTCCTATACAGTAGGATCAAGTTTAACATTTTGGTTCTAGCTTTCAGAGCCTTGTATGGTCGGCTCCTTCTTACTTCAGCGATCTGATCCAGCCTTACACCCCTGCTCGGGCTCTGAGGTCTGTGGATCAAAATCTGCTAAAGGTCCCACGCACTTGTTTTCGTACTAGAGGTGATCGATCCTTCCAGGCTGTTGCTCCAGGCTTTGGAACGATCTTCCGCACTCTTTGCGCTCTATTGACTCTGTTGATACTTTTAAAAGCAAGCTTAAGACACATTTATTTGTTCAAGCTTTTAATTAGCTACTTTGGGCTGCTATGATTTCTGTTGTTTTGACCCTTTTTATACTGTATGTAATTTCTGATTTTTAACTGTGTTGTGAAGCACTTACTAAGTTTGAACGTCTTTTATACTTATAAATGCGTTGTTTTACGAGTATTTCTTTATGTACATATTAAGTTGTTAGCACTTCACTCTGTGGCCTTTTGAGGCTCCGCACACAAACATACGCTCGTTGTCTGATTCTGACATTCTTCAAACAACACTTTTTTGCGTCTCCTTTGCAGATGTTTGTGTTCTTAGGGAATGTTTTACTGTGAGGCTAGAAGTGTGGAGTTTGTTTTAATGCTGAGTTAGTTGGAGTTTTCAGTTTGGCTGCAGTATCTGTTTACTTGCTAGTCCAGGGAAGACCACATTTATTGTTTTTTTCTTTTAAACAAAAAAATCAAATCGAAAATCGAGATCGATCAATATGGGGAAAATAATCGTGATCATTTTTTTTCCAAAATCACCCAGCCCTATCATAGCTTAACAATATGGACCTTATGGACCCCCTCGAAAACGAGATGGCACATCTCAAGGACATTCCATCAATAAACTAACAATATTTGATAAATTTAAAGGTATGAAAAATACACCGCGTCACCAAAACAATAACCGCTACCTGGAATTAACAAACTATTCTGTTTTACTGGATACTTTTGTACATCTTTGTACATCTGCTGTGTTTTTGTGGCGTTCAGTGTTTTTTTTTAACAGGAAACAGGAGGCGCTGCACCGTTTCAGATTGTCGGTTTCCCCTACCCCAAAAACATGCTGTTCAGGTTGGCCCATAATGGCGGCTCAGGACTAACCCAATGCAATTTTTTTGTACATAGCGCAATGACAAAAGAAGCACTTAACTTAACTGATCCTTCAAACTGGGGCGTGAGAACGATGAAGTAACATGTGCACAGGCCCGCTCAGGAGAAAGAGGAAGTAGGCCTGTGTGGCTCTGACCTCCATTTGTGGCAGGGTGCCACCTCTTCCTGATGGCACGGGCATATTCCAAGATGACAATGCCAGGATTCATCGGGCTCACGTTGTGAAAGAGTGATTCAGGGAGCGTGAGACATCATTTTCACCCATGGATTGGCCACAACAGAGAAGAGAGAGAAGAGAATCTTTGGAATGTGCTGGGGGAAGGCTTTGTGCAGTGGTCACACTCTCCCATCAATACAAGACATTGGTGAAAGATGAACGCAACCCTGTATTTTGTTAATATTATATTATAATAAGTACAATCTACCTTCAATCTTGAAGTTTGGCTCCTATTAAAATGCTTTCTTTTGTTAAATTAATTGTTTATGGATATTTTGATTCTTTTGTAAAATACAAGGCCTTGCAAAAGTACTAATACACCTTGAACTTTGCATGTTTATAACCCTAAATGTAAAGATTTTATTTTGAATTTTTTACTGAAAGTTCACACACAAGTAACAAACAACTGTGAAGTGAAAGCAAAATGATACATGATTCTGTTATTTTTCAAAAAATAGAAAAGTGAAAAGTGGGGCGTGCACAAGTATTCATACAGCATGACTTAATACTTTGTGGAACCCCCTTTTTCTGCAATAAAAGCAGCAAGTCTTCTGGGGTATGACTCTACAAGATTTGCACAGCTAGACTGACATTTAGCCCATTCCTCTTTACAAAACAACTCAAGCTCTGTCAAATTAGAAGGAGAGCGTTTGTGAACAGCAGTTTTCAGGTCTTTCCACAGATTTTCAATAGGATAGGATTTAGCTTTGTGTTTAGGGTCATTTTCCTGCTGGAAGGTGAATCTCCGCCCCAGCCTCAATTCTCTTGCTGACTCCAGCAGGTTTCCTCCAAAATGTCCCTGTATTTGGCTCCATCCATCTTCCCAACTATTCTTACAATCTTCCCAGTCCCCGCTGAGGAAAAGCAGCCCCATAGCATGATGCTCCCCCACCATATTTGACACTGGGGATGGTGCACTCAGGACGATGAGCAGTGTTAGGTTTGCTCCATACATAACGTTTTGCATTTGGGCCAAAAAGTTCAATTTTTGTCTCATCTGACCAAAGCACCTTCTTCCACATGGTAGCTGTGTCCTCCATATGACTTCTAGCAAACTTCAAACAGGATTTCTTATGGCCTCCTTTCAATAATGGCTTTCTTCTTGCCACTCGTCCATGAAGGCCAGATTTGTGTAGAGTACGACTTATAGTTGTCCCATGTACAGATTCCCCCAGCTCAGCGGCAGTACATCACAGCTCCTCCAGAGTTATCTTGGGGCACTTGGTTACATTTCTGACCAGTGCTCTCCTTGTTCTGTCTGTTAGTTTAGGTGGACGCCCGTGTCTTGGTAAGTTCGCAGTGGTGCTATACTCTTTACATTTCCAAATGATAGATTGAACAGTGCTCCGTGAGATGTTCAAATCTGGGAAATCTTTGTAAAACTTAACGCTGCTTTAAACTTCTCCACAGCTTTATCCCTGACCTCTCTGGTGTGCTCCTTGGCCTTCATGATGTTGCTTAGTGACCAATACACTCCGACCATCTTCTATTTAAACGTTAGGGCAAGTGTGAACATTCTGCAGTCATTAGGAATGTTATAAAGGCAATTTAATGCACTCAGAAAATGCTGTATGAATACTTATGCACGCCCCACTTTTATCACTTTTCTATTTTTTGTAAAATAACAGAATCATGTATCATTTTGCTTTCACTTCACAGTCGTCAGTAAAAAAAAATCAAAATAAAATCTTTACGTTTATGGTTGTAAACATGACAAAATGTGCAAAAGTTCAAGGTGTATTAGTACTTTCGCAAGGCGCTGGATGTTACAATGTTTTATTTGCATATTTAAAGTATTATGTATGTAGTTTGAATGGAATTTGTATATACAGTAAATCATGTTGTTGCCAACCAGATGCAACACACAAACAGTTACCTTCTTAATTGTTCTAAGGAGCAATTTGACTTAATCTGTTTTTATGTCATGTACTTTTCTTTTGTTAATTGGCAAAGAAAAGACGTTATTATCACAAACATATCAAAGGAAAAATAGCATAACCTTGTGATGCTAGTCGGGGGAAGTTATGTGGAAACCAGAAATACCACAGGTTAGCGAGGGACTTTTATACGGTTTCATGATTGTGATTGTGAGTCATCAGGTGAAAAAATAAATGTTTCCCCCCCGATTCCCAGAGAGATCAAAGAAACGAATACGAAATAACGTTTAATTCTATATATGTTGTTCAGTCTGGAAAACCTTCAGGATTCTGTCGACAAGGTTATGGTTTGTGGGCCGAGCAGCTACAGAAACTCCCTTCAACAGATTAATGATGGAGAAACTAGAAAAGCATTTATTTGTCAGTGGAGAGAATCTGAGTAGAAGGTTTGACGATGCAAATAAGCAACAACAGGGAACCCAAGTGTCCGCATTTCACGGTGAAGGAGCTCAACGGAAAGTGCTTTGAGTATCTGTAAAGAAGCATTTGGTAATGATCTCAAACACATCTTTATCACCATCTCACACTGTGTTGGTTAGCAAAAGCCATATTGATCTAAAACAGGTGAAAATAATAATAATAATAATAATAATAATAATAATAATAATAACTTCCTGATTTTCAATTCATCTTCCATAAGCCCCTCCCACATCCACTCCTCTTCTATAGAGAGCAACAGCCCCGCCCACTTCCAGTCATGTGGCGGGTGCCGTTAGTAAAATTCCCATTCATTTTATGCATTGACTTCTCAAAAGATTCAAATATTAAGAGTCTGCTAAGGAAGACTCCGCACACCCGGGAGGCGACAGGTGCGTATAAGGCAATTCATGCAAAAACGAACAAAAGCTCCCGCATTATCTAACTCTTTAAGATAATTATTGCAGCAATAAATGTCTTAAAGAATGAGACGTGTGCGGGAGCTTTTGTTTGTTTTGCAAATAGTAAGAGTTTTAAAACACAATGCAGACTTACTACCGATATCGCGCAGATATGTTACAAGAAAGAAACTTGAAAAATACTTTTATAACTTTTCAGTTCACATTTTCAATTCAAAATGGTGTATTTTATGTCGATGAGTTAGCACAGAGCTGGAGCTGATAGGCCGGCGTAGTGAAAAGTCTATGCATAAAATGAATGGAATTTCTACTTTCGGGACCCACCAAATGAACAAAAGTGGACGGGACTGTTCAATCAATCAATCAATCAATCATTATTTCAATAGCACTTTACAGCAAAACTTGGCAGACCAAAGTGCTTTACATAAAAAAACATTATTGAGCTCTATAGAGAGAGGAAAAAAAGGCTGTAGTGAAGCTATGGTGAGTGTTTTCACTTTGCGATGAAAGGATTAAGCTTAGAAAGAGATGGAGAGGTGAGGATTGGTTTGGATACAAATGCTAAGTGCTGGAGAAGATTCAAAGATGACTCAAAGATGCGCTAGTTGCTCAAAACAAGGCTCCCAGTCTGTCTTTAATGAGAGAACAACATTGTGCCACAGTAACAAGCTCTAAAAATGTGATTTTGAATGTGATTCAAAGTTACTATAATCAAACCTGTCCTGTGTCGTTTGTCTTCGCTCAGATGACGTCGACCACGCCCTCCTCGTCTCGCAGCTCGTCCCCGAACAAAGTGTGCCACTCCCAGACGCAGACGGATGTGCTCAAGCCGCTGCTGGGGGGGCCCTCCCGGGGGTCCTGGGCCTCAAGAAGAGGAGGCGGGTCATGTCCAAAGATGGCCGCAGCAACATCCGCATCGAGCACGTGAGCGGCCGCAGCGCCCTCTACCTGCGGGACCTGTGGACCACCTTCGTGGACATGCAGTGGAGGTACAAGTTCTTCCTCTTCACCGCCACCTTCGCCGGGACCTGGTTTGTGTTCGGAGTGCTGTGGTACCTGGTCGCTCTGGTACACGGGGATCTACTCGGTAAGTAAGAGGCGTTTATGTTCATCCAACTCTTGATTTAAGTCTAGACTAATAAATGTGTCAAGATGCTGTTCATTTGCCCATTCCTAACTCTACTCTGAAATGTAACGCTTTTGTTACCATTTTAAATCCCATAGACTTAATTATTAATGCCATAAATCCCCCTCTAAGAATACAAATCTGTGCACATTTCATTTCTTAAGGTTTGTTAACTTTCTATCAGGCAGTGTAATGTGTTGAAATTTTGACTTTTGCAAATTGGAATCAACGGGCAACTTATGATAAATTATTTCTGCATAAACTGCGGTTGAATGTGCATGGTTTTGAGCACTATTTTAGTATTTTCAGCGGACATATACAGTAACAATAGTCGAGCAATGTCTTTATTTGACAAGAAATCCAACGAATCCAAGGTAATGTTTTATAATGACCTTTAAAGTCTAATTGTGGAACATTTTATTTAATTTCATTAATTTAATGTCCAGTGAAAAGCCTGCTCCTGTTATGGTTTGGGTTTGATTATTTGGTTTTGTTTGGGATTTTGTCTTCTTTCCCCTGTTTTGGTTTGGTGTTTCTGTCCTGTGTGTTTTATTTTGATAGTCTTGGTCTGTGTCCGTGTCATCTTGCTTTCCCTTCCTCTTGTTTGATTACCTGCCCCGCCCTAATGTGTTCCACCTGTTCCCCATTTCCCTTGTGTATTTATACCCTGTGTTCTCCCTTTGTCCTTGTCCAGTCATTGTGATTGTTGTGTTCCTCGTCTCTCCCCATGGTTTGCCTGTAACCTGCTTTTGATGACGGTTTTTGATCCACGTTACAGTGTGAGTGCCTTTTGTCCAGTTTTGTTTTGTCTCTGTTTGGCAGTCTTGGATTCTTCCATTAAATTTTAGTTGAACTCTATTTGGGCTATTGTTTGCATTTGGGTCTCTTTTCCACCACTACTCCGAAAACACAACAGCTCCACAGTCTCTGTCGTTACTTACTTTATGACAGCCCCTTGTTACCTTAAAGCAGGGGTCCTCAAACTCGCATCCAGGCGGAGACTAGCGCGCCCCGCATCCAGGCGGAGACTAGCGCGCCCCGCATCCAGGCGGAGACGAGTGCGCAGCTTCGGCAGTTTTACGCACAGAGAAGGCTGGACGACTGTCTTTTTATTTGTGCATCCACGGCTTGACTGTCCTAATTCTCCGCTTACAAGTTTCCCTCTGGCCTCGGCTGTGGCGTCTCTCCTCGTAGTGACGACGTAATTTATAGCCTACTCTTTAAAAACCGCCACACTTTCTTTACAGATGAGACAAATGGGACGGTCCTCGCACTGAATAAAACAATAATCCACTGTCCACTGTTCTTTGAACACCCTGCATTCTGTCAACTTTTCGTTTGCCATTTTGCTTTCCTGAACACACAGTTCTCTCCTTGCCTGGCCCCGCCGCATGTCAGGGGATGAAAACTCAGCAAATAAATATAACCCGCCCCCGCAATCATTAAAAATTACGCGATACAAATGATCTGTCTGAATTGACCACGGCTTTAATTCCGTCCAAAATGTGCTTGAAATGAACCGTACTGGCGTGTCCTCCCCTCGCGCTCTCTCTCTCCCCTCCAGCGCGCGCGCTGGGATCAGGAGAGGAGCAGACAGCGGAGGTACAGCGGAGGTAACGCGAACACACTCACAGACGCACAAGGGGAAATAATCGAGCTCCATAAAAGCGTTCTCTGGATCACAAGCTGCAAAACGCTGCTTGTTTTATGAAAATCCGCCGCATATTTACGTCAAAAGCCTGCTCTAAAGATGATGAAATAAGTTGTGACTGAATTCAATGAACGCGCGTACGGCGGCAAAGAGCGGCCGCGACAGGCATTTAATGACCCGCTCCAACCCGCCCCGCGATCAAAGGAGAATTTCATGACCCGATCCACGGGCAGCCCACGGGGACCGGGGTGGAACCCGCAACCCCTGCATCACTCACAGACATGTTATTTGCCAAATAGCAATTAAAAAAAAAAATGCCATGACCACTTTTGGGAATTGCCTCATCGGCCGGTTCAAGTGGTGGGGGGCGGAGGGGCTGGGGGCCGGTCAGAGGGGTGTGGCGGGCCGTACACGGCCCGCGGGCCTTAGTTTGAGGACCCCTGCCTTAAAGGGACTATACGGAGTTTAAAAATGTTAAAATGATGTATTCTCCTTACTTGTTCCAGCAATGTCCTAAGGTGAAGAATGAGCCCAGACCTGTTCACCACAACTGCCTCTAAAAGTGCCGTCATGCATGAGCTTAAAGGGATATTTCAGGCCTCATAGGGCCTCATTTCCTAGTTATCCAGAGCGTTGTTGATGTCTGGAGATATTTTTTTCTTAAATTTATGCAGTTCTTATATTTTAAGAGTCTAGTGGCGCTAGGCTAGTGCAAGGCTAAAGCATTTTCTATGGTATCAGTTAGCCTGCATTAAAAACAGTCTGACCCACTCCACAGTGCACCTGAGGCAAATCACTTATAACACCACAGAATCATTTTTTAAATATAACTGACCTTGTGTCACATGAATTACCGCATTTTGAGGGACTATTTTCTCGTAGATCATTCCGCCGCTGCGTTAGCTTACAGCCACGAAGCTGATGCTGCTCAAATATAAGTTATTTTAAATGCAAAATGGTTAAAATTATTCTATTAACACAGACATTTATATGGTTAGTCTGGTGTTATAAGTGATTTACCTCAGGTGCACTGTGGAGTGGGTCAGACTGTTTTTAATGCAGGCTAACTGATACCATAGAAATGCTTTAGCCTTGCCCTAGCCTAGCGCCACTAGACTCACTTCAAATGCAAGAACTGCATGAATTTAAGAAAAAAATATCTCCAGACATCAACAACACTCTGGACAACTAGGAAATGAGGCCCAATGTCAAAAATCCTGAAATATCCCTTTAATATAGAAGCTGCAGTTACACGTAAGACCTGAGGTGGCAGTAGTGAGTATAAAATGACCAACTTGCATCTATCCCTTTAAATCTCATCAATTTATGTGATTCAATAAAAGTACTCAACCCAAATGGTCACAGGTTAGGGTTAAGTAATTCGAAAACCTGAAAGTTTTAAAACGACTGCTCTCACACCTGAGCCACTGTCGAACCCCTCCAAAAAGGAATGTCCCCAATTTAGACTATCATTACAGATTAGAACAAGCAGTAAAATGTCACCATATTTGACCTCATTATTGACCTCTTGTTGCCCGGTGTTGTGTCAGAGTTCGACCCGCCGTCCAACCACACCCCGTGCGTGATGCAGATGCAGACTCTGACCGGGCCTTCCTGTTCTCGCTGGAGTCTCAGACCACCATCGGCTACGGCTTCAGGTGCATCACAGAGGAGTGTCCCGCGGCCATCATCCTGCTGATCGTGCAGCTGGTCCTCACAATGCTCATGGAGATCTTCATCACCGGGACGTTCCTCGCAAAGGTGCAGCGCTCTAGAACCTAAAGCTGATTACAATAATATGCAACAGTCTTTCGGTTCCTTTGTATGTACACCAAAAAGGTTGGTAGCCTACGGGATAATGGTCTGAATAGAATTATCGGGATCGGCAGAATTGACGGCACACGCCCAAAGTCAGGTGTTATTCTCAGGTAAGTCACAAAAACGACAGCGTTTCTTCTTCTCTCAGGTGGCGCGGCCGAAGAAGCGCGGGGAGACGGTGAAGTTCAGTCAACACGCCGTGGTGACGTCCCACGATGGAGTGCCCTGTCTCATGATCCGAGTGGCCAACATGCGCAAGAGTCTGCTCATCGGCTGCCAGGTAAAGGCCCTATACTGTACATCTTTTTCTTTTTGTAGGGTAACAGTCTTCTTGCCACATAAAAGTGTGTTTACTGTAATTGATTAATTTTATGTTGATGTTTTATTGATTGATTGATCAGTTTTCTTGTAATTTCTGCAACTGTGAAGCACTTTGAATTGCCTTGTGTATGAATTGTGCTCTACAAATAAACTTGCCTTGCCTTGTTGTAAAAGTACTAATTTGTGAAAATATAAGCCTGATTGTTGATGTTGTGTATGATCAACCCAAATAGTCGTAATATGTGACAAAAAGGTGTTTACCTTTTTCGACACATATGGAATCCAAAGGACGGCCGTGGCAGTACCAAGTACCAAATAAACCAATAAATAAATAAAAAAAGGGAGGGGGGTTCATTCACTCCATGCTGATGGTGGTAAGCTTCATTTGTAGCCACAGTTTCCCCTGGGGTAGACTGACAGAAGCGAGGCTGCTCACATCTGTAATGTTATCTGTAAAGCACTTTGTGATACCTTTCGGTATGAAAAGCACTTTATAAATAAAGTTTGATTGATTGATTGATTGATTGATTGATTGATTGACATCTGCGCCAACGGTCCTCCGACCACCACCAACCACTCACACATAGGCATTGGGTGAAGTGTCTTGCCCAAGGACACAAGACTCGCTTGTTATACCAGCTTATACCACTAGATGGAGTGGAGGGTCTCGGGACACTGCTTCACTGTGGTCCTGCGCTGCTACAAGATGATTCAGGATCAATGTTAGCCTTTCAGTTTTGGCGGTGATGTCAAATACGGTGGAAAAAACTCGAAAAATAAAAGACAATTATAAAAATCTACAAATCAAAGGAGAAGCGGTGTTCGATCCTAGCATATGCAGACAGTTAGCACGTTGGCTAGTCCGGGAACTTTCTCAGAGTCCATTAGCCGGCTCAATGTGCTTTCCCTATAGTTGTTAGCATTAGCCTTCAACATAGCTAATATGAACAATCCAGATGTTTTCAGCTGTTATCAACCACATTATAAAAGTGTCCTCTTAGCAAAATGCTAAATCATATTCAGTCAGGTTTCTGCTCTTTGTGGGGTCAGATACACATCCAGTGGCATTTAAACCTAATCTTATAATATGTTAATGATAAAGAAACTGCATGAATTATATACATGCGATTAAATGGACACACCTTTGTAGGAACAGGCTCAGAAAGCTAAAGATGTTTCTGTAATTTCCATGGTTTTGTGTTAAGAAATGTTGGTAAAAGGCTATCAAGCAAAAATACTGTTAAAGGCTGAAATTCAGAGTTAAAGTTTAAATATTGGAAAGGAACGATCTCGGTCAAGATTGTTTGGGACTTTACTAAGTTTATGCTGTTGTTTCAGGTGGCTGGTAAGCTGCTGCAGACCTCCCTGACCAAAGAGGGGGAGACCGTGCGCTTGGACCAGAGGAACGTGCCCTTCAGCGTGGACACCTCCAGCGACAGCCCCTTCCTCATCCTCCCCTCACGTACTACCACCGGATCGACGACTCCAGCCCTCTGCGCGCCTGGGCCGACAAGGGTGAGAGCTCTGTGAACCAATTATGTCAAGGATCCGCTTAAAAAGGCTTTGCAAACTTTATATGGATTTGTTTTAAGTGGTTTGTTTGAGGCATGAGATATAAAGGGCACATGAGAAGTTATGATCATGATGAGTTAGATTTTGATTCATTCACGTGGGAGTGATTCTGTTTACTTTGACCATTTTGTCTTTTACTGTAAAACACTCAAATCCCGTGTTAATTTCGTCATCATTTTAGTCAAAGTGATATTTTTGCAGACTAAAAATACACTAAAACTAAATTACAAGTTGTTTATGAGACTGAAACTTTGACTAAAATGTCCAGATATAACTAAATAAAAATGAAAAGAAGATGTCATCAAAACTTCCAATGACAATTTGAAAGTTTGAGTCTCAAATACTGTAATGTAAATTCACTGTCTCCATGAAGCAGAGGACCTTGATTACATATGATTATCATTATATAAACAAAATTGACATGCAAACTATGATTAAAGAGAATAATTGGACTAAATCTTGAATAAAACTAAATGACATTTTCGACAAAGACTAAGACTGAATTATTTCCTGGATTATGTTGCTTTGTAGATAGAATCTGAGAGTGTCCTCTGCATTAACCACCTGAACCGAGCACTTTCTCCAGTTTGGCATAACCTACATCTAAAAGTGTCTGGAAAAAAAGATTAAATTAAAATAGCGACGAAAACGAGGGTGAAGACGGAACAAAAACTTGATAAAAGTGCAACAAATAAGTGACAATAGAGCAAAAAAAAAGTGACGAAAACAAAACAATAGAGTGACAAAAGAGCGACCAAAACGTGGCAAAAAAATAAAATAAAATAAAAAGAGATAAAAACATGACAAAAATGCTTCAAAAAGGCAAGGCAGGTTATTTGTAGAGCACAATTCATACACAAGGCAATTCAAAGTGCTTCACAGTTGCAGAAAATTACAAGAAAACAGATCAAATCAATAAAACATCAACATAAAGTTAATCAATTACAGTAAAAGGCAAGAGTGCAGATAAAATACTTTCAGTGTTTGGATTTGAACATTGTCAGAGTTGAGGCCTGTCTCACATCCTCATGGAGACTGTTCCAGATTTTAGCTGCATGAAACTGAAACGCAGCCTCACCGTGTTTATTATTGACTCTGGGAATCAGGAGACCCCTCCCTGAAGTTCTCAGGGCCCGAGATGGTTCATACGGCTCTAACATGTCAGAGATGGACTTTAGAATACGGCCCAGTAACTCCTAGGTAGTTACTATGGTACATCCCTGGTACTTACAGTGGTAATTACCAGGTACTTGCAGTGGTATGGCCTGGTAACTCCGGTGCCATGCCATTGGTCCGACGTCTCATTATTACAAAAAATATAACCCTAACCCTAATGGCACCCCTACTCAATGGGTGATTTTCAGAATAATGAGACGTCGGACTAATGGGCCGACCTCGTAACTCCTAGGTACTTACAGTGGTACGTTTAGGTAAGTACTTGGTAATTATCTCTGTAAGTACCAGGGATGTACTACAGTAACTACCTAGGAGTTATAGGGCTGTATTCTAAAGTGTAACCGGACTGGGTTGCTAAACCATGAAAAGACTTGTACACAGGCAGAGCTGTTTTAAATTCTATTCTCTGAGTGACAGGAAGCCAGTGCAGAGACCGGAGCACTGGACTAATGTGGTCGTATTTCCTGGTTCTTGTCAGGACTCGAGCAGCAGCGTTCTGGATGTTCTGCAGCTCTAACAGCTGGTTTAGAAAGGCCAGTGAGCAGCCGTTACAGTAGTCTAACCTGCTGGAGAAATGTAACAAAACCGCCCCAACAACACAACAAGTGCTGTCCAGTCGAGAAGCTTTTAGATTTGGGTAAAGTCGAACTGCAGACAATGCGCTCGGTCAAGGTGGGGGGTAAGAGGTTAAAGCCCATAGAAACATCATACAGACTGCTATGCAACCAAAATGCGTATATATCACAAGGCTGTGGATTTGCTAGCATACCATTGGGTAAAAATGAAGGCTCGCGTACTGTTTTTAGCATGTTCCATGTTTAATTACCCGTTAGCAGCGGAGGGCACTCTAACCAAACTCTAACCAAGATTTATTGATAGATTTAGTTGACAAAGTCTCCCTTCCATGTACAGAATATTATAAAGTTATAATACAGAAAGAAACAGCACATCGCTGAAATGCCCAAAAGGATTAGTCAACATGATGCAGGATGTGTCCACTTTAAGTAAAAATCTGGACTTGTTTTACCCTTTGAAAAATGTGTTTATATAAATAAAACTTTGTGCCACAATTAAAAAAAAGTCCACAGCTGCTGCTTTCACTCTCATTACCTGCTTTGCGGCTCTTTCTCGTGTTTGTTCATTTATAGCTGTGCAAAACTGTATCAAAACTAAAGAAAAAGATCCAGCTCTTTTCAGGAATGCGTTTGAACAGCACACGTTATAGATACTGTCAAAGAACACAGGTACAGACATTGGGGGAGTATTTCTACCATTTAAAACGATTCTTACACTAGAAATGTATTTACGGAAGTGCTTTAAATTAAGGCGTACAGTTGACCACACAGTTGTTCAGAAAAGCTGTTAGAGAAACAGGAAGTTTCAGTTTCCTCTGTGGTGATGGTGATAGATTTGTAAACTTTGTTGCACTACACGGTTGAGCCAGTGAGATCTTCAATTCTGCATCAAACCTACCTAGAGAAATAGAACAACGTGCAGCACAAAGACTTCCCAGATTAGAAACAAATGCTAATTAATTATGGCTGAACATGCATAAATGATACATCCTGCTTTCTGGTTAATATTTCTCACAAGTGTTTAGTGTTTTTAGTTTTTGAAAGGTCAAAATTGCGTGCCAGTTAGTAAATGCAATAATGTTGCTTGTGTAAGATCTTTAAGAGCAGAGTTTGCACACTCTTATCTGTGGGTTTCCGACAATACAAGGGGAAGTTCAGATACAGAGAACAAGAGTTATCTTGTTCTTACACTAACTACACACACACATAGAGATATTAAAGGTACTCATAGTATTCTGTGCTTTATTTTTTACTTGCATTTGGCCCAGCCTGCAATGCTTTTGAGCAGAGTTTGAGTGGTGAAAATGGAGCACCAGGAGTAAACCCAGGCTGATATGGGGTTATGCAAACTACAAAGGAGAAAAGCCCCACATGGCACTTAAGAGCTACAAAATGAATCAGCGATTAAACAGATTGCAATTTCAATGGCTGCAAAAAAGCAAATTGCATCTGTTTCTACAGTGCAAATACCTTGAGTCTTTCTATGTTTAAAGCCTGCTAACCCTGTACTAGATGAACGTTCTTGAGCAGTGACGTGCTGTCAGGGGAGGCAGGTGAGGCCAGGCCAGTCATCATGGAAAAAAACAAACATTAAAAAATACAATAACCTTTATAAAAACAAGTCCCTTCTCTTAAGATGATAGGGATTTCCTATGATTTTAATCAATCTTGTGGTTAAAAAATGCCCAAATGTTTTATCGGTTGTCCATATCGTGTAAAGAGGGCGGAGCCTCCAGCGTCCCGCATATACTGACCTCGGCTCATTCACTCAGCGCTCCGTCCCATTCAGGGCTTTTCTTTGCCCCCTAAAAGTAAAATACATTTGTAAATGTGTTTTTGTTGGGTGCGTTGGTTTTCTATCACCTGGATAAAGAATCAGGCATAAGAACGACTTGTTTAAAGGGGGGGCATTATGTAAAATCGACTTTTTCAAGCGTTATATCATGTTATTATGTCATTCCCTCATTAAACACATGCCTGGAGTGTTGCCTTGGCTCATTCACATATTTTTGAGTAATCAGTAAAAACTTAGACGGCAGCCATTTTAGGTGTAGCTATGCCTCAGTCCTCCTAGGAACGCCCCCACCTCCTGGAGACGCCTCTGGACCTTTCGTCACCAGCCAAGCCACCAACCACTGCTCCTCAGCTCAGCAGAGCCCCCTCCCCGCACAGTAGTGTTGTTTAGATGCCACAGCAGTGTGCTGAAGGGGGCGTGTCGGAAAGCTTCTTAAAGAGACAGAGGCCTATTTCAAGACGTTCAGTACAGCCATTTTGAGAGAGCAATTTTATTCAAGGCAGTTATTTTAATTTACTGCATATACAGACCAACAGAAGGTTACATCATCATTGTAGTATGCTATAGACTGGTGCTATGTGATTGAAAAAAGCATAATACCCCCTCTTTAACCTGTTCATTTGACTTTAAACCGTGTTATGAAAGGCCCGAGGTGAGGCTCGCCTCCAATGCACTGCCCTGATGATACGAGGGGGGCGCTGAGTTAGTGCTACACATTTCTACAAAACATGTGGACTACAAGTGAAAACCATGCAGTCTGTTTTATTATTCTGCACGGTAAGGAGTAAGGAGTAAGTAAAAGGGAAAACTGATTAGACTGACATTTTATGGATGAAATGCTGTAGACGAGTCTTTATGCTGAAAATGTCGATGCTATCACGCACCGCCCGCGTGGAGCATCAGGATTGCACGGGCGGGGTACGAGTCCCGGTCACTATGTTGTCTTTTAATTTTATTTGCAATATAGTGAGAATGTATTTTATGTTTAAATGTGTTGCTATTGAATGTTATTTCAAAGTAAAAGAATACCAGAGACAGCAAGTTGCATTTTTTTCCTGCAGTTTTGTTTACTTTATATTGGAAGCAATAGCATGTGCCTCACCAGCAGCAAACCTCACCGCACGTCACTGTTCTTGAGTCATCATCTGTACTCTGCAGTTCAAGTGTAGGACATTTCTCTTTCATCCAAAAAGCTTCATCAGTGACACCAAAGAGTTCAAACAACAAGCGGACTAAATAGAGACCACTGAGAGGGGTTAGCTTGTTCATCCAAAGGCTACTCTCAATCTGTTTATAAACAACCTGAGTTTCACCCTCCATGACCCTGCCCTCACCTGATCACTGCTCCATACCTGTCATTGGTCTGTCCTAGGCTGTGTCTCAGTCTCAGTGTCCTTCAGGTTTGGGACGGAGGACACTGCTGTCCAGAGAAGAGAGATCGAATCTGAGACCTCCATCGCTTTTCATGGAAGTTTTAAGTAATAAGAGCAGTGATCAGGTGAGAGTAGGGAATAAAAGTGGTGGGACTAAGACAAGCTAACTCCTCCCAGTGTCTATATCTAGTCGGCCTGTGGGCAGAACTCTTTAGTGTCACTGAAGAAGCCTTTTGGATGAGAGGTGAAACGTCCTACACTTCAACTGCAGAGTACAGATGATGACTCAAGAACATTTGTCTTGAATGGACAACTCTACGCCTGAGAACTTATGCAACACTGTAGTTTAGACCTCTACACACCCATCTGAACTAAAAACCCAGGATCCTTTCATGAGAGGAAACATCAGCCACCCTGTAAATGTGTCTGCTGTAATGCTCTGTTTTCTCCACCAGGGGGCGGCTGGACTGACCCGGAGCTGGCCGACTTCGAGCTGATGGTGATCATGAACGCCACGGTGGAGTCGACGTCCGCGACCTGCCAGGTGCGCACGTCCTACCTGCCCGACGAGATCCTGTGGGGCTACGAGTTCCCCCCGGTCGTCTCCCTCTGCCCCAACGGGAAGTACGTGGCCGACTTCGCCTTCTTCGACAAAGTGTTGAAGACGAAATCGTCGCCCATGTTCTCGAAGCCCGGCAGCTGTCAGAGCAACGGCGGCGGGACCATTTCAGAGGCGAGCGAGGCCGGGGAGAAGATCCGTCTGGAGCAGTGCTTCACACAGAAGGGAGACGAGCGCGGACGCCGCCTCAGTGTGCGCATCAGCAACGTGTGAGAGAGGGGAGCTTTCTGTGACAACATGGACATTAGAAAAGACTGTAAAGATGGGAATGTAAGTCTATGCAGAAACGTATGAGATATGCAATAAGAGTAGATAGAGAGAAGATAACACTGACATGAAGCAAAGGGACCAGTTCAGCCAATCCCTTTAAGCAAACATATCTGCAACAACTTTTTTGAGCTTTTCACTGTGTTCGTTCATCAAAAACAAACCAGGAGAAGTATTTTGCTTCAGTCTGAGCAAACCTGTTAACTTTAGTTGTTTTTAGTTTTAGTTGTTTTCTTCACCTATAAAAGCCCTTACCATACAAGCAGTGATCAGAGAGAAAGGTCACTGAGACAGAGAACAACAAAGGTTGTTTACCCACAGGTTGAGGGTAGCCTTTAATAGAGGGGAGGGACTTAGCCTAATTAACCCTCCCAGTAGTTTTTTATCTAGTCTGAGTTGTAAACTTTAGTCTTGCTGATAAAGCCCTTTGGATGAGAGGCTAAACGTCCTACACTTCAACTACAAAATACACATGATGACTCAAGAACCTTCATTTAAGAGGGCTCCAATCTCTCCATTTGTCATGGGACTTTATAATCATCAGGTTTGCAGACATTTCTTTGGCAGAAACAACACAGAGTTTTGGAGTGGAGGTGAGTTGTGTGTTAAATCATACGGTTTGAGCTGATGTTTGAATAAAAGGTCTGTCAATGAATCATGTTATGTCATGTAACATGTATTATGAAAAATATAATTGAACCCAATACTGAGATTGATCAATGAGAGATGAGGGAAAAACATATTTTCTTTACATAAACTTTATTTCATTATTAATACATTTGTTCTTTTTCACAATATGTCCACTTTATAGGGCTAGGTTTACCTTTTATAATTCATCATCTCAGTGCATGCGATTTAAGATGCATGTTTTAAAGGCCATGCACTTTTTGTGCTGTTCTGATCATTTCAACACTAACACTCAGAAGCCAGCTCTGTTATAGACTCCTCATGCAGTGACTCAGTAGCTCAAACCCACTGCAAAAAATAAAATTCTCTATATTGAATTAGTCACCCTGTTCACAGTGATACTAGTTTGCTCAGGAGCAATTGAATCACGTTTTTTTTTTTTAATCTGTAGCTACATTCATTTCTGTTACAGTTCTGAGTTTGGTGTATGTATTTTGATACTGTGCCTGTTTGACACATTTGCAGCTTGTGAAAACAGTCATTGCACCAAAACCACAATTTCCTGCATCTTCCCCAGTTAAATTCTGTGATCTAATTGGTTGAACAATATGTCAGCACCATGTAGGGAGGGCTGCTGTACATGAGGGGGCTTGACACTGAGCTGAACCGTTTCCCAATCTTTAGATGTGAAAGGTTGTTTTCACGCTTCTTTTGTAAAGGTCTTCTTGCTTTCATGTTTCAGTCTTTTAGATACTTTTATTAGATTTTAGATCTATTTATTTAGGTAGTTTTTATGTCAATTCAACCCCAAAAAATACAACTAAGCCTTGAAATGGTGTTGCTCTCAAAACCCAAGTGCAAATCGCTAATTTAATATTTTTGCGTGGCCAAAATTATATAAAGCTATCTGGAAGTGAAGGCAATCTGAGCGCAGAATTGATCATATGAAGGTGTGTGGACATGTGGGAGAACTTCCTGGAAAGGTAGGGTGCCACATCAGAAGGTAGAGCAGAGCGTCTTACTCAGTTTACTCAAGCGTCAATTTAAAATAAAAAATAAAACTATGACGACCTCGGCTGACTTCTGTATAAGGACCTAATTTTAGATCTTTAGAGACTCCTTGAATGTATTTTCCGTAATGTGACAGGAGAGAGACGAGTGGAAAAACATGTAAATATATCCCCCTCACAAACCGTATAGGAAAGAAGAAGAAGAAGAAAATGGGAAATAACAGGTCACTAAAATAACTGCACTTTGTTTACTAATACAGTACATGTTAATACATTACAGGAAGCTCTAACATTAGGGTTTTCAGATACACTGTATGTGTATTAGATTAAAATGGTAGCTGATTGTAAATAAGTCAGTTTGTTACATTCAACACAGACGACAACCTTTTGAAAACCTTTTATGTTCGGTGCATAGTTTTTGTATATTTGTTATATTTGCTCCAGGGGGTCATTCCAGAATATCACTTTCTAGCTCACACAGGGGCCTAATCACATAGCTTTCCGCTCTACTAAACAACATAAAACATGCACAATAGGGTAATCCTCCAAGATACTCCATGCCCTGGTTAGCCTCAGCAGTGGGATGGGCCAAATGCAGATGTAACTGCTCTTATCTGCATCCACATGATAAAGCATGATGAAAAAGTATTGTGAAGCTACAAAGACACTAGAATGTTTTTTAAATCTTTTAATCTTCAGTCTTTCTAATGGGGATTTTTCTCTTTGTTGTTGTTTTTATTGTAAGTGATTGTTTTTTAATAGTTAACAGAATTGTCTATATTCCTGTTGTTTATGTTGAAAGTGAGAGGCGTGAAAGGTAGAAAGTTGTAAAAGTGCAATAGGAGACTCAGGGCCGTCGACAGACTTGCTGGGGCCCCGGGCAAGAACATGCCCCACTTCCCCGTTGATGGCCCTGTGGAGACTTTATTGTTTGTTTATCAATATGGAGGATGTTACTGTAATGTATAATCATGGTATATTTTATGGATGTGGATAAAACGCTGTAAGAATGTGTGACAGAGAGACGGGGCAGTTCAATGTAAAGTACTGTATTTTTGTACAAGATTCTAATGATATTAGTTTTTTAAATTGACATTTGACACTGATTTAATAAAGTGTAAAAAAAAGCATTATTCTGTGTTGTATATTGTGCGTTAGTCATAAGAAAATTAATATTAATTAGTATTAATGTGCCGGTGTACTTTGGTAATCCAATAAATATCAATAAGGAAAGACCTAACACACACCGCCTGAAGTTGCTGCGGTCGGTCACGGGGCTATACTACAAAGCTGGTTGAACTTGCCCTAGATTAGTTTGTCTAACCCGGGTTGAGTCGTGGAGCGTGCATTGCTCGGCTCCTTTGTGGAGTCGGGTTTTTATAAACAACGCCCACTACGACACGCCACTGTCTTGCAGGCCACAGACAGATGCTCTTGGGTTTAGTTGACAATGTTCAGGTGAAACAGGAGGACTCCGAGCTCACTCCAACAGCGGCGGAAGAGAAGAGAGCGGCGAGCTTCCATTCATTCCCTATATGCTGCCTGGCGACTGGAAAGAAGCCAGCGGAATAACACAGGCGAGCGGCAGCAGCATTTGTATAGATATACTCATTTGCCTCATTTACTCCAGTGACATCATTCTTCATCAGAGAACATTTTCCTATCTGCTTGTTTGTTCAAGTTTGTGAGATAAAATATTTCCTTTTAAATCATGAGTTTGTTTTGAAAAGCATCAGACATGAGCTCCATTTTAGGGGCAATACACAACTTTAATAGTTTCAGTCACAGTTTATTTGTTCAGATCTAAAGTGTTGCCCTGAGGAGAGAGGAGGAGGAGGTCACATGTTTCTGATCAGAACAGACTCATATCCAATCACCTGAGCCGTCGACAGGTGGGCGTGTTCCCATCATGCACGGGGCCGTGGAGCCTGATCAAGTCTGCAAGTCGGCTGTCAAAACTGTGTCCGTATGGCTCATCTCATGACAGCGCCGTCTTGAAGTCTATCGGATTATATTGTGAAATAGAAAACATTATTTTGAGAGCCACAGTCAGTTAATTTGTCGTCAGTATGAAAGTTAAGGTTGGCTGCAAAGTTCACATCCATCATTATGAGAAGAATTGAAGAAGGTGAGTAATGCCGTTTGTTACAAGTACTCAAGTACATGAATTTGGAGTAGTTTTTATCTTACAATATATTGAACTAACAGTATTTTTAATCAAATAATATTATATTATTGAGCATTAATACTCTATAATAAGTGACTTTACCCACACTGAGTAAGTCTGTAAGTTACAAAAGCTTCATGAAAGATGTGATGTGTTTTCAAGGATGATTTTTACCCATTTCTTTTTTTCAATTTGTGTTTAGTTTGTCGTCATATGTCACAACTAAAACATCTTAAAAAGCAACAAATTGTATCTTCAACAACTGCTTTTATTACTCTAAGCTTAGTAAAATTATTTGGATATTACAAAATACTTTAACTTTAGTAATGTTAATTTAAAATAATGTGACTCTTACTTGAGTAATTATTTAACTACTCTATATATCTGTCACCTCTGTAGCTGCTGTTTGACTACTGTGGTTGATAACTCGCTGTGTT
The DNA here is from genome assembly GCA_007210695.1 of Neogobius melanostomus. NCBI lineage: Eukaryota > Metazoa > Chordata > Actinopteri > Gobiiformes > Gobiidae > Neogobius > Neogobius melanostomus. The sequence goes on from VHKM01000748.1 coordinate 42,503, forward strand.
AGAGATATAGGTGTGAAGTTTGCATGTATTTCATAAGCTTCTGCTTCTTTCACATTGTGTTTAGTGTACTTCCTTCTTGAACTGTGTGAGCCAGTACATCATGAGACTTCAGACCTTTGCCGTACGCTTATTCCTCTGCTTCATTGGAACATCAGGTAAGAAAAACACAGTTTCTTCATTTAAAGGTTCAGGTGTTAAAGTTGTGACCACGGTCCTAAATAAAGGTTTAGATTACGCTGACTTGACATAATGCTGGTTCGACTTCCCTCTTCTCCATTTCATTACAGACAATATAAATCAACCATGTAACTGTGCGTAAAACAGTGAGTAAAGCACTTGAGCTAATTTAACATTAACATATTAAAAACTGACATGGGTATAAAGCAGCAGATGTTTCTTAGACGTGGTAAACAGATCACTTCCTCACATCCGTTATATCCTCTTGTGTGTTTCATCAGCCTGTGGTAAGTAGAGACATCAAGTTTAGAGTATCTTTTGGTGGCAAGACAAGAAAATACCATGTAATCAGTTGACGGGCTCTTGATCCAACCTCTGCCATCAGGACTCTCTAGAACCTGAAGGACAACAATGGAGCACATCAGTGAGCGCGGCCCTAGAAGTAGATTTCCTGTGCAGTTTTTACCCCTCTACTTTTTACTTTTATTTGTGTCTAAATACAAGCACTGTTGAAGCTAGTGGCTCAGATGGCAGAGCGGGTCTTCTCACTGTCCAACCCTCGGGCAAGACACTTCACCCACCGCCTTTGTATGAATGCAGAGAGTTTACTGGTCACTTACAAGTTAAAAGGGCTGCAAAATGCAGAATCTCTATTATCCGTGGTCATCGTGTTATTTCCTATTGTCATGATGAATAACAATAATCTGAGCTTTGTAAAAACTCCTCAGATATGCACATGTGGACTGTATCAAACTGCATTTTGCTATAGGAAAAGTAGACAGACCGATACAGTTCTGGCAACCACAGACTAGTAAAACGAAACAGCATCTCATTACAGACTAAAAATATTTCAGTCTTGTGAGAAAGAAGAGTCTGTTCTGTCTCTTTTATGCTGTGTTTGGATGCACTGTCCAGTCCAGTCTGTGGTCCAGGTGGACACTCAGGTATTTTAGAGTGGAGACCACCTCAATACACTCACTGTCAGTTTGAACAGGTAGATCCTGCACTTTCCACCTGCTAAAGTCCACAGTCCTCTTGTCCGTTTTTGCAGTGTTAATCAGTCCATTGTACTTGACCCAGTGCGTGAACTCAGAGATGATCATTTTTGTTTATAATGATGTTGAAATCATGATCATGTAAATATATTGGCGAGAGAGGGGGCTTTGTATAAGAGGAGGGATGTCTGGTTCTTTACATGATCTGACTGGCCACCAGAGGGGGACGGAGAAGCATAAATATTTACTTGTATATTTACTAACAAAATTACTAGCAAAAGTACACGCCTAAATAATTACATAAGTTTAAAAAAAAAGTGCGAAGTGAAATTTCTTGATTTAGTGACAATGTAATTTCACACCCAAAAACAAATTACATGAACAACAATTCTGACTTTTCAAAAGAATATGTCCTTAATTAAAGATTTAAAGAAGGTAATATGCAAGAAATACAAACCATATTTTTTCATGTTTCAGTCACTTTTAGATTGACTTACATTGGAAAGTTATAGTAATTTTTTGAAGTACAATTACTTTTACTCAAAGTCACTCAAATACACATTTCAATATGAAACACAAAAACAACATTTGTTCTCATTTGTTCTGAAAGTGTATCATTCGTTGTGTCCGTCTCTGTCTCGACGTCTGGATTTAGTTTTATTTGCAGCAAAACAACAATGAAACTATATCTTTCCTATAACAGTTTTTCATTATTGTGTTTTCAGGTTTCAGTTCACAGACAAGATTTATACAGACCAACAGAGATCTGCTGCTGACTGTGACAGAGGAGGTTCAACTAGGAGAACGAGACCAATTTAATTGGAAATTTAATGACAAAAATAATATAATAAGATTACTAGGAGGCGAAGAAGTAGTTTCCTTTGCTGCCTATGAAAATAGAGCGGAGTTTTTTAAACAAAATCTTTCTCTGAGACTTAAAAATGTCCAGCTGAATGACAGTGGGATCTACACGGCTGTTGTGTCTGGACGTAAAGATGTAACACTCTCCACATATGACGTCAGAGTTGAAGGTGAGTCAAACACATGAGCACACATAATAGATTTACATAAATATTAATTGTATAACTGTTAAATCTTCAGCCCCAGTGTCTCCAGTGCTGCTGAGCGTGGACTCTGTGTTTAACAGCTCAGAGTCCTGTAACTTCACTGTGAGCTGCACGACTGAACTCTCCCCCTCCATCAGCCGCTCCTTCACCTGTAACAGACACACCTGTGAGGAGGCAAGCCCCGCCCCCTCTGACCCCGCCCCCTCTCTGCAACTTTACCTGTCCGACGTGTCAATCATCTGTAACCATAGCAACCACGTCAGCTGGAGAAAAGACACCAAAGAGAAACAACAAGTGTGTCCATTTGGTAATGAGCTTATTCTAATGTTTGACTTTGTTTCAACTCGATGCTGAAGACGTCATCAGTGATGTTTCTCTACAGGTACAGAAGGTCCAGATGATAAAGGCACTGATTATACCGCAGCGATAGTTGGAGGGATTTTCGGAGGGATTGTCGGAGTGATTGTCCTCGTTTTATGTTTTCTCCATAGAGTTCGTGTTGTATCATGCATAACAGTTGTTTTACGGAAAGAACGAAAGAGTAAGTGACAAAGCTCATTCCTTCACACTTTTTAGACTTAAAGACGTGTATCACAGTTGGAAAATCATTTGTGTGGTGGGTTCAATCCTACATACTGTTGATTCAGAAAGAGAAATATACAAATGTCTTTGACAGATTTGGTGCTGATTAGTTTAAACAAAAGACTTTTAAAACGCTTCTGCCATTTGCACTTTTCAGAATGTTTTATTCAATATCAGACTGATTTATATTTAAGAGTTCATTTGCAAAAGCAGATGTCTCTGTTTTTAATATTTTCAGAATAGTTTTGGACATTCACTGGTCTCTACAGATGACACTTGTGAAGCTAAAGTTGTGTAAATTTGATTAAGAACTCGTGACTTTATATTTCATGGCAGTGAAACAGACCTGGTAATGAAACAACACTGCTCTGTCAAGTCTTTTCAGTGGCATTGATCTGTTTTGAGCTTTGAAATGAACTCTTCAAATACATGACATTAACATTCATAACAAAACTGCCAAAGCAAACACAAAGAAGCCAAAGAGAAGATCAATCTCATGATTTCTTTCTTTACAATAAAAACACATCACATCAGTTTTTATTCACACTCAACCTGCACTTTCTTAGTACATCAATTCAGGGCAAAATGTCGCAGTTTGTTAAAAATGAAGAATGTAATACTTGCTGTGCATGTGTTGTATCAAAATACGTATCGAGCCCTTTGTGTCGTGACACTACAAAAGTGTGACGTTCATGACCGAGCGGCTCTTTTAAGGTGAACGGCTTAAACTGGATCTCAATTATGAAAAGAGCCGGATCTTTTTTCAGTCAATTTTACTCAGAACTCCTCAAACGAACAAAAGAATGAGCCTAAAAACAGAGCAGGTCACACGAGTGAATGCTTTCTGACTAAAGTCAAAGCTAAAAGCACTAAAAATGATTTGTCAGGCAGTCACAGCCTCTTTTATTGGTTGTGGCTCAAGATTTTATTCACAAACACATTTTTCAAAGCGTATCAGCCCCATTGTGATTTCAGATTATTTAAATAAAAACGTGTGCCTTTTATCGATCGCATCTTAAATATTGTGAGTTATCTGGCTGGCATTAGTAAAATGTTATACTAACCTCTTACCCCCAGGGTATCAGAGTATCTGTAGGAATCCCAAATGTAATACCTTTTAAAGACTTTTTTAAGGCCTCCTTTAAAAATGTTAAGGCCTCACAACATCTTTGAACGGCTTCAACAAAGGTTGAAATTCTTCAACTTCTAGCCAGGAACCGGCAAACTTACACTTTCCCTATTTTGACACTTATTCAGGTACAGCACACAACTTTAAGCAGACTATGTCACGCTGCACACGGCAAAAGTACATATAGAGGAAAAAATATATAACATTTATATAATTTAGCTGTCAGTTTTATGGATAATAGTAAAAAAATAATAAGTCAATGCGAAAACAAAAATGTATATCTTAGAAAATCACTTTTATAATTAATTAATTAATTTGGCCATTTTTCTTATCAACTTTTAATACTTTTAAGATCCCACGGATACCCTGATTTTCTCCAGTTCAGCTTTACCCAAATCTACAAAACCCATCTGAACAGATCTTTGTCCTTGCGTTGGCGTCACTTTTTCCCCCATACATTTTCATTGCTTTTTTTGTCACTTTTTCGTCACATTTTCGCCACTTTTTTGGTGTCACTTTTCTGTTGCCCTTGTGTCCCTTTTTGTTGTGTTTTTTGTCACATTTTGTCACTTTTTCATCATAATTTTTTCTGTATTTTTTGTTGCTGTATCGTCATGTTTTTGTCACGTTTCTGTCATGTTTTATCACTCTTTTGTCTCATATTATGCAACTTTTTTCAACAAGCTTTTAGACTTGGGTAAAACCAAACTGGAAAAAATGTGCTCGGGTCATGCGGGGATTAAAAGGTTAAAAAGAGCCAGTCTGTTGAACACTTGACAAAAGTCTATCGTCCTAGCCCTAGTATTTACTATAACTCGTCTCTGTGCCTTCTCTACAGGTCAAAGGATTGATATGGAGAACACAGTGTATGATGATCCAGAGGTGAGTTTGTGTTCATTTCTTTAAATGATCAAGAATGGCAAATAGTCAGCGCCAAGTTAACATATCTTCCTCCGAGTTGGTAAAACAAACAGATCCACTCCAGGACTAACCCTCCATCAGATCGACGCCATCACTGTATTGGCCACTTTACCTCACGTTATGGAAATATGGTCAAGATTTATACTCCGAATACCCCCTCAAACGTATACACTACTTAATTTGGTTTCAAACTGCTTTTCGTTGGGAAATTTTTAATGTATTGAGACTGAACTGTGTAAAATATTTGTTAAAGAGCAACTAAACACCAAATCAAGTTTTTTTTTTACTGATAAACTGTCTCAGTGGGTGTCTCATAGTGTTGTCCACTGGTCCCTGACATTATTCTGACATTATAGCGCAAACATGTGTCAAATCCTAACTTTGGCCTGAAAACGAATGGGTTGCGCCCCCTTCAGGGTAAACTCTGCTACTAAATTAGAATTTCCTGATTGGCTGGAGACGTGTCCACGGCCTCCACAGAACGTCATAAGCCGCACCAGCTCCACACATGGTCATCAGGTGCTGCCCATTGTCCCGCCCCTGTACCTGTGGTTTATAACCAAGTCCCTCCCACGTAATCAGTCTGCTGTGATTGTGCCAATGCAAAGGCCCACACACTCATCCCCCGCATGTCACCCCAAACTTCAGAGACCGCCTCTTTCATGGCAATTTTTGACTTTTGTTTGTGGGTGGGGAAAGGCTTTGGCACGCCTGTTTAGTTACTCTTTAAAATCACCTTAAGGGCCAGGGGTTTTACGCTGGAGGGACAAATTTGGCTCCTGGGCCTGACGTTGGCTACACCTGTCTTAAGAAAACAGTGGAGGGACATAAGGACAGTGAACATGTTGAGCAAAGGAAGAAAATTGTTACAGCATTTTCTAACCAACAAAATGCACAGTAACAATCAAGATGTGTTTGAAATTATGAACAAATTCCTGCAAAAAACATAATAAATGTTCTTTATAATTTATAGCTGCTGTCCTCTCGACCTCCTGGCAGAGACATTGTTGAGAGTCCGACCTCCGTCTACAGTACAGTGCAGCCCCACACTGGTCCTGCTCCTCCTCCAGCCCAGAGTCCAGAGAGTCTGTACGCCACCGTGAACAAGACCTCCACTCCTGATCTACTGTCTTCAGTGTAACTTTAAGCTGGGTTTACACTCTGGGGTTTTAGACACGAATTTGGCACAAAGTTTGACAAATTTAAGATGGTGTGATCTCTCAGCCTCTCCATGCGTCTCGGTCGTGTCATGTACAGGAGGCTACGAGCCGCGATCAGCTGCTCACGATGAACGTATGACACAAGTCATTGTGGAGCCACAGTTGTTTTATTTTCTTCTTTTGTTGTACAAATGTGGTCAGTTAAAAGCAGTGTGTGAAAACAAAAGAGGAAGCGCTCGATGTGTTCAGAGGCAATAAGATGAGTTTTAGAAAAAGATATTCCGCTTTTGTTTACTGACGTGTCGACCAAAGCAGAAAAGCAGAACCTTTATCAGCCCTCGTTCTTCAAAATATTTATTTCAGAACAAATACTCATGAAAATCTATACATTTTGAACTTACAAAATAGAAAAATATATAATGCATAAAATGACAGACAAAGCTCAAATGACAATGACAACAGTTTAACAAGTACCTAAATATGTCCGCCTTTCAGAGTATGTATCATTTATACTCCTATAATGTACAAAAGGAGTACATGTTTTCCTCCTGTTCTCCGTGGGTTAGTGTGGGTTCATCTCTGCTCACAACAGGTCGAATACAAAGAAAAAATCTCCAAATTAACGAATACATTTTAAAGCCACACCGCGTAAAATTCCACCCAATAAACAACATTGAAATACAAGGTTTTATTTATGATATTTTCATCATGGGAAAATACCTCATAAATGTACAAACAAACATGCCGATGGCGATGGAAGAACCTGCTTTAAATCCTGTATTAAGAATATGTTTCTACTTCTCTTGTAATAATTGGAGTTCAAAAAACACATAAAAGCTGCAATGTTAAAGAAGTATGAAAATTAGACTTGGACAGGAATAATGTGAGATATTTGATTTGAACAAACAAACATGAATATGGTTTGTTTCTTTTTGACCATTTGTAAACATTTTAGGAATATGACAGTTCGGTATTTTATTGTATATATTGTAAATAATTAAATATAGAATACAAAAACATCAGAAAATACTGTAAATATGTATATGACTGTAACCATATGTATGTATATATATATATTTATATATGCACATCTTTTAAAAGACAGCATGTAAAGTGTGAAGTAACAAAAGGGGCAGATATTATAAGACTTGTTCTTCTCCTCTGCTCCCTTTCATTCATGCTATGTTGGATTGGCGGTCTTGTGGTGATTGCATGATGTCACTTTTGAATGAAATAAATAAATAAAATGAAAATGAAATGAAAATGAATTAGTTTGTGCAATTCTCAAATCAGACGGTTCAATAACTCACTCTATCCATCCAAACACAGCACAACATTGTGACATAATATGAATGTCGCCTCTTATTGAAACAGTAAAGTAGTGGTGCAGTAGCGCTATATGCACAGTGGCAGAGTGTCATTACACAAGTAAATATATCAATAACAGAAGAGACGTTAAACTAGAGAAGAGCAGTGTTAGTGTTTCAGTAAGTTTATCATCAACTTTATAAACAAAGAAAATGTGCTTATATAATGTAATGTATGAGTTTAAAAGCTTGAATAAATTACAACAGATGCCAAACTAATAAAAATACCGGTAACACAGAAATATGGTGAATGTTTATTTGTTTGAGTAAATACGTTGCAGTTCAAAGCATTAGACTTTATATAAACACAAAAATGAAGGGTTTAATGCACAGCAGATCTGTTTCTTACAGTCCATTACGTGTAATGACAATATGGAACATTAAAGTCTAAACTCACGTCTGAACAGTGTCCAAAAACCAAAGGTAAACCACATACCGTATACGCTCAAGCAGGAAGCACAGCTAACCACTCTGCCACTGTGCATATACCGCTACTGCACCACTACTTTACTGCTTCAATAAGAGGCGACATTCATATTATGTCACAATGTTGTGCTGTGTTTGGATGGATAGAGTGAGTTATTGAACCGTCTGATTTGAGAATTGTACAAACTAATTATTACAAGAGAAGTAGAAACATATTCTTAATACAGGATTAAAGCAGGTTCTTCCATCGCCATCGGCACAAACATCTGAAAACAGTGAGAACAACAAGAAAGTGAATAAATCTTCCAGATGAGAATATTGAACCTGAAAGAGGAAGTGCAGCAGATAGAGGAGTTTGTTACTGCCCCCTGTGGTAAAGACGTGTCACTGCAGTAGTTCAGTTGTTTTTCTTCCTGGTGCAGTCCAGCACATGGACAGTGATGACGGAGGACACCATGAGCAGCAGCCCCACAGAGAACACCACAGTCTTCACCAAACACCAGCTCCTCTCAGACTCTACAACAGAGCAGGAAAACATGGAGGAACTGTGGAGCTTGGATTCCCAAAGGTTAAAGCACAAAGTCAAACAGTTTTTGTTGAGTTTAAACTAATAAATGTCCTTAGTCCCACCTGTCTCTTGGGTGCACACTTCTTCAGCACCTGTGGAGAAACAAGGAGTCACTGTTCAGTTCTTCAGCATCGATGAAACAAATGTAAAACAAAGTCAAACATTAGAATAAGCTCATTACCAAATGGACACACTTGTTGTATCTCTTTGGTGTCTTTTCTCCAGCTGACGTGGTTGCTATGGTTGCAGATGATTGAGACGTCGGACAGGTAGAGGTGCAGATAGGGGGCGGGGTCAGAGGGGGCGGGGCTTGCCTCCTCACAGGTGCGTCTGTCACAGGTGAAGGAGCGGCTGATGGAGGGGGAGAGTTCAGTCGTGCAGCTCACAGTGAAGTTACAGGACTCTGGACTGTTAAACACAGAGTCCACGCTCAGCAGCACTGGAGACACTGGGGCTGAGAAAGACAGTAAGTGATGTCAAAACATGTGTCCATTTTGTTTCGTCTGTCAGTGAGAACTTGAGGTGTCTTTCCATGTGCGGTACGGGGTGGGACAGAGCTGAACCGATCCACTCCATAAGGGAGTCCAAGAAGAAGAAGAAGAGCTTTATTTATACAGCTCTTTTCACAGACATGGTCACAAAGCGCTTTACATGAGATAGTTTTACATTCACTCCATACTCGGTTATGATAAGCTACGTTTGTAGCTTCAGTTTCCCCTGGGAGAGACTGACAGAAGCGCTGTCACGACATCTGCGCCAATGATCCCTCTGACCACCTCCATGCATTCACACACCTGGCCTATTGTACATGTTTTTAGTGGTAGGGGAAACCGGAGTACCCGGAGGAAACCTACGCAGACACGGGGAGAACATGCAAACTCCAAGCTGCTCTAACTCTAACTCAGTGGTGGGGTCTGTACTGACACATTGATTAAATGGGGAAAACACACACATAAACCAAGTGATTACCTTTTGACGATCAGCGTTGCATTCTGTGATGATGGCAAACAAATGTAGAGCTAAGATGTTTAGCAAATCAAAGCTATAGCTTATGAACAACAGACTTTTCCTGTTGGACACATGCTACGAGAATAACAACTGTGTATTATTACATTTAGAAAGATCTAACTCAAGTTAAACCAGTTGCAAAGCAAGATGAGCAGCACTTTGGCTCAGAGAAGAGAAGGCCTGGAGGGTGAAGGCATCAGTGGAGCCCGTGGTCATTGGAGCACCCACACTGGAGGAGTGGCTACAGCAGATCCCAGGAAATACATCAGACATCTCAGTCCAGAAAAGTGCAGTTTTAGGAACAGCAAAGATACTGCACAGAACCCTCAAGCTCCCAGGCCTCTAGAGCAGTGGTTCTCAACCTTTTGGAGTCGCGACCCCCATTATAACAGTTAAAGGCCCCTACTCGGGTCACACCGTGAGAAATAGGGACATTAGCCTATATAATTCTTAAAAAACAAAGAATAAATAAAATGGCTAAAATAAAGTGTATCAAATTAAGAACAAGTCTCTCTGGTAAAATTGGACACACATGCTACAGTAAAATATTATATTATATATCTAAAAGATCTGGTGACCCCCAAATTCGTCTCGCGACCCCCTTGGGGGTCCCGACCCTCAGGTTGAGAACCACTGCTCTAGAGGACCCGAAACTAGGAAAATTAGAATATCGTTCAAAAGTGCATCTGTTTCTGAAATAGGAATCAAAATGTGAAACCAATATATGATATAGACTCATGACAGGCAAAGTGACATAATGCAAAGCCTTTATTTGTTATAATGTTGATGATTATGGCTTACAGTCCATTTTCAAAATATTCTAATTTTCTGAGTTTCACCTGTGTACTGTGTATACATATATAATGCTGTTAGACGTACCTTGAACTGTGATGGTGTAACTTGATATGATGTGAAGTCCATTACTATTAATCACCAGTGCTTCATAAAGTCCACTGTGTTCCACCTGTAGGTTTTTTAGGGTCAGTGAGAAGTTTTTGGTGTGAAGATCAATTCTCTCACTGTTCAGTGTGACTTTTCCATTTGATGTTGCTGATACTAAAGCTTTGTTAGCATTAAATTTCCATTGAAACGCAAAATATTTCTTCACAGCTTCAGGATTCACAATATCCAGAGTGACATCATTCCCTGTTTGCACAAACAGCCAAGATAATGAGCCTGTAGAAAGAACAATTCACATAAATCAATATAAATGAGTGAAACATCTTTGCTTTCAGTTCCCATATTTTTTATGTTCTCTGGAATTTCTTGCAGCTCCTTAAATACTTTTAACATTTCAAAGCTTACATTTGGAGACTGATGTTTAACCTCAATCATAACTAATAACATAATAAACATAACGATGACAATCAGAATCAGAATCGTTTTTTATTGCCATTGTTTGAAAACAGGTTCACAAACTGTATACACATTTACATGTTTATGTCCAATAACACAAACAGTAAATATTAAAATCATAAGTAGCAGTAGCAGCAGTGATCCTCGTACACAACACACTGCCATGGCTCCTCACTCACTTAGATTGAATTCAAGTGATATTGTCCATTTAAGTTGATACAAGTTACCTTCAGTCTCTGTGGAGTTTAAACATGTGGTTTAACAGCTTCACTCTCAACATTCACTGTGTTGTCTCAAATACGTACATTAGTCTGAAATGTAAAAATGAAACTAACACACTTTGCCCCAGAAGGTAGAAGGGCTCTCTATCTAACCTCAAAGCCAACCACACACTGCTAAATGCAGCTGCTCACACATAAAGCTTATATTAACTATTTCCTCACTCTGTGAAGTTAAGTAGTGCTTTAATAATCATTTCTCATTTGTTATTGCGTTACTTGTGAAACATCAAGTGAGTGTTTCTCAAACTGTGTGTACCACTATGATGCCTGGGCTTCCTCAGGGTCACTTAGAACTTATTCATTTTTAATAGAGATAACTGAACTTCTGGTTTAGATCTTGTTCACAACCACATTAGTCCAGTTTAGGAGAATGTAGACACCTTTATGAGGTGGTATTGCCTTAAAGTGGACGCATTATGCAGAATCCACTTTTTCCTTTAAACCATGTTATAAAGTTGTTCTCTTGTCAAAGTCACACCTGGAGTAGTATTTCACTACATTCACACAGTTTTGAGTAACGTGTTGTTTAATTTAGCGGTTTCTTCTTCTGCAGTGTCAACGCTTCGTTCTCTACTGAATACAGGTACATGCGGTCTCAACTTATACAGCGCTTTTCTACCTTCATCAGGCCCAAAGCGCTTTACAGCAAAGGAACCAGTCACTCATTCACTCTCATTCATACATCAATGTACACAGACACTGGAGGCAAGGGGGTGAAGTGTCTTGCCCAAGGACACAACAACAGTGTGCACCTTCAGGAAGCGAATACAGTTGCGTAATTGTTAAACTCTTGTCCATATTTTTAGAGCCATAATACATCATTATCTCAGATCTGAGTCATTCTGCACTCGGAAGTGTGTCCATCAGTCCATTCTGAAGCTGTACCACGCCGAAAATCTAAACTAAAAGTAAAAAAAGAGAAAAAAGTTATTCCCTACAGCTGCCAGCAGGAGGAGCCCCAGTCAAAGTCTCATCCAGGTCTATTACTTATATTCTATTGTTACTAGAGACAATTATACAACGTAGAATACCAAAGCTGAGGCACCAAAATAATGGTTCAAAGTCTATTTTAAGCTCCATATGCAGGATATGTCTATTTTAAGTCATTCTAATATTGACAATACCTCTTGGATGATTTATTATCGTTCGCCCTCACACTGATAATGCTGCACTCATGGAAATAAAATCAACAGGAAGTCAGTCAGAACACACTTGAGCTTTATGGGGGAAAAGTTAACCACACTGAGACCTTTGGTGTGATGCATTCTCTCTACCTGCCAACTTAATTCAATCTGAGTGTAACTGAACGCCAGGAAAAACATTGACCATGAACTTCATCAAAGGTTCGTTGTCCTGCTGGATTTAATCAACCACAGCACAAGTGTAAGTAAGTAGCAGGGCGTAAACAGAATACATTTGAAAGACGGCCTGAAAAGTTTGGTGACTCACTCCCAGCAAAGTTAAGAGCCAGGCCTGTGGAGACGACAATAGAAAGAGCAGCCGACTGTTTGCTGAATGTCTCTACTTACTCACTTTCCACCTGAGCTGTCCTGTCTAATAAAGCCTATGGGAGGGAAAAAATCCTTAAAAAAAATGTATATTTCTACAGAAAAGGTTTTATTATTAACAAAGAAAATGTGTTATTATAACTTAAACAAATTGTAAAAAAAAAAAAACATCCAACAGACACTAAAGTAAAAACTGAAAGATAAATACATTGCTTTAGAAAAACGCCATTCAACGTAGAAAAACAATAAGAAACATGCTAACTAAGTTTATTAGAAGGACATGAATGTAGACTCTCAAAACACAGTAGATCCACACTCTCCACAGAACATAAAAGCATGTGTGTCTGTGCACAGTGTGTATGAAGCAAAAGGAAACCACTTATGCTCAAACAGGAAGCTAACTGCAGTCCACCACTGTCCAAATAGTTGCCAGTGAGATGGAAAATGTAGATTGTTCATTTTAGGATTATGGGATGCAGTTGGATATAGTTGGATCATAAAACTTCTCACATAATAGAATCATCATGTTATCATTAAACACAACCTGGTTACTGCCTTATCAGCAAAAACAACTATGTTTTTTAAATACTGTAGATCCCACTGAGACACTTTAACATGAAAGAGGAAGTACTGTAGATAGAGGAGTTTGTTACTGCCCCCTGTGGTAAAGACGTGTCACTGCAGTAGTTCAGTTGTTTTTCTTCCTGGTGCAGTCCAGCACATGGACAGTGATGACGGAGGACACCATGAGCAGCAGCCCCACAGAGAACACCACAGTCTTCACCAAACACCAGCTCCTCTCAGACTCTACAACAGAGCAGGAAACATGGAGGAACTGTGGAATGTACTGTAACACAAAGTGCTTTACAGATTAAAATCACCCCAACCCCAAATATACAGTAAATGACACTGAACACACGCACCCCGTCCCCACAATTATTAGTTGAAAGCTGAGCTAAAAGGTTTATCTCCTAAACCTGGAGATAAACTCTCACATATATTAGTGTGAACAATGGAGGGACGTCCTGCACAAGCGTCTGGAGGAGGAAGAGGGGCTAACACTCTGCTAAACACAGCTGACCACATTCTTCTACTTCAACAAAACTGTTTTCTTCTGATAATATCTGATCAGACTTTGTATTTCAGCTTACTGAGAACATATAATTATAACGTTATAGACAGAAACATTTAGCCAATTAAAGACTTCAGACAAACAGAGAAGGCCTGACTTTGATACAGGTCGACACAAGTGAATATATCAATAACAGAAAGACTGGAAAGTCTCCTGGATTAGCCGACTTGCTAACTGTCCACATACGTTAGGATCGAATGCCGCTTCTTCTTTTTATTTCTATGGTAAATACCAGGAGTGGAAAATGCACATGAATGCCACCTCATCTCGCATTTTCCACTGAGAAACTGGAAAATCATTTGATGCCCGAGTTCCTGACATTTGGTCCATAAAGTTAACACAGAACTTTAGTCATTAGACATTCTTCAAAAACAGATTAACTTCAGCAGATCTTCACCTGAGCACTGGTCCTGGCCCAGCATGTGCAAGCAATGTTTGTTTTTCAGAGGAGAGCGACAAAAGCTGAATATCACACTAGATTTGTTTTTTTGCAGCTGGAGTCAAGCAGCAGGAGAAGGAAAGGCTCCACTTTACCTTCTTTACCTGATAGCGGACATATTTCTCTCCAGTTCTTGGTGTCTTGGGTCCAGCTGACCTGGTTGCTATGGTTACAGATGATTCTCTCATTGGTCAGACTGAGCTGCAGAGAGGAGGTGAGGACAGAGGGGGCGGGTCCAGGTGTGGGGGGATGGACCTCCTCACAGGTGTGTCTGTCACAGGTGAAGGAGCGGCTGATGGAGGGGGAGAGTTCAGTCCTGCAGCTCACAGTGAAGTTACAGGACTCTGGACTGTTAAACACAGAGTCCACTTTCACTGACACTGGAGACACTGGGGCTGAGGGTGTAACAGATATAAAGGTACATAATTTATCCACATCAATATCTGTATAAATCTCTGATAAAAACGTGGTCATGTGTTCTCACCTTGAACTATGACGTCATGTGTGGAAAGTGTTTCATCTTTAGTTCCATAGACTACAGCCGTGTAGATCCCACTGTCACTCAGCTGGACATTTTTCAAAATCAATGACAGATTTTGTTGAAAAAACTCCACTCTATTTATGTAGTTATTAAGGAAATCAATGTTGTCGTTTTGTAGTCACATCATGTTAATGGTGCCATTAACTTTCCAATGAAATATATCTGATATTCCAGTCTGAACCCCCTCTGCCACAGTCAGCAGTAGATCTCTGTTGGTCTGTATGAATGTTGAACTGGAACCTGAAAAACACAAAGAATTGACATCGATTCTGCTTCGTCGTTTCATTGTTGATCCAAATATATGCAGTCACTGAGGCAGACAGGGACACACTGAGTGAGCGATGGCTTTTGTAGTTTTATTAGTTTTTACAATATTGCAAAGTGGAAAGTTTTCTATAGAACACATTTGTGCAGTAGAAAATGTACTGGTTTATCGATGGACACAGAGACGAGCAAGTAATGCAGAATCGAATCATTTCACCCAATAAACAGAATAAATATAAGCACCTGCAGGAGATTTGTACAACATTATTTACTCGGCTATAACTAATGTGTCAGTTATTAAACAGAGCTCTGGGTTTAACACAGTCACTGATTCAAGGAAATGCTCCACAGTCCAGCACAGCTGAGCTCAGCTCATTCTATCACGGGCTGGTTTTGCTTCTGTTCCTTTGGCATCTGTTTTTACTGAAATCTTAAGATGTTTTGGAACGAAAGGTTTATTTCTTACAATCGTGAATTATACATTATATGATGGTAGAAAGTTAAATCAATGATCAATATTAATGTTCTCCTCGATCATTGAATGTGACAGAAATGTGGTCAAATCTTGAATGTCAAATCACAATAGAAAATGGAGCATGTTTAATATCAGTTCCACAGCTGTCAAAGGTTCTACACAACAATGACCAGGAGAAACTAATGAACCCAAAAATAATACAATACAAAAATAATAATGAAAAAAAAAATGCTCATAAATAAATAAATGAAGCAGTGTTGACTTACCTAAAGTGAGTGGCAGACACAGAAAGACCAAGGCCACACTTGCACAGTCCATGGTGAGTGACTTTATGAACAGACGCTGCTGTGGCTCAGTCAAATACAGAGGGTTGTTCATTAAACTTGTGGATTAATATAAGCGCGGAGGATGAGGAAGTGTTTCCAGACACTCACTGACTGTTACTTCCACACCAAAGTATCCATGTTTAAACACAGAATCAAAAGTATCGATTCTCATATATCAATACTTTCCTTCATTTAGTTGATATTGTTTTTATTTTATCCAATCCGATTTTTTTTTTGTGAAACGGAGGAATTTTATCAAATTGATCACGGCCCTGTGTATTGAACACTTTTCTTGACTCCTCGCAGCAGCATTGGAGTTACTGAGGCTTTAGTAGTTTCTCAAGTTTCAATTCATTTCAGAAGTTTCAATCTCCAGATTCTCTCGATTGTGAATAAATGTACAATGTTTGTTTGGATGTGTGTGTTTATTTCTCAAAATCATCTGAGCCTAAATAAACTACAGTATAAAGACTGTACTGGACGTTTGAGCTCTGGAGAGGGACACAAAGATTTGACCAGTCAGAGGCCTTTATTAACTTAAAGGCACACTGTTTTGGACTTTATTGTTGTCATGAATAAAAACACATGCTCCTTAATGTCCAGCTCGACACAGAAAAGGCTATTACTGCAGTGGCTAATCAAAGAATAGATTTGGATGAGGACGTAACCTGTTTAAATCTCATATTCTACTGACTTTAGTCACATCTCCATGGAGACGAGCTGGAGACGTCCCCACTCCCGGTAAAGTTACAGTCATGTCTTAGCAGAGCTGAGCCGCTCACAGCAAAGGCTCATGTTTGTTTGTACATTTATGAGGTATTTTCCCATGATGAAAATATCTATCATAAATAAAAGCTTGTATTTCAATTTTATTTATTGGGTGAAATTTTACGCGGTGTTGCTTTAAAATGTATTTGTTAATTTGGAGATTTTTCTTTGTATTCGACCTGTTGTGAGCAGAGATGAACCCACACTAACCCACGGAGAACAAAACAGGTATTACTTTTGTACATTATAGGAGTATAAATGATACATACTCTGAAAGGCGGACATATTTAGTTACTTGTTAAACTGTGGTCATTGTCATTTGAGCTTTGTCTGTCATTTTATGCATTATATATATATTTTTTTATTTTGTAAGTTAAAAAATGTATAGATTTTCATGAGTATTTGTTCTGAAATAAATATTTTGAAGAACGAGGGCTGATAATGAAGGTTCTGCTTTTCTGCTTTGGTCGACACGTCAGTAAACTTACTTATAATGTTTAAGATACTAAAGCGGAATATCTGTGTCTAAAACTCGTCTTATCTCCTCTGAACACATCGCAGCACTTCCTCTTTTGTTTTCACACCTACACTGCTCGGATATTTTTAACTGACCACATTTGTACAACAGAAGAAGAAATAATACAACTGTGGCTCCACAATGACTTTTAAAATATGAACACTTTATTCAGCTTAACAAATATCATGAAACTATTGGACATGAAATACAATCGATTAATGACACTTAAATGAGTCACAGGCAGCTCATGTGTTCAGCAAACAAATCTCCTGCTGCTTTGGAAGTGCAGGCAAATAATCTTACAGTTTTTAGTGGAAAACCAGGCTTATAACAACTCAGGTTACACGTAATACAGTTCATAGCAGTATAAGACAAGTAAAAAAATAACATTTTCAGTGACATCACTACTTTATCTTACGTATAAGATGTGATGAAACCTGTTTATCAAAGCTTTTCAATGACACGTTTTAAACAGCTGTAAAATACAACAAAAGAATCACTACATTAAAACATTTCAATGAACGCATGTAATTACAACATGAGCAGTGATGTAAATGTTCAATACCTACAAAAGATATTGAATTTCAAATGCATTTACTTTCCTGCATTACTTTCCTATAAAAATCAAAGCTTTTATTTGTTTTACTTTTCACATTCACAGTATGTGTTGTGCTGTAAAACGTATCATATCTTATAGAAGTGCAAAGGTTTTCTTTTCTAGTAATAGAACACATTTTTCTCCTCCTTTATATATTGCAAACTTAAACATTTGTGGGAAAAACTCTGCAGGAGAGTTTATCATTTCTGTGACAGTGACCCTGAAAAGTGACACTGAGCTGTTAATGTGTCGATAAACTCGTCCCTGTGAAGAAATGAGAAGCTGCAAATGTGTTTGGAAAGTTAGGAATGAGTTTGGACACAACATTTAAATTGACTGATTTCCTCTTTTACTGTTCGTAACCAAAAATATCAGGTTTAGGGACTTAAGTTTTTAAAGTAGATAGGCATTTATACAAGTAATTAATGGATATTAAATTGAAATCTCAATTTGAATGGTTTCACTGAGCAAAAAGCAAAGGCTGCAAATATTTCAGCAGTACAGATATGTTGGCCTGATGACGGGTGTAAAACTCATTTTGGGTCATAAACAGGAAAACACTATTAAAGGAGCTATACCTGATTTATTTTTCTATTAATGGAATGAAATTAGTTGTGTCTTCCTTCAGTATATTGTAAACTCAGTACATTGTAGATCTAATTATAAAGCGTTTGTATCAATTTCATGAATTTGCAGGATAGTTTTCTAGCATTTTTGTGTAAGTGACCCGGAAAAGTCCATCCATCCATCTTCTTCCACTTTTCCGTTGCCGGGTCGTGGGGGCAGCTGTTGGAGCTGCCCAAATCACATTGCACCAGCCCAATATGGCTCCTCCTGCAGGTGGTGGGTCCACAGAAGGACGGCCTCACGATTCTAACGGGCCTGTTGGTCTCACATAAGGGGCTTCTGAACCGCTCTTTGTCTGACCCGTCACCTAGGACCTGTTTGCCATGGGAGACCCTACCAGGGGCACGAAGCCCCCGACAACAGAGCTCCAGGATCATTCGGGCGCTCAGACCCCTCCACCACGTTAAGGTTGCGGTTCGAGGAGGGGACCCGGAAAAGTCACCCTGCAAATTGTGAAAAGTTCCTATAAACATGTCCCTGTGAAGAACTGGGATGATAAAAATATGTTAGGAAGATTGGGGATAAGTTTGTACCTAAACCAACATTTTAATTTAGTGGTTTCTTGTTTCATTGTTTGAAATGAAAAAAATCAGGTATAGGGCCTTTAAGGAACATTCAAAAATGAATAAATGTATTATTACATTTTATAATACTGCTGCTTTGGCCAAAGCCCGACAGGACTGTAGCCTATCAGGAATAACGGCTTACACTTGTATTGCGCTTTACAAGCCTGTGTCACAAGTTTGTCAAAGCGCTACATAGTCATTATTCATTCACTCCTTACTCTGTGATGATAAGCTTCTATTATAGCTACAGGGGCAGACTGACCATTTACCCCGTTGTTTTGTCAGTGCCTTCTGCGGGACACTTTTGATTTTTTTGGTCCTCATCCAAAAAAGTTCTAATAAATAATATTCCATAATCATGCAGCCTCACTACAAAGCTACAAAACGTTTACAAAATACAGCAAAAGATAAAACATTCAGTCATGGTCCGATCAGTCGAACCAACGGGATTGACTTGATTTAAATCACAAAACGTGCAGCTCCTTCACAGGCTCGGTCTGACTGAGTCCCAGAAGATCACACACACACGACAGTGCACAGGTGTTTGAAATCAGGTCAAGTATTAAGTCGATTGATTGGACTGATACAAACAGCAACGTCCACATAAGAAAATCACAACAATCATCAGTGGATGGAAGGACATGGAAATAAATAGCATAGCATAACGGCATTGTAAAAATAAATAAAATAAGTGGCACATGTAAAGTCTATAATTTCTACAGTTAAAGAGGTCATTCAGGCTTGTAACTTATTGTAACTGTTATTTGGTGTTCTCTGTAGCAGAAAGAAAGAAAGAAAGAAAGAAAGAAAGAAAGAGAACAGACAGTGACTGAAGCTGTCTTTCAGTCGGTTGGACCTGGCCAGGGTCCATTCTCAGACGGCCTTTTCCCTGATGTTTTTCCCTGATGAAGAGGCTGTGAGATTTAAGCTGGGTTTACACCGTGCGATTTTAGAGGCGATTTTGAACGTGCCAAATGAAACAGATACGAGGAGTGAACGAGCCCACGATGGAGGAGCTCACCACAAATATCAAACCGGTCCAAAAACCCTGTGTCGTTCGTTCATCGTGAGCAGCTGATCGCGGCTCGTAGCCTCCTGTACATGACACGACCGAGACGCATGGAGAGGCTGAGAGTGTACTGTAGATGGAGCTCGGACTCTCAACAATGTCTCTGCCAGCAGGTCGAGAGGGCAGCAGCTATAAATTATAAAGAACATTTATTATGTTTTTTGCAGGAATTTGTTCATAATTTCAAACACATCTTGATTGTTACTGTGCACTTTGTTTGTTAGAAAATGCTGTAACGATTTTCTTCCTTTGCTCAACATGTTCACTGTCCTTATGTCCCTCCACTGTATTCTTAAAACAGGAGCCAAATGTGTCCCTCCAGCGTAAAAAACCCTTGGCCCTTAAGGGCCAAGGCTTAACCAAATTAAGTAGTGTATAGGTTTGAGGGGGTATTCGGAGAATAAATCCTGACCATATTTCCATAACGTAAGGTAAAGTGGCCAATACAATGCTTGCGTAGATCTGATGGAGAGTTAGTCCTGGAGTGGATCTGTTGTTTGTGACTTCTTTACCAACTCGAAGGGAGATATGTTAACTTGACTATTTGTCTTGATCATTTAAAGAAATGAACACAAACTCACCTCAGGATCATCATACACTGTGTTCTCCACGCTAATCCTGTGATCTGTAGAGAAGGCACAGAGACATTATTACTCATAGTAAATACTAGGGCTGGGACGATGCACTTTAGTCAAGTGTTCAAAAGACTGGCTCTTTTTAATATGAAATGTTACTAATGCCAGCCAGACTCACAATAGTTAAGACACGATCGATAAAAGGCAAATGTTTTTATTTCAATAATCTAAAATCACAATGGGATTGATATTTACGCTTTGAAAAACCTGTTTGTGAATAAAAGATTGAGCCACAACAAATAAAAAGAGGCTGTGACTGTCTGACAAATCATTTTAATGCTTTTAGCTTTGACTCTAGTGCAAAAAGCTTTCACTCGTGTGGCCTGCTCTGCTGTTGGGCTCATTCTTGTGTTCGTTTCAGGAGTTCTGAGTAAAATTGACTGAAAAAAGATCCGGCTCTTTTCACAATTGAGATCCAGTTTGAACCGCTCACCTTAAAGAGCCGCTTAGTCATGAACGTCACACTTTTGTCGTGTCACGATACAAAGCGTTTGATACATATTGCGATACAATATTCGCACAGCAAGTATTACATTTTTAACAAACTGTGATATTTTGCCCCGAATTAAGTTGAGTGTGAAAATAGAACTGATGTGATGTGTTTTTATTGTAACAAGGGGCAGAAATCATGAGATTGATCTTCTCTTTAGCTTCTTTTTTTGGTTTGGCAGTTTTGTTGTGAATGTTTCTGAAGAGTTCATTTGCAAGTTCTTAATCAAATTACACAACTTTAGCTTCACAAGTGTCATCTGTCGAGTAACAAATATCCAAAGAGATTTTTAAAAATATTTAAAACGGAGGAATCTGCTTTTTGCAAATGAACCTTCAAATATAAATCAGTCTGATATTGAATAAAACATTTTGAAAAGTGCAAACGGCAGAAGCGTTTTAAAAGTGTTTTGTTTAAACTAATCAGCACCAAATCTAATGTTAACAAAACTATCTTTGAGTAAAAAAAAAAGGTATATTTCTTTTTCTAAAACAACAGTATGTAGGATTGAATCCACCAAACAAACGCTCTTCCAACTGAGATACACGTCTTTAAGTCTAAAAAGTGTGGAGGAATGAGCTTTTCGCTTTTACTTCATTAAAGTTATTTTGTTAGTAAATATACGAGTAAATATTTATGCGTCAGATCATGTAAAGAACCAGACATCCCTCCTCTCATACAAAGCCCTCTCTCTCTCTCCCCAATACATGATCATAATTTCAAAATCATTATAAACAAAAATGGTCATCTCTGAGTTCACGCACTGGGACAAGTACAATGGACTGATTAACACTGCAAAAACAAAGGAGAGGATTGTGACTTTAGCAGGTGGAAAGTGCAGCATCTACCTGTTCAAACTGACAGTGAGTGTATTGAGGTGGTCTCCACTCTAAAATACCTGAGTGTCCACCTGGACCACAGACTGGACTGGACAGTGCATCCAAACACAGCATAAAAGAGACAGAACAGACTCTTCTTTCTCACAAGACTGACATCTTTTTAGTCTGTAATTAGATACTGTTTTGTTTTTACTAGTCTGTGGTTGCCAGAACTGTCTGTCTGTCTACTTTTCCAATAGCAAAATTCAGTTTGATACAGTCCACATGTGCATATCTGAGGAGTTTTTACAAAGTTGAGATAATTGTTATTCATCATGACAATAGCACAATGACCACGGATAAATAGAGATTCAGCATTTTGCAGCCGTTTTAACTTGTAAGTGACCAGGAAACTCTCTGCATTCATACAAAGGTGGTGAAGTGTCTTGCCTAAGGGTTGGACAGTGAGAAGACCCGCTCTGCCATCTGAGCCACTAGCTTCAACAGTGCTTGTATTTAGACACAAATAAAAAGTAAAAAGTAGAGGGGTAAAAAATGCACAGGAAATCTACTTCTAGGGCCGTGCTCACTGATGTGCTCCATTGTTGTCCTTCAGGTTCTAGAGAGTCCTGATGGCAGAGGTTGGGTCAAGAGCCCGTCAACTGATTACATGGTATTTTCTTGTCTTACCACCAAAAGATACTCTAAAACTTGATGTCTCAACTTATCACAGGCTGATGAAACACACAAGAGGATATAACGGATGTGAGGAAGTGATTTATTTACCACGTCTAAGAAACATCTGCTGCTTTACCCATGTCAGTTTTTTATATGTTAGTGTTAAATTAGCTCAAGTGCTTTACTCACTGTTTACGCACAGTTACATGGTTGATTTATATTGTCTGTAATGAAATGGAGAAGAGGGAAGTCGAACCAGCGTTATGTCAAGTCAGCGCAAACTCAGCCTTTTTATTTAGAACCGTGGTCACAACATTAACACCTGAACCTTTAAATGAAGAAACTGCGTTTTTCTTACCTGATGTTCCAATGAAGCAGAGGAATAAGCGTACGGCAAAGGTTTGAAGCCTCATGATGTGCTGGCTCACACAGTTCAAGAAGGAAGTACTCTGAACACAATGTGAAAGAAGCAGAAGCTTAAGAAAATACATGAAAACTTCACACCTATATCTCTAACACAGCAGCGAGTTATCACGTCACAGCAGTCAAACGAAGGCAGCTACAGAGGTGACAGACAGATGGGTAGAGTAGCCAAATAATTACTCAAGAGTGACATTATTTTAAATTAACATTACTAAAGTTAAAGCATTATGTAATATCCAAATAATTTTACTAAGCTTAGAGTAATAAAAGCAGTTGTTGAAAATACAATTTGTTGCTTTTTAAGATGTTTTAGTTGTGACACATGACGACAAACTAAACACAAATTGAAAAAAAGAAATGGGTAAAAATCATCCTTGAAAACACATCACATCTTTCATGAAGCTTTTGTAACTTACAGACTTACTCAGTGTGGGTAAAGTAACTTATTATAGAGAATCAATAATATAATATTACTTGATTAAAAATACTGTTAGTTCAATATATTGTAAGATAAAAACGACTCCAAATTCATGTACTTGAGTACTTGTAACAAACGGCATTACTCACCTTCTTCAATTCTTCTCATAATGATGGATGTGAACTTTGCAGCCAACCTTAACTTTCATACTGACGACAAATTAACCGATTGTGGCTCTCAAAATAATGTTTTCTATTTCACAATATAATCCGATAGACTTCAAGACGGCGCTGTGTTATATATTCGTCATGAGTTTAATGATGCGTTGATTTAGTTGAGTTGATACTAGGCTCGTTTGAGATGAGCCAGACGGACGCAGTTTTGACAGCCGACTTGCAGACTTTATACAGACTTTATACAGTCGCCAGGCAGCATATAGGGAATGAATGGAAGCTCGCCGCTCTCTTCTCTTCCGCCGCTGTTGGAGTGAGCTCGGAGTCCTCCAGTTTCACCTGAACATTGTCAACTAACCCAAGAGCATCTGTCTGCGGCCTGCAAGACAGTGGTGTGTCGTGTAGTGGGCGTTGTTTATAAAAACCCGACTCCACAAAGGAGCTGAGCAACACACGCTCCACGACTCAACCCGGGTTAGACAAACTAATCTAGGGCAAGTTCAACCAGCTTTGTAGTATAACCCCCTTACTGACTGCAGCAACCCCAGATCATAACAGTTAATTGCACTTGAGGCGGTGTGTTAGGTCTTTCTTTATTGATATTTATTGACAGATTACCAAAGTACACCGGCACATTAATACTAATTAATATAAATTTTCTTATGACTAACGCACAATATACAACACAGAATAATGCATCTTAATTTGCAGGCACTGAGATGATGTGTTATAAAAAAGGCTTTGTTTAAAGGTAAACTTAGCCCTGGGGGGGCTAAGTTTCACAGAAACCTCCCCTCTCTCACACGTTGCTGATGCGCACACTGAGGCGGCGTCCGCGCTCGTCTCCCTTCTGTGTGAAGCACTGCTCCAGACGGATCTTCTCCCCGGCCTCGCTCGCCTCTGAAATGGTCCCGCCGCCGTTGCTCTGACAGCTGCCGGGCTTCGTGAACATGGGCGACGATTTCGTCTTCAACACTTTGTCGAAGAAGGCGAAGTCGGCCACGTACTTCCCGTTGGGGCAGAGGGAGACGACAGGGGGGAACTCGTAGCCCACAGGATCTCGTCGGGCAGGTAGGACGTGCGCACCTGGCAGGTCGCGGACGTCGACTCCACCGTGGCGTTCATGATCACCATCAGCTCGAAGTCGGCCAGCTCTTTTGGAGTTTGCATTTACCCCCCATATCGGACTGGGTTTACTCCTGGTGCTTCATTTTTATCAATTAAACTATAGACAAAAGCATTGCAGGCTGGACCAAATGCAAGTAAAAAATAAAGTACAGAATACTATGAGTACCTTTAATATCTCTCTTTTTGTGTGTAGTTAGTGTAAGAACAAGATAACGGTTCAGTTCTCTTTATCTGAACTTCTCCTTGTATTGTCGGAAACCCACCCAGACACAGGAAGAGCAAACTCTGCTCTTAAAGATCTTACACAAGCAACATTATTGCATTTACTCACTGGCACGCAGTTTTGACCTTTCAAAAACTAAAAAACACTAAACACTTGTGAGAAATATTAAACAGAAAGCAGGATGTATCATTTATACATGTTCAGACATAATTAATTAGCATTTGTTTCTAATCTGGGAAGTCTTTGTGCTGCATGTTGTTCTATTTCTCTAGGTTTGATGCAGAATTGAACATCTCACTGGGTCAACCGTGTAGTGCAACAAAGTTTACAAACCATCACCATCACCATCACCACAGAGGAAACTGAAACTTCCTGTTTCTCTAACGAAAAGCTCTTCTCACCAACTGTGTGGTCAACTGTGCGCCTTCATTTAAAGCACTTCTGTAAATACATTTCTAGTGTAAGAAAAGCTTTAAATGGTAGAAATACTCCCTAATGTCTGTACCTGTGTTCTTTGACAGTATCTATAACGTGTGCTTTTTCTTTAGTTTTGATACAGTTTTGCACAGCTATAAATGAACAAACACGAGACAGAGCAGCAGAGCAGGTAATGAGAGTGAAAGCAGCAGCTGTGGACTTTTTTTTAATTGTGGCACAAAGTTTTATTTATATAAACACATTTTTCAAAGGGTAAAACAAGTCCAGATTTTTACTTAAAGTGGACACGTCCTGCATCATGTTGAATAATAATCCTTTTGGGCATTTCAGCGATGTGTTGTTTTTTTCTGTATTATAACTTTATAATATTCTGTACATGGAAGGGAGACTTTGTCAATTTGTCAATCTGTCAATAAATCTTGGTTAGAGTTTGGTTAGAGTGCCCTCCGCTGGTAACGGGTAATTAAACATGGAACATGCTAAAAACAGTACGCGAGCCTTCATTTTTACACAATGGCATGCAAGCAAATCCACAGCCTTGTGATATACATGTATACGCATTTTGGTTGCATAGCAGTCTGTATGATGTTTCTATGGGCTTTAACTTCTTACCCCCCGCCTTGACCGAGAGCATTGTCTGCAGTTCGACTTTACCCAAATCTAAAAGCTTCTCGACTGGACAGCACTTGTTGCGTTGTTGGGGCGGTTTTGTTACATTTCTCCAGCAGGTTAGACTACTGTAACGGCTGCTCACTGGCCTTTCTAAACCAGCTGTTAGAGCTGCAGTACATCCAGAACGCTGCTGCTCGAGTCCTGACAAGAACCAGGAAATACCACCACATTAGTCCAGTGCTCCGGTCTCTGCACTGGCTTCCTGTCACTCAGAGAATAGAATTTAAAACAGCTCTGCTTGTGTACAAGTCTTTTCATGGTTTAGCACCAAAGTCCATCTCTGACATGTTAGAGCCGTATGAACCATCTCGGGCCCTGAGAACTTCAGGGAGGGGTCTCCTGGTGGTTCCCAGAGTCAATAATAAACACGGTGAGGCTGCGTTTCAGTTTCATGCAGCTAAAATCTGGAACAGTCTTCATGAGGATGTGAGACAGGCCTCAACTCTGACAATGTTCAAATCCAGGCTGAAAACAGCTCTTTTTACTCGTGCATATGAAAACTGAAAGTATTTTATCTGCACTCTTGCCTTTTACTGTCATTGATTAACTTTATGTTGTTGTTTTATTGATTTGATTTGATCTGTTTTCTTGTAATTTTATGCAACTGTGAAGCACTTTGAATTGCCTTGTGTATGAATTGTGCTCTACAAATAAACTTGCCTTGCTGAAGCATTTTTGTCATGTTTTTATCTCTTTTTATTTTATTTTATTTTTTTGCCACGTTGTGGTCGCTCTTTTGTCACTCTATTGTTTTGTTTTCGTCACTTTTTTTTTTGCTCTATTGTCACTTATTGTTGCGCTTTTATCAAGTTTTTGTTGCGTCTTCACCCTCGTTTTCGTCGCTATTTTAATCTAATCTTTTTTCCAGACGCTTTTAGATGTAGGTAATGCCAAACTGGAGAAAGTGCTCGGTTCAGGTGGTTAATGCAGAGGACACTCTCAGATTCTATCTACAAAGCAACATAATCCAGGAAATAATTTTGACATATTTTAATTTAGTCTTAGTCTTTGTCGAAAATGTCATTTAGTTTTATTCAAGATTTAGTCCAATTATTCTCTTTAATCATAGTTTGCATGTCAATGTTGTTTTATATAATGATAATCATATGTAATCAAGGTCCTCTGCTTCATGGAGCGTCTCCCACATGAACAAAGCACAGAGACAGTGAATTTACATTACAGTATTTGAGACTCTTTTAAATTGTCATTGGAAGTTTTGATGACTTGCGCATGTTGGCCACTATAGTTTATAGTCATGTTACAGTCATGTTTATTATGTTATTAGTTATAAATATTAGTTATGATTGAGGTTAAACATCAGTCTCCAAATGTAAGCATTGAAATGAAGCTTAAGCGCAAATTCAACCTGGAGACGTACCTGCAACCTTCACCCAATCACGGCCCAGCCAAGCCGCTCCTCTGCATCAGCAATCATCGCAGGATCCCCTTCTTAAGCTCCCCGGTCATTCACTCGGCGTCTTCCAGCTGTGCAGCGACCATCCTCCGCCCCACCACCTCCGGGCTCTTCTCAGGCTCCGCCCGTCGCATGGACGCGCGGCAGGTCCCGTTCTACCACCACCAGTGTCCAGGCTCCGGGGGAAGATTCTGGCATCATCTATCAACACCATGCATTGCCTATCGTTCGACAATCTTCCGCCGGGGTCTGAGCCCCAATCATGTTCCAAGATCAATAAAACCTTCTAACGCATTCTGTCTCTGTGAGTCTTTGCAGGTTGAAATGTTAAAAGTATTTAAGGAGCTGCAAGAAATTCCAGAGGACATAAAAAAAAGGGAACTCAAAGCAAAGATGTTTCACTCATTTATATTGATTTATGTGAATTGTTCTTTCTACAGGCTCATTATCTTGGCTGTTTGTGCAAACAGGGAATGATGTCACTCTGGATATATTGAATCCTGAAGCTGTGAAGAAATATTTAGCGTTTCAATGGAAATTTAATGCTAACAAAGCTTTAGTATCAGCAACATCAAATGGAAAAGTCACACTGAACAGTGAGAGAATTGATCTTCACACCAAAAACTTCTCACTGACCCTAAAAAACCTACAGGTGGAACACAGTGGACTTTATGAAGCACTGGTGATTAATAGTAATGGACTTCACATCATATCAAGTTACACCATCACAGTTCAAGGTACGTCTAACTCAGCATTATATATGTATACACAGTACACAGGTGAAACTCAGAAAATTAGAATATTGTTAAAAAGTGCATTTGTTTCTGTAGTTCGGCTTGAACTGTGAAACTGATATATGATAGACTCATTACATGCAACGTGAGATTTGTGTGGGCTTGATTTGTTACAATTTTGATGATTATGGCTCAGCTTATAAAAACCCCAAATTCAAAATCTCAGAAATTAGAATATTTTGAAAATGGACTGTAAGCCATAATCATCAACATTATAACAAATAAAGGCTTTGCATTATGTCACTTTGCCTGTCATGAGTCTATCATATATTGGTTTCACATTTTGATTTCAATTTCAGAAACAGATGCACTTTTGAGTTTGAGTTTGCAGGATCTTTGATGTTCCTAAAACTGCACTTTTCTGGACTGAGATGTCTGATGTATTTCCTGGGATCTGCTGTAGCCACTCCTCCAGTGTGGGTGCTCCAATGACCACGGGCTCCACTGATGCCTTCACCCTCCAGGCCTTCTCTTCTCTGAGCCAAAGTGCTGCTCATCTTGCTTTGCAACTGGTTTAACTTGAGTTAGATCTTTCTAAATGTAATAAATACACAGTTGTTATTCTCGTAGCATGTGTCCAACAGGAAAAGTCTGTTGTTCATAAGCTATAGCTTTGATTTGCTAAACATCTTAGCTCTACATTTGTTTGCCATCATCACAGAATGCAACGCTGATCGTCAAAAGGTAATCACTTGGTTTATGTGTGTGTTTTCCCCCATTTAATCAGTGTGTCAGTACAGACCCCACCACTGAGTTAAAGCAGCTTGGAGTTTGCATGTTCTCCCCGTGTCTGCGTAGGTTTCCTCCGGGTACTCCGGTTTCCCCTACCACTAAAAACATGTACAATAGGCCAGGTGTGTGAATGCATGGAGGTGGTCAGAGGGACCGTTGGCGCAGATGTGTGCAGTCGTGACAGCGCTTCTGTCAGTCTCTCCCAGGGGAACTGAAGCTACTAATGTAGCTTATCATAACTGAGTATGGAGTGAATGTACAACTATCTCATGTAAAGCGCTTTGTGACCATGTCTGTCCGACCCGGGGGCAGTCAAGTTGCAATTGTGGTTTTCTGGCCAGAAACACCAGGGGGAGATGAAAGACCCCCCAATCATCCCATTAACACTTGTATTACCCCCAGAAGGACTACGCAAATTATTAATTAATGTAAACAAGTTACTTAGTACTGCTTTAATCACCTTGTCTAAAATAACTACAACAGCCTCGGCTTACTTCTGTATAAGGACCTAATTTTAGATCTATAGTGACTCATTGAATGTATTTTATGTAATATGATATCTTCAGAACTGCTTTTACCTTATGAACCTTCACGGCCCCTTCACTCCTCTGGCAGGGGTCTCCTAGATATTCCTAAAGTCAACAGAAAGACTCATGGGCGTTTTTTTCCAATATTATGGCCCTCGCCTCTGGAACGACCTGTCGGAGGAGCTCAGGACCACAGAGAACGTTCATGTATTTAAGAGCAGGCTCAAGACCCACCTTTTTAGCTTAGCTTTTAACTGACATTTATTTATTTAGTCCTAATGATATATTGTATATAATATATATTATATATATATATATATATATATATATATATTATATATATCCTCCCGTCATGGAGGACAAGCCCCTACACGGGATGTACCACTGAAACATAACTGAAGTGGCAGGACAGAGCTGGCCTGAAGGACAGCACAGATTCTCATCATGGCTGCACAGGAGCAGGCCTTGAGCACCAGAGCAATAGAGGCCCAGATCTATCACACCAATAGGCATGTCTTTTTATTTACTTTTGATGACGAATAGAGGCTGCATTAGAGAGTTTAAACCAGTGGTTTTGTTAGATAATAATTTTACATACATTTTGACAAACAGCTGTTTTTTATCTGTCATTAATTCACCTCTCATTACATTAGTTTTTGTTGAGATTTATGCCAGTTATTTCAGCGGTTCCGTCATGCGCCCGGTCCGACTCCGTGGCTTTACCTTCGCCTCTCTCTCCTCTCCCTCCGCTCTCTGTGCTTTGTGTATTTTATCCAAAGTCCATGCGCTCTCAGCTACGACGTTAGCTGCATCATGTTGGCCTTTTAGCGGCAGTAAGATGTCCTTTAGAGAGAGCCAGGCTGCGCTCCGTTTATGTCACTCCAACTACACATTTACAACCAACAACGGTTAAACACCTTTTATGGACAATTGTTCACGGTAAAAGACTAAAACAGGCTTCACACATTCATTCAGGTGAAAGTTAATTTTACAAATGAACTCAGAAAGGAGCGCGTTGACGTCATATCCAGGAGATGTCAGTAAATTTCAACAAGAATCTCAGGCTTCGGTTATCCCGTGCGAATGCGCTGCATAAAAGCAGACGTCGGGGGTAATTTTTTTATTATATGGTGTCCCTAGATAATGCTTATCCTGCAGTGCATATAGGGCTTTACACTACATTTTAAGACGCATTTAGGACCTGGAGTTGTTTTGTTTCATTCATGCATCTTTGAGTAATATTGCACATTCCTCCTGATGTCAAATGCACTTCTGTTTTATACAGTCTATATATACTACTGTTTATCTAGGCTTAGATGATTTCAAGAAATATCCGCACCCAAAACAAGAAGTTTCCAGTAATACTGACAATATTGTAATTTCATTCTTTCTCTCCTCAGAGAGAATCTGCAGAAACATTTGAGATGTACATTTACAGAAGTGCTGTCTTCCCACACAGTTGTCGGGAAGAGCTGCTAGTTAGAGAAACAGGAAGTTTAATTTTCCTCTCTGGGGAATGGCACGTTTTCTTTCAGTGTCTGGGTACATTGGTGCATGAATGAGTGAGTGGATCCTTGCTGTAAAGGGCTTTGAGTCCTTCTTAGTCCTTCTTATCTTTCAGAACTGCTTTTACCTTATGAGCCTTCACGGCCCCTTCACTCCTCTGGCAGGGGTCTCCTAGTTATTCCTAAAGTCAACAGAAAGACGCGAGGCGTTTTTCCAATATTATGGCCTCGCCTTTGGAACAACCTGAGGAGGAGCTCAGGACCGCAGAAAACGTTCATGTCTTTAAGAGCAGGCTCAAGACCCACCTTTTTAGCTTAGCTTTTAACTGACATCTATTTATTTAGTCCTAATTTTTTTTAAATATATATATATATATAAAATGCGGGGCATATTGTTTTAAATGTTGTAATCTGTAAAGCACTTTGTGATACCTTTCGGTATAAAAAGCACTTTATAAATAAAGTTGATTGATAGTTGATGTTCATATGAAACAGGACTCAGCGCCAAGGAGGAGAGACAGACACAGTTCATCTGAACTCAATCAACTCATGATGAATATATTATACAGCGCCGCCTTGAAGAGTATCGGATTATATTGTGAAATAGCAAAAATAATTGTCATCAGTATGAAAGTTAAGGTTGGCTGCAAAGTTCACATCCATCATTATGAGAAGAATTGAAGAAGGTGAGTAATGCCGTTTGTTACAAGTACTCAAGTACATGAACTTGGGTGACAATTTGGAGTAGTTTTTAGGATACAATATATAGAACTTACAGTATTTTTACTCAAGTAATATATATTATTGATTCTCTATAATAAGTTACTTTACCCACACTGAGTAAGTCTGTAAGTTACAAAAGCTTCATGAAAGATGTGATGTGTTTTCAAAAATGATTTTACCCATTTCTTTTTTTCAATTTGTGTTTAGTTTGTCGTCATATGTCACAACTAAAACATCCTAAAAAGCAACAAATTGTATCTTAACAACTGTTTTCTTACTCTTAGTATAATATTGAATATTACAAAATACTTTAACTTGAGCAATGTTAATTTAAAATAATGTGACTCTTACTTGAGTAATTACTTTGGCTATTCTACCCATCTCTGCCCTCTGCCTTCATTTGACTACTGTGACGTGATAACTTGCTGTGTTAGCGATATCGGTCTGATGTTTTGTCAAAAGCCTCTGCTTCTTTCACATTGCGTTCAGAGTACTTCCCTCTTGAACTGTGTGAGCCAGTACATCATGAGACTTCAGACCTTTGCCGTACGCTTTTTCCTCTGCTTCATTAGAACATCAGGTAAGAAAAACACAATTTCTTCATTTAAAGGTTCAGGTGTTTAAGTTGTGATCACAGTCCTAAATAAAGGCTTAGATTACGCTGACTTGACATAACGCTGGTTTGATTACCCACTTTTCCATTTCATTACAGACAATATAAATCAACCATGTAACTGGGCGTAAAACAGTGAGTAAAGCTAAAAATTGACATGGGTATAAAGTGGCAGACGTTAGGCTATGTTCAGACAGCAGGTCTGATGCTTAATTCTGCTTTTTTTTTTAAGCAGTTTTTTCTTTGCAAGGTCACATCCATCCTCTCAAATGCGAGCTGTGTGTTTGCCATTCACACAGGAGGATAAAAGTTTGGATAAAAGTTTTGGGAAGATAACGGCGCGAGAACATCAATAACCAAATCATTTTAAGAAGGAAGAGAGACAGTTTATTGGAGTATGGACTTTTGTAGAGCAGAGGCAGCGATGTCAACGAAAAAAATAAACGTGCTGCTGTGGATTTCAGCCGTGGAGAGAGAGGTGAGCGGCTTCATTCATAACAAGTGCACGTGTTGTTTCCCGTCTACTTTACCACAGAATGAATGGCATCTGTAGAGCATTGATGACGGGTAGATCGGATAAATGCGACCTGGCCGTTCAGACTGAAGTCGCATTGCAAAAGATCGGATTTAGTGCACACATCCAAGGCAATGTTATGAAGTGACCCAATTCAGATTTTTTCGGCCCCTATGTGACCTGTATCTAATCTTTTCATGACAGCCTGAACGACACAGATCCGATCTTTTCAAATGCGACCCAGGTCACTTGGACCAAAGCAACTCTGAAAGAAAAACTAATCGTTACTTTTTGTCGCGTTGTTGCCGTGGTTTTGTAACATTTTGCAGCGTTTTTGTCATGTCGGTTTTTTTTCGTGGCTTTTTTGACGTGTTTTCGCCACATTTTCTCATGTTTTTGGTCGCTCAATAAGCTTTTAGTTCTGGGTAAAGCCAAACTGGACAAAATTAGCTTGGTTCAGGTGGAGGTTAAGAGGTTAAAGTAGACGGGAAACAACACGTGCACTTGTTATGAATGAAGCCGCTCACCTCTCTCTCCACGGCTGAAATCCACAGCAGCACATTATTTTCTCGTTAAGACATCGCTGCTTCTGCTCCACAAAAGTCCATAGTCCAATAAACTGTCTCTCGTCCTTCTTAAAATGATTTGGTTATTGATGTTCTCGCGCCGTTATCTTCCAAAAACGTTTACATAATCCAGATGCGTGGTACCTTTTGCTGTTCACTTCCTCAAACGGTGCCATGCCATTAGTCCGACGTCTCATTACGTACAGGTCGCATTGAGAGTAATATGAACGTCTGAACGTAGCCCAAGTGACCTGGGTTGCATTTGAAAAGATCAGATCTGTGTCGTTCAGGGGCAAAACAAATCAGAATTGGGTCACTTCAGCCTGCAGTGTGAACATAGTCTCTCTTTTGCTGCTGTTAGCAAAAACAGTTGTATAGTGATGATAGGATAGTTTAGTCAGAAGTATTGGTTCGGCTCGGAGGAAAATGAGGTGCTTAATGAAAACCGGACACAGTACTGCGGTATAGCTTAGTTGTGCTGTATTTCATTTTACAGTGGCAGCGGGAATATTAACAAAACACTTACACAGTGCATGGTGGCCCGTACGGGTTCAACACATAAAAGTTCATTGGGATGGATTAAACCATACAGCGGCTACAGCGCCTCCTACAGCACCAGCAGACGTTTCTTTGAGTCTTTTGGGCTTTCCTCAGGCTCGAGGCCTTAGCTCGCCATCCATCATGGAAACCTGGCATGTATAAAACAGGACCACGAAATCAATAACAACCACCACCATCTTTACATCAAAAAGTCATAAATTCATGTACATGTCAACAACTATATAGCACAACCGCAATATAGACATCAATAAATCTGGAGTACTCAATTCATTACAAAAATACGCAACAGTATGGATAGTCACAATGAACCAGCCGAGTCAGCGCCAGCACCAGCTGACTGGTTCAAAACAATGGCAAGCATTAGCGCAACACTTCCACTTCTCATTATCACTCAAAATGATACGACAAAGCCGGTTCACAGTGGCGGAGGAATCTAAAAGGATGACCAGGCATAACAGTTAGCGATCAGTAAAAATAGAGCAAGCCAGGGACGAGTTTTAGGACGCATACCTGCAGCAGCTCACAACCCGGCGCGTCCCACACCTACTCTGCACACTAGGGCACAGCCATCTTTGTTAGACCGGCGATGTAGCAAATCTCATCCCACAGGCGGAAAATCTCGCGAGAGTTTAGGCCTAGTGCTAAGGCAGAGACGGACCAGGAGCGGAAAATTAACCAGGTTACACCTGGTATATATATATATATATATATATATATATATATACTGTATATATATATATTATATATATATATATATATATATATATATATATATATATATATATATATATATATATTTTAAAAAAAACGTTACAGAGTATCTTTAGGTGGTAAGAAGAGAATACCATGTAATCATTGAGAAAACGGGCTCTTGACCACACCTCGGAGTTGGACATCACCACTCTCTAGTCTGGAACCTGAAGGACAACAATGGAGCACATTCAAGATTCAAGATTTTTTATTTGTCAAACCATGTGAATGATTTGAAATTAGATTTCTCTCATCCTTGATTGTGGAGCGGGGGTGGGGGAAGAGGTGTGGGAGGGAGGGCAGGGAGTTCAGCTTCCCGATGGCCTTGTGTGTGAAACTGTTTTTAAGTCGACTGGACCTGGCCCGTATAGTCTGCAGTCTCCTCCCTGAAGGCATTACCTTGAAGAGACTGTGTGATGGGTGCATAGGGTCCCTGGTGATTCTGACGGCTTTGCGGGTGACACAGGTGGAGTACATGTCCTTAATGGTGGGGAGAGGGGCTCCACAGATCTTCTCCGCTGCTCTCACGATGCGCTGGAGGCTCCTTTGGCAGGAGGCAGTGCTGGTGCCGTGCCACACAGTGATGTAGCTGGTCAGTAGGCTCTCTATAGTCCCTCTGTAGAAGAACCACACAGTGATGGAGCTGGTCAGGATGCTCTCTATAGTCCCTCTGTAGAAGAACCACACAGTGATGGAGCTGGTCAGGATGCTCTCTATAGTCCCTCTGTAGAAGGACCACACAGTGATGTAGCTGGTCAGTAGGCTCTCTATAGTCCCTCTGTAGAAGAACCACACAGTGATGTAGCTGGTCAGTAGGCTCTCTATAGTCCCTCTGTAGAAGAACCACACAGTGATGTAGCTGGTCAGTAGGCTCTCTATAGTCCCTCTGTAGAAGAACCACACAGTGATGTAGCTGGTCAGTAGGCTCTCTATAGTCCCTCTGTAGAAGAGCCTCACAGTGATGGAGCTGGTCAGGATGCTCTCTATAGTCCCTCTGTAGAAGAACCACACAGTGACGGAGCTGGTCAGGATGCTCTCTATAGTCCCTCTGTAGAAGTTGCACATAACGGAGGCTGGGACTCTGGCTCTTCTTAACTTGCGGAGAAAGTAGAGACGCTGATTACTTTTCTTGACCAGTGATGTAGTGTGCATGGTCCAGGAGAGGTTCTCTGTGATGTGCACACCCAGGAACTTAGTGCTGGTCACCCTCTCCACTGCAGCACCGTTGGTTGTTAGAGGGGCATGCTGGACCCGCGCTCTTCGAAAGTCCACAACAATCTCTTTTGTCTTCTCCACATTTAGAGAGAGATTGTTCTGTGTGCACCACATGGCCAGACTGCTCACCTCACTCCTGTAGTTTGACTCGTCTCTGTTGCTGATGAAGCCCACCACTGTTGTGTCGTCTGTAAACTTGAGGTTTGAGTCGTACTTTGGAGCGCAGTCATGGGTCAGGAGGGGGCTCAGCACACAGCCTTGGGGAGCCCCCGTGTTCAGTGTGATGGTTCTGGAGGACTTTCCCCTGACACGTACAGCCTGTGGTCTCCCCGTCAGAAAGTCCAGGAGCCAGTTGCACAGTGACGTGTTGATCCCCAGGTGGAGCAGTTTGTGTATTAGCTGCTGTGGGATTATAGTGTTGAATGCTGAGCTAAAGTCTAAAAACAGCATTCTAACGTAGGAGTCCTTAGTTTCAAGGTGAGTGAGGGCTGAATGAAGCATAGTGGAGATGGCATCTTCAGTTGAGCGACTGGACCGATAAGCAAACTGGTATGGGTCCAGGGTGGGAGAGAGAACAGACTTGATATGTTCCATGATGAGCCGCTCGAAGCACCAGGAGCACGGCCTAGAAGTAGATTTCCTGTGCATTTTTTATCCCGCCACTTTTTTTCTTGAAAGTGTCTAAATACGCAGAGCGGGTCTTCTCATGTCTGGAAGGTTGACGGTTTGAATCCCGGCTCCCGCAGGTGCAGACTGTCTAACCCTTGGGCAAGACACTTCACCCACTGCCTTTGTATGAATGTAGTTTCCTTGTCAGTTACAAGTAAAAAGGTCAACAGAATGCCTATAATCTATTTATCCATGATCATTGTGCTATTTTCTATTATAATGATGAATAACAATTATGTCAACTTTGTAAAAACTGCTCAGATGCACACGTGGACTGTATCAAACTAAAGGTGTATAAAAGCATGAATTATGCTAAAGGAAAAGTAGACAGACAGACAGTTCTGGCAACCACAGACTAGTAAAAACAAAACAGCATTTTATTGCAAAAAAGATTTCAGTTTTGTGACAAAGAAGAGTCTGTTCTGTCCCCTTTTTTTGCTGTGTGTCCAGTCCAGTTTGTGGTCCAGGTGGACACCCAGGTATTTGTGGTGACCACCTCAATACACTCACTGTCAGTTGAACAGGTAGATGCTGCACTTTCCACCTGCTAAGCCCACAATCTTCTCCTGTTTGCTGTGTTAATCAGTTAAACATTTTTTATTTATAATGATATTGAAATCATGATCACGCAAATATATTTCAATATATCAATCAATCAAACTTTATTTATAAAGCGCTTTCATACCGAAAGATATGAAAAGATACCGAAGGTATCACAAAGTGCTTTACAGATTACAACATTTAAAACAATACACGCACCAGCCCATGGCTCCTCCTGCAGGTGGTGGGTCCACAGAAGGACGCCTCATGGTTCTAACCGGGCCTGTTGGTCTCTCATAAGGGGCTTCTGAACCGCTCTTTGTCTGACCCGTCACCTAGGACCTGTTTGCCATGGGAGACCCTAACAGGGGCCCTACCGACAACAGAGCTCCAGGATCATTCGGGCGCTCAAACCCCTCCACCACGTTAAGGTGGCGTTTCCAGGAGGAATGTACAATATATCATTAGGACTAAATAAATAGATGTCAGTTAAAAGCTAGCTAAACAGGTGGGTCTTGCGCCTGCTCTTAAAAACATGAACGTTT
The DNA here is from genome assembly GCA_007210695.1 of Neogobius melanostomus. NCBI lineage: Eukaryota > Metazoa > Chordata > Actinopteri > Gobiiformes > Gobiidae > Neogobius > Neogobius melanostomus. The sequence goes on from VHKM01000748.1 coordinate 80,134, forward strand.
TCTGCGGTCTGGCCACCAGAGGGGGTAGAGAAGCATAAATATTTACTTGTCTAACTAAATAACGTTACTGATGTAAAAGTAAAAGTAGAAGCCTAAATAATTACATAAGTATAAAGAAGCACTAAGTGAAATTTCTTGATTTAGTGACAATCAAATTTCACACCCAAAAAACAAATTACATGAACAAAAATTCAGATCTTTCAAAAATGTGCATGAAATACAAACCATATTTTTCATGTTTCAGTCAATTTTAGATTTCATTTTGAAGTACAATTACTCAAGTTACTCAAAGACAAAGTCAATAGAAAAACACAAAAACAGCTTATTACCGTTTTGTTCTTTTAGTAAGACAGAAGGTCACAGGAAGTGATCGAAACTACTAAAGCAGGTAAACAAACCTTCTGTCTTACTAAAGAACAAACAGTAATAGTCTAACCAAGAAGACAGTATGAACCTTTTACAAAGACAAAAACAACTTTCTAATTTGTTCTGAAACTGCAGCATTCGTTGTGTCCGTCTCTGCCTCAGCAACTGGATGCATTTGGACTCGAGAGGATTTTGTTGTATCAAACAACAATGAACTATGAAGCATTTCTTTCCTATAAAAGTTTTTCATCATTTGTGTTTTTCAGGTTCCAGTTCACAGACAAGATTCATACAGACCAACAAAGATCTACTGCTGACTGTGACAAAGGAGGACCAAATAGGAGGAGATGTATTTATATTTTGGAAATTTAAGAATGACAATCATATAGCACGATTAAATGACAACAGACCATTCATATTCCCTGATTACGACGGCAGAGTGGAGTTTTTACCTGAAGATCTTTCTTTAGTTCTTAAAAATGTCCAGCTGAATGACAGTGGGATCTACACGGCTGTGGTGTCTGGACGTAAAGATGTAAAACTCTCCACATTTGACGTCACAGTTCAAGGTGAGTTCAAACACGTGACCACACATAACAGATTCAAATAAATATATAACAGTACTAGGGAAGTTTTCAACCTGTAAATATATCAATTACTTTATCCTGGGTGCGTTTGTTGATTGAAAGTATCAACAAAACCCCTCCGTGGGGTCGCCTCTCTGCAGACTGCACTTGTAACTTTAGAACATAACGTCCCGCTCAGCCCACGTCTCCCAGGCAACCAAACTAAACTGAATTACGGCACTTATGCTGAGCAAACACGAGCCTACAAGATTTTTTGCCTGATTTTGCTATAATTTTCAGTCGCGGTGAGTTTCCCGAGTCGTGGCGAGCTGAAGGCTGTTTTCAGAGCGTCTGTGTCTCAGAAAAACACCGCAGCTCCTCCCTTTAGCCTACATTTCTCTCCAGTATAACAGTGGCACTAACAACTAATGTCCACAGCCCCACGCAGACCACGGCAAATCACCAAACCACCTTTTCCAGCTGCATTTCAACCACAAACAGAGTTTAGCGGGACTTACTGAGTTCGAAGTAGGACTATCCTGCTACATCACTCGGCTAGCTTCACTCCCTCAAGTTTCTCTCCCCTCTGTGTCCTCCGCAACGGGAGTGTTGTCATCACCTTTTCTTATTAAATCCACTGGAAGTACGTCCCACTCCTTCGTGTCGCAGACTTTTAAAGTCCATAAGTTCATAGCGTACTCTTAGTGGCGACATGCAGCTGCAGACCTGGTCTCAGTGCGCTCAGAGCGGCAACAGAGATCCTCTCCTTCCCAGGACTCGGAGAGGGCCACAGACAGCAGCAAAGTCCGCTCGGCCCCAGCTGGGCTTAGCAGGGGCCGACCGAGACAGACTCCGCTCAGCTATGGGGCTCAGGGCGGCGACAGAAGGTGTCAAACTCTGGTTGGACCCAGACTCAGAGCACGGCTCGGGCAGGTCTACCGCAAGCACAGCAGCGAGGCACTGGACCCCGCGAGTCATTACAATAGTGACGTATCAAAATGTTGTAATTAAATGAAACTCTTGTCGTTCCCTATGGCAAAGTCACGAACGAACAGTCCAACAACTATAAATGTTGTAAAAGTGCTTATTCACGATGTTTGTGAATTCATTTTGCCAGTCGTCACATCTGAAAAAGCTCAGTTGGGGGATATGAACCCATTCCCCTCTTAACCGACTCCCCTTCGTTTCTTACGAACGCACAAAACGGGAAAGGGAAAAGGCGAAGGCAGAGGTGGAGGATTGTGACTGGGCAGTGTTCTATAGCCTATAGCAGGTATGGGCAAACTTTAATGCAAGGGCCACATTGGGTTTTCGATGGGTTCTCGCCAGGAGGGCCGGACCAGTCTGGAGCATTTCAAACAAGTACAACTCTCAGTTTGACTGTAATGACACATTACAAAAGTGCAACAAATTGCAGCATTTGTGTAGTATCCTTTACATGTCAGTGAAAGCTGGGGGGGGGGGTGAAAGCTGAAATCCAGCTTCCTCGGTGGGTCACGGCCCAGTAATGTAAACAGGAAAATACTATGAGAAACATTTTTCCAATAAATGTATAATAGGCTTACAAGCCTGTGTCACAAGTGTCTCACAGTACACTGTAGTCATTATTGATTCACTCCACACTCTGTGATGGTAAGCTACTATTGTAGCCACAGCCGCCCTGGGGCAGACTGACCATTTACCACGTAATGGCTATAATGTGTTACCCTGCCTGCCTATTATGTGTGTGCCCTCTACTGGACACATGTGAAATTCTTTCCTTTTTAAAATTTTTTTAACTTGCCCCCTAGTGGCTGGAATGAGCTCACTGGTTATTTCCTGAAAAAATCATAACTCCCCACAGGAATGGACTAGAGACTTACTTTTTTTTTGGACATACATGTTTGTGGCATCAGTTTAGATTTGGTTAAGTTAACATAATGTTAGTTTCACATTAGGTTGATAAACTCCTACATCGAGTACTGTAAGTAACTTCTTAAAATCTGTTCTTACGAAGGCAGTGTCAAGAAACTGCGCCAGATACACGACACGGTCTTAAGTAGGAAAATACTTCACACTTGTGTTCTGAGTTTGGTGAATGCCGACTTGGAAGCGTGTGCATGTGAGGACTATTTAGCATGTTACCGCCTATGATTCTTCATATATGGACAAAAAAGTTTTGCGCACAAAAGACGGACAGAGGAGGAAATGAACGACCAAACACAAATTCAAAACTAATGACTGACAAAACCCCAAAGAAAAAGATCTCAGGCATCTGCACCACATGCTCAAGGACCCTCCTAAACCTTTGGCCACGCACATTAGCTCTCATTACAAAATGTTTAAATGACCTGTACACCGCAAAAGGGGTTTTCTTCTCTTCCCGCGGGTCAGTCCACGAGGCCCACGTTCGTGTCACAGGTTCTAATTTGAGAGCTATGGGGAAATGTGTAACCAATAAAAACAAGAGATAAAACTATATAAAAAACAGTATTTATTAAAAGAACAGAGTGCAAATAATGGGCCATAAAAGATGAAGAGTGCTCAAGTAAAACACAAACATGCATCAATAAGAAAAACATAGTAAAACATAACACTACCCCCATTTGCAGCTCATGACATCCGTCTTCATCAAACAACATTAATAGAGCGCATTTACAATAATGCTACATTATTTGTGAACAGCGGCATTCAAAACTTTTAGCAGTAATACATTGGTACTTTACTTGCCATGAATAAAGTAGACTACAAGTGCTATTACCGACTTATGTCTGTATAAAGGCATCTGTAATTTATTATTATATTTACATTCTGGAATTAATCAATACATGATTTAATATGTACAAATATATATGACTCAAAATGTTGGGTCTCATCAGGAGCAGACTGAACAGAACTGGAGATTTCTTTGTGCGTTAAGAGTCCTCCAGACTGTTCTTAGGATTTGTTTTTACAGAGGAATGTTTTCAGCAAGTTTTGTGAATGCCAAAAATCTTCCTAAGACGGCCTTAAGAACAAATGTGTGCGTAAGAACGTGTTGTGAAAGGTCGTGACTGAGGCCCATTGTCCTCAAACAGCTGATCAGTTTTGCGACAGTTGCTGTTCCCTTGGCGACCACTAGAACGCTTATGAGCAAAAGTTCCCTAGTACTGCTTTAATGATTGATTGTTAAATCTTCAGCCCCAGTGTCTCCAGTGCTGCTGAGCGTGGACTCTGTGTTTAACAGTCCAGAGTCCTGTAACTTCACTGTGAGCTGCACGACTGAACTCTCCCCCTCCATCAGCCGCTCCTTCACCTGTGACAGACGCACCTGTGAGGAGGCAAGCCCCGCCCCTCTGACCCCGCCCCCTCTCTGCACCTTTACCTGTCCAACGTGTCAATCATCTGCAACCATAGCAACCACGTCAGCTGGAGAAAAGACACCAAAGAGATACAACAAGTGTGTCCATTTGGTAATGAGCTTATTCTAATGTTTGACTTTGTTTTACATTTGATTCTCTGAAGACGTCATCAGTGATGTTTCTCTACAGGTGCAGAAGATCCAGCTGAAAAACTCAAAGGCTCTGCTTATATCAAAGCGATTGCCGGAGTGGCTGTCTCCAGTGTAGGATTTCTCGGTATCATAGTTGGAGTTGTGTTATGGAAAGACGAAAGAGTAAGTGACAAAGCTCATTCCTCCACACTTTTTAGACTTAAAGACGTGTATCTCAGTTGGAAGAGCGTTTGTTTGGTGGGTTCCATTCTACATACTGTTGTTTTAGAAAAAGAAATAAAGAAATGTCTTTGACTCAAGGACTTTTAAAACGCTTCTGCCATTTGCACTTTTCAGAATGTTTTATTCAATATCAAACTGATTTATATTTGAAGGTTCATTTGCAAAAAAGCAGATTCCGCCGTTTTTAATATTTTAAAAATCTCTTTTGGATATTTGTTACTCGACAGATCACACTTGTGAAGCTAAAGTTGTGTAAATTTGATTAAGAACTTGCAAATGAACTCTTCAGAAACATTCACAACAAAACTGCCAAACCAAAAAAGAGAAGATCAATCTTAAGATTTCTGCCCCTTGTTACATAAAAACACATCACATCAGTTCTATTTTCACACTCAACTTAATTCAGGGCAAAATATCACAGTTTGTTAAGAATGTAATACTTGCTGTGCGAATATTGTATCGCAATATGTATCGAGCCCTTTCTATCGTGACACGACAAAAGTGTAATGTTCATGACTGAGCGGCTCTTTAAGGTGAACGGTTCAAACTGGATCTCAATTATGAAAAGAGCCGGATCTTTTTTTCAGTCAATTTTACTCAGAACTCCTGAAACGAACAAAGAATGAGCCCAACAGCAGAGCAGGTCACACGAGTGAAAGCTTTTTGCACTAGAGTCAAAGCTAAATGCATTAAAATGATTTGTCAGACAGTCACAGCCTCTTTTTATTTGTTGTGGCTCAATCTTTTATTCACAAACAGGTTTTTCAAAGCGTAAATATCAATCCCATTGTGATTTTAGATTATTGAAATAAAAACATTTGCCTTTTATCGATCGCGTCTTAACTATTGTGAGTCTGGCTGGCATTAGTAACATTTCATATTAAAAAGAGCCAGTCTTTTGAACACTTGACAAAAGTGCATCGTCCCAGCCCTAGTATTTACTATGAGTAATAATGTTTCTGTGCCTTCTCTACAGATCACAGGATTAATATGGAGAACACAGTGTATGATGATCCTGAGGTGAGTTTGTGTTCATTTCTTTAAATGATCAAGACAAATAGTCAAGTTAACATATCTCCCTTCGAGTTGACAAAAAAGTCACAAACAACAGATCCACTCCAGGACTAACCCTCCATCAGATCTACGCAAGCATTGTATTGGCCACTTTACCTTACGTTATGCACATATGGTCAGGATTTATACTCTGAATACCCCCTCAACCTATACACTACTTAATTTGGTTTCAAACTGCTTTTCGTTGGTATTTATAGAAATCGAACTGAACGTGAAACATTACGCACCGCCACACTAGGTTTGTACCTGTCGTACGCAGTCCGCACTTTTCAGAAGCGCTGCACACACACGAGGAGAGGCGAGGGAAAGCAGGTCGGATTTTGTAAATGAGACCCCAGGGGTTTTACGCTGGAAGGACAAATTTGGCTCCTGGGCCTGACGTTGGCTACACCTGTTTTAAGAATACAGTGGAGGGACATAAGGACAGTGAACATGTTGAGCAAAGGAAGAAAATCGTTACAGAATTTTCTAACTAACAAAGTGCACAGTAATAATTAAAATGTGTTTGAAATTATGAACAAATTCCTGCAAAAACATAATAAATGTACTTTACAATTTATAGCAGCTGCCCTCTCGACCTCGTGGCAGAGACATTGTTTCCACTGAGAGTCCGACCTCCGTCTACAGTACAGTGCAGCCCCACACTGGTCCTGTTCCTCCTCCAGCCCAGAGTCCAGAGAGTCTGTACGCCACCGTGAACAAGACCTCCACTCCTGATCTACTTTCTTCAGTGTAACTTTAAGCTGGGTTTACATTCTGGGGTTTTAGACATGATTTTGGCACAAATTTAAGATGGTGTGATCTCTCAGCCTCTCCATGCGTCTCGGTCGTGTCATGTACAGGAGGCTACGAGCCGCGATCAGCTGCTCACGATGAACGAACGACACAGGGTTTTGGACCGGTTTGATATTTGTGGTGAGCGCCTCCATCGTGGGCTCGTTCACTCCTCGTATCTGTTTCATTTGGCACGTTCAAAATCGCCTCTAAAATCACACGGTGTAAACCCAGCTTAAATCTCACAGCCTCTTAATCAAGGAAAAGGCCGTCTGAGAATGGACCCTGGCCAGGTCCAACCGACTGAAAGACAGCTTCAGTCACTGTCTGTTCTCTTTCTTTCTTTCTGCTACAGAGGTAATCAAAACACCAAAGACATGTCGCCCTAAGAGGAAGTTAAAGTCTGTACGTGTCAATACAATACTGAAACCTCTGTTACCTCAGTCATACAGTATTGTGATGGTTCTTTGTTTAAACTGTTACAATAAGTTACAAGCCTGAGTTACCTCTTTAACTGTAGAGATTATAGACTTTACATGTGTCACTTCTTTTATTTATTTTTACAATGCTGTTTGCTATGCTATTTATTTCCATGTCCTTCCATCCACTGATGATTGTTGTGATTTTCATATGTGGATGTTGCTGTTTGTATCAGTCCAATCAATCGACTTAATACTTGACCTGATTTCAAACACCTGTGCACTGTCGTTTGTGATCTTCTGGGACACAGTCAGACAGAGGCTGTGAAGGAGCTGCACGTTTTGTGGCAAAACCGTTCGATCTAAATCAAGTCGACTGATTGGACCATGACTGGATGTTTTATCTCTTTTGCTGTATTTTGTAAACGTTTGTAGCTTTGTAGTGAGGCTGCATGATTATGGAATATTATTTATTAGAACTTTTTTGGATGAGGACCAAAAAAAGTCTAAAGTGTCCCGCAGAAGGCACTGACAAAACAACGGGGTAAATGGTCAGTCTGCCCTGTGGCTATAATAGAAGCTTACCATCACAGAGTAAGGAGTGAATGAATAATGACTATGTAGCGCTTTGACAAACTTGTGACACAGGCTTGTAAAGCGCAATACAAGTGTAAGCCGTTATTAGTCGGGCTTTGGACCAAATCTGCAGTGTTATAAAATGTAATAATACATGTATTAATTTTTGAATGTTCCTTAAAGGCCCTATACCTGATTTTTTCATTTCAAACAATGAAACAGCATCCCAGTTCTTCACAGGACATGTTTATAGGCACTTTTCACAATTTGCAGGGTGACTTTTCCGGGTCACTTACACAAAAATGCTAGAAAACTATCCTGCAAATTCATGAAATTGATACAAACGCTTTATAATTAGATCTACAATGTACTGAGTTTACAATATACTGAAGGAAGACACAACTCATTTCATTCCATAAATAGAAAATAAATCAGGTATAGCTCCTTTAATAGTGTTTTCCTGTTTACGACCCAAAATGAGTTTTACACCCCTGTCGTCATCAGGCCAATATATCTGTACTGCTGAAATATTTACAGCCTTGGCTTTTTGCTCAGTGAAACCATTCAAATTGAGATTTCAATGTAATATCCATTAATTGCTTGTATAAATGCCTATCTACTTTAAAAACGTAAGTCCCTAAAGCTGATATTTTTTGTTACGAACAGTGAAAGAGGAAATCACTAAATTTAAATGTTAGTTGTGTCCAAACTCATTCCTAACTTTCCAAACACATTTGCAGCTTCTCATTTCTTCACAGGGACGAGTTTATCGACACATTAACAGCTCAGTGTCACTTTTCAGGGTCACTGTCACAGAAATGATAAACTCTCCTGTAGAGTTTTTCCCACAAATGGTTTAAGTTTGCAATATATAAAGGAGGAGAAAAATGTGTTCTATTACTAGAAAAGAAAACCTTTGCACTTCTATAAGATATGATACGTTTTACAGCACAACACATACTGTGAATGTGAAAAGTAAAACAAATAAAAGCTTTGATTTCTATAGGAAAGTAATGCAGGAAGTAAATGCATTTGAAATTCAATATCTTTTGTAGTATTGAACATTTACATCACTGTTCATGTTGTAATTACATGCGTTCATTGAAATGTTTTAATATAGTGATTCTTTTGTTGTATTTTACAGCTGTTTACGTCACAAAATGTGTCATTGAAAAGCTTTGATAAACAGGTTTCATCACACTCATAAGCTAAAGTAGGGATGACACTGAAAATGTAGAACAAATGTTATTTTTTACTTGTCTTATACTGCTATGAACTGTATATGTGTAACCTGAGTTGCTCTAAGCCTGGTTTTCCACTAAAAACTGTAAGATTATTTGCCTGCACTTCCAAAGCAGCAGGAGATTTGTTTGCTGAACACATGAGCTGCCTGTGACTCATTTAAGTGTCATTAATCGATTGTATTTCATGTCTTATAGTTTTCATGATGTTTGTTAAGCTGAATAAAGTGTTCATATTTTAAAAGTCATTGTGGAGCCACAGTTGTATTATTTTCTTCTTCTGTTGTACAAATGTGGTCAGTTAAAATGTCCGAGCAGTGTAAACAAAAGAGGAAGTGCTGCGATGTGTTCAGAGAAGATAAGACGAGTTTTAGACACACATATTCCACTTTTGTATCTTAAACATTATAATTAAGTTTACTGACGTGTCGACCAAAGCAGAAAAGCAGAACCTTCATTATCAGCCCTCGTACTTCAAAATATTTATTCAGAACAAATACTCATGAAAATCTATACATTCTAGAACTTACAAAATAGAAATATATATATATATATATATACAGTAATGCATAAAATGACAGACAAAGCTCAAATGACAATGACCACAGTTTAACAAGTAACTAAATACAGTATGTCCGCCTTTCAGAGTATGTATCATTTATACTCCTATAATGTACAAAAGTAATACCTGTTTTGTTCTCCATGGTTAGTGTGGGTTCATCTCAGCTCACAACAGGTCGAATGGAAAGAAAAAAAATCTCCAATTAACAAATACATTTTTAAAGCCACAACGTGTAAAATTTCACCCAATAAATAAAATTGAAATACAAGCTTTTATTTATGATAGATATTTCATCATGGGAAATACCTCATAAATGTACAAACAAACATGAGCCTTTGCTGTGAGCGGCTCAGCTCTGCTAAGACATGACTGTAACTTTACGGGAGTGGGGACGTCTCCAGCTCGTCTCCATGGAGATGTGACTAAAGTCAGTAGAATATGAGACTTAAATCTATTCTTTGATTAGCCACTGCAGTAATAGCCTTTTCTGTGTCGAGCTGGACATTAAGGAGCATGTTTATTTATTCATGACAACAATAAAGTCCAAAAACAGTGTGCCTTTAAGTTAATAAAGACCTCTGACTGGTCAAATCTTTGTGTCCCTCTCCAGAGCTCAAACGTCCAGTACAGTCTTTATACTGTAGTTTATTTAGGCTCAGATGATTTTGAGAAATAACCACACACATCCAAACAACATTGTACATTTATTCACAATGAGAGATCTGGAGATTGAAACTTCTGAAATCAATTGAAACTTGAGAAACTACTAAAGCCTCAGTAACTCCAATGCTGCTCCGAGGAGTCAAGAAAAGTGTTCAATACACAGGGCCGTGATCAATTTGATAAAATTCCTGCCTTTCACAAAAAAATCGGATTGGATAAAATAAAACAATATCAACTAAATGAAGGAAAGTATTGATATATGAGAATCGATACTTTTGATTCAGTGTTTAAACACGGATACTTTGGTGTGGAAGTAACAGTCAGTGAGTGTCTGTCACTTCCTCATCCTCCGCGCTTATGTTAATCCACAAGTTTAATGAACAACCCTCTGTATTGACTGAGCCACAGCAGCGTCTGTTCATAAAGTCACTCACCATGGACTGTGCAAGTGTGCCTTGGTCTTTCTGTGTCTGCCACTCACTTTAGGTAAGTCAACACTGCTTCATTTATTTATTTATTAGCATTTTTCTTCTTCTTATTATTTTGTATTGTATTATTTTTGGGTTCATTAGTTTCTTCTGGTCATTGTTGTGCAGAACCTTTGACAGCTGTGGAACTGATATTAAACATGCTCCATTTTCTATTGTGATTTGAAAGATTTGAGCAAATTTCTGTCACATTCAATGATCGAGGAGAACATTAATATTGATCATTGATTTAACTTTCTACCATCATATAATGTATGATTCATAGATAGATAGAATGAGCTGAGCTCAGCTGTGCTGGACTGTGGAGCATTTCCTTGAATCAGTGACTGTGTTAAACCCAGAGCTCTGTTTAATAACTGACACATTAGTTATAGCCGAGTAAATAATGTTGTACAAATCTCCTGCAGGTGCTTATATTTATTCTGTTTATTTTGGTGAAATGATTCGATTCTGAATTACTTGCTCGTCTCTGTGTCCATCGATAAAACCAGTACATTTTCTACTGCACAAATGTGTTCAATAGAAAACTTTCCACTTTGCAATATTGGTAAAAACTAATAAAACTACAAAAGCCATCGCTCATCAGTGTGTCCCTGTCTGCCTCAGTGACTGCATATATTTGGATCAACAATGAAACGACGAAGCAGAATCGATGTCAATTCTTTGTGTTTTTCAGGTTCCAGTTCAACATTCATACAGACCAACAGAGATCTACTGCTGACTGTGCCAGAGGGGGTTCAGACTGGAATATCAGATATATTTAATTGGAGATTTAATGACACCATTAACATGATGAGACTACAAAATGACAAAACCGAACTCTTGGTAACTACATAAATAGAGTGGAGTTTTTTGAACAAAATCTGTCACTGATTTTGAAAAAATGTCCAGCTGAGTGACAGTGGGATCTACACGGCTGAAGCCTCTGGAACTAAAGATGAAACACTTTCCACACATGACGTCATAGTTCAAGGTGAGTTCAAACACATGACCACGTTTTTATCAGAGATTTATACAGATATTGATGTGGATAAATTATGTAAATTTATATCTGTTTTATCTTCAGCCCCAGTGTCTCCAGTGCTGCTGAGCGTGGACTCTGTGTTTAACAGTCCAGAGTCCTGTAACTTCACTGTGAGCTGCACGACTGAACTCTCCCCCTCCATCAGCCGCTCCTTCACCTGTAACACAAAGACCTGTGAGGAGGCCCATCCCCCCACACCTGGACCCGCCCCCTCTGACCTCACCTCCTCTGTCCTCACCTCCTCTCTGCAGCTCAGTCTGACCAATGAGAGAATCATCTGTAACCATAGCAACCAGGTCAGCTGGACCCAAGACACCAAGAACTGGAGAGAAATCTGTCCGATATCAGGTAAAGAAGGTAAAGTGGAGCCTTTCTTCTCCTCCTGCTTGACTCCAGCTGCCAAAAAACTAAATCTACTGTAGTGTGATATTCAGCTTTGTAGCTCTCCTCTGAAAAAACAAACATTGCTTGCACATGCTGGGCCAGGACCAGTGCTCAGGTGAAGATCTGCTGAAGTGAATCTGTTTTTTAAGAATGTCTAATGACTAAAGTTCTGTGTAACTTTATGGACCAAATGTCAGGAACTCGGGCATCAAAATGATTTTCCAGTTTCTCAGTGGAAAATGCGAGATGAGGTTGGCCATTTCATGTGCATTTTTTCCACTCTGGTATTTACCATGAGAAATAAAAAAGAAGAACGGCATCGATCCTAACGTATTGGACAGTTAGCACTAGTCGGCTAATCAGGAGACTTTCCAGTCTTTCTGTTATTGATTATATTCACTGTTTATGTCGACCTGTATCAAAGTCAGGCACTTCTCTCTGTTTGTCTGAGTGTTTAATTGGCTAAATGTTTCTGTCTATAACATTATAATTAATGTACTCAGTAAGATCGAATTACAAAGTCCTGATCAGATATTATTCAGAAGAAACAGTTTGTTGAAGTAGAAGAATGTGGGTCAGCTGTGTTTTATAGCAGAGTGGTTAGGACCAATCTTCTCTACCTATTCATGTTAAAGTGTTCAGTGGGATCTACAGTATAAAAAATATAGTTGCTTTTGCTGATAAGGCCATTACCCAGGTTGTTTTAATGATAACATTGATGATTCCATTATGTGAGAAGTGTTATGATTCAACTATATCCAACTGCATCCATACCCTAAAATGAAACAATCTACTATTTTCTTCATCTCACTGCAACTATTTGGACAGTGGTGGACTGCAGTTTAGCTTCCTGTTTGAGCATAGTGCTCCTTTTGCTTCATACACACTGTGCACAGACACACATGCTTTATGTTCTGTGGGTGTGTGGATCTTACTGTGTTTGATGAGTCTACATTCATTTCCTTTCTAATAAAACTTATAACATGTTATCTTATTGTTTTTTCTCGTTGAATGGGCGTTTTCCTTAAAGCAAATGTATTTATCTTCAGTTTTTACTTAGTGTCTGTTTGGAATATTTTTTTTTACGAATTTGTTAAGTCATAAAATCCACATTGTTCTTTGTTAAATAATAAAACCTTTCTGTAGAAATATACTTTTTTTAAAAGTTTTTGACCTCCCATAGGCTTTATTAACAGGACAGGTCGGTGGAAACTGAGTAAGTAGAGACATTCGAGCAAACAGTCGGCTCTGCTTTCTTCTATTGTCGTCTCCACAGGCCTGGCTCTGAACTGTTGCTGGGAGTGAGTCACAAACTTTTCTAGGTCGTCTTTCAGATGTAGTCTGTTACGCCCTGCTACTTACTTAACCACTTGTCGCTGTGGTTGAATTAAATTCCAGCAGACAGACGGGAACCTTTTGATGAAGTTACATGGTCAACTGTTTTTCCTGGCGTCTTTCAGTTACACTCAGATTGTAATTTAAGTTGGCAGGTAGAGAGAATGGCAGTTCACACCGAAGGTATCAGTGTGGTTAACTTTTCCCCCATTAAAGCTCAATGTGTTCTGACTGACTTCCTGTTATTTTATTTCCATGAGTTGGCAGCACCTTAAACAGTGTTGAGGGCGACCGATCATAATATCATCCAAGAGGCATTTGTTAATATTCGATAGACTTAAATAGACATATCCTGCATATGGAGCTTAAAATAGGACTTAACATATTTGGAGTTGCCTCAACTTTGGTTATTCTACGTTGTATAATTATCTTCTTTTCGTAACAAAAAATAATAATAGATCTCTGGGCGAGACTTTGACTGGGGGCTCCTCCGCTAGGTGCTTTTTGAGTGCTTGGCAGAGCCTACACAGCCCAGTTGGTAGACTACAAATGACAGTGATCTGCAATATTACGTGAGCGCAACTTAACAAGAAAACAAATTTGAGAGCTTAATTAAAACAGTGCAAAACTTCATCATTCACAGACCTGGCTTCTGACTAGGGGGCTCGGGCGCTTCCTGGAGCAGCTGTCCCGACACGCAAACTCCATTACACACACACAGCCAACAGCCCCCACAATGACCCAGATTACTAAAGGCACGCACATCTTTGACCACTCTGCCAATCAAGAGAGTGTGAACGGGGAGACTGGGGTGGTGCAATTCACGGGATTACACCAATTGTAGGAAACTACTCTACCTGGTTACATGAAACAACACGTACTTCGATAACTGTGTGAAATTAGTGAAATTACTACTTCCAGGTGTGACTTTGACAGGAGAACAACTTATAACATGGTTTAAAGGAAAAAGTGGATTCTTGCATAATTTGTCCACTTTTAAGGCATACCACCTTCATAAAAACATGTCTAATTTGCCTACTGGACTAATGTGGTTGTGAAAACAAGTCTAAACCAGAAGAGTTCAATTATTCTCTATAAAAAATGGGAATAAGTCTAAGCGACCCTGAGGAACCCAGGCATCATAGTGGTACACACAGTTGAGGAACCACATCCACTTGTGTTTTCACAAGTAATGCTATAACAAATGAGAAATGATTATTAAAGCACTACTTAACTCACAGTAGTGAGGAAATAGTAATATAACTTTATGTTTGTAGCTAGCTGCATAGCTAGTGTGTGTGTTGGCTTTGAGGTTAGATAGAGTAGCCCTTCTACCTTCTGGGGCAAAGTGTGTTAGTTCATTTTTACATTTCAGACTAATGTACGTATTTGAGACAACACTCAAGAGAGTGAAGACTGTTAAAACCACATGTTTAAACTCCACAAGACGTGAAGGTAATCTTTATCTACTGTAAATGGACAATTATCACTTGAATTCATCTAGTGAGTGAGAGCGATGGCAGTGTGTTGTGTCTAGGATTCTGCTGCTACTGCTGTGCGATCGTTTCTGAGTAAGACCTTTATGCATTTTAATATTTAATGTTTGTGTTATTGGAATAAAACATGTAAATGTGTATACAGTTTGTGAACTGTTCTCAAACAATGGCAATTAAAAAACGATTCTGATTCTGATTGTTCATAGTATATGTTATTATGTTATTGTTATGATTGAGGTTAAACAATCAGTCTCAAATGTAAGCTTTTGAAATGTTTAAAAGTATTTAAGGAGCTGCAAGAAATTCCAAGAAAACATAAATAATATGGGAACTCAAAGCAAAAAGATGTTCCACTCATTTATATTGATTTATGTTAATTGTTTCTTTCTACAGGCTCATTATCTTTGGGCTGTTTGTTGCAAACAGGGAATTGATGTCACTTCTGGGGATATTGTGAATCCTTGAAGCTGTGAAGAATATTTTGCGTTTCAATGGAAATTTAATGCTAACAAAGCTTTAGTATCAGCAACATCAAATGGAAAAAGTCACACTGAACAGTGAGAGGAATTGAATCTTCACACCAAAAACTTTCTTCATGACCCTAAAAACCTACAGCGTGGAACACAGTGGACTTTATGGAAAGCACTGGTGATTATAGAATGGACTTCACATAATATTCAAGTTACACCATCACAGTTCAAGGTACGTCTAACAGCATTATATATGTTATACACAAGTACACAAGTGAAAACTCAGAAAAATTAGAATATCGTTAAAAAAGTGCATTTGATTCTGCATGTTTCGGCTTGAACTGTGAAACTGATATATGATAGACTCATTACATGCAAAGAGAGATTTGTGTGGGCTTTTATTGTTACAATTTTGATGATTATGGCTCGGCTTGTAAAAAACCCCCAAATTCAAAATCTCAGAAAATTAGAAATATTTGAAAATGGACTGTAAGCCATAATCATTCAAAATTATAACAAATAAAGGCTTTGCATTATGTTCACTTTGCCTGTCATGAGTCCTATATCATATATTGGTTTCACATTTGATTCTATTTCAGAAACAGATGCACTTTTTTGAACGATATTCACAATTTCCTAGTTTCCTATATCCAAGCTCGGCGTCCTTCTAGAGCAGTGGTTCTCAACCTGAAGGGTCGACCCCCAAGGGGTCGCGAGACGAATTTGGGGGTCACCAGATCTTTTAGATATAATATATCTAATATATCTATATTAATATAATATTTTTACTGTAGCATGTGTGTCCAATTTTTACCGAGAGAATTATTGTTCTAATAATTTGATACACTTTTATTTTAGCCTTTTATTTTATTCTTTGTTTTTTAAGAAATTATATAGGCTTAATGTCCCTATTTCTCACGGTGTGACCCGAGTAGATAGGAGCCTATAACTGTATAATGTGGGTCGCGACTCAAAGGTTGAGAACCCACTGGCTCCTAGAGCCTGGGAGCTGAGGTTCTGTGCAGTATCTTTGCTGCTTCCTAAACTGCACTTTCTGACTGAGATGTCTGATGTATTTCCTGGATCTCTGTAGCCACTCCTCCAGTGTGGGTGCTCCAATGACCGGGCTCCACTGATGCCTTCACCTCCAGGCCTTCTCTTCTCTGAGCCAGTGCTGCTCATCTTGCTTTGCAACTGGTTTAAACTTGAGTTTAGATCTTCTAAATGTACTAAATACACAGTTGTTATTCTCGTAAGCATGTGCTCCAACAGGAAAGGCTTTCGGTAATAAGCTATAGCTTTTGATTTGCTAAACATCTTAGCTCTACATTTGTTGCCGATCATCACAGGAATTGCAACGCTTGATCGTCAAAAGGTAATTCACTTGGTATGTGTGTTTTCCCCCATTTAATCAACCTGTGTCAGTACAGACCCACCACTGAGTTAGAGTTAGAGCAGCTTGGAGTTTGCATGTTCTCCCGTGTCTGCCGTAGGTTTCCTCCGGGTACTCCGGTTTTCCCCTACCACTAAAAAACATGTACAATAGGCCAGATGTTCGTGAATGACATTGGAGGTGGTCAGAGGGATCATTGGCGCAGATGTGTGCAGTCGTGACAGCCACTTCTGTCAGGTCTCTCAGGGAACTGAAGCTACAAACGTAGCTTATCATAACCGAGTATGGAGTGAATGATAAAACTATCTATGTTAAAGCGCTGTGACATGTCTGTGAAAAAGCGCTGTATAAATAAAGCTCTTCTTCTTCTTCTTGACTCCCTTATGGAATGGATCGGTTTCAGGCTCTGTCCCACCCGTACCGCACATGGAAAGAACTCTCAAGTTCTCACTGAACAGACGAACAACAAAAATGGACAACATGTTTTGAACATCACTTACTGTCTTTCTCAGCCCCAGTGTCTCCAGTGCTGCTGAGCGTGGACTCATGTGTTTTTTTAACAGTCCCAGAGTCCTGTAACTTCACTGTTGAGCTGCACGGACACTGAACTCTCCTCCCTCCATCAGCGCTCCTTCACCTGTGACAGACGCAACCTGTGAGGAAGCAAGCCCCTCCCCCTCTGAACCCCCGCCCCCTATCTGCACCTCTACCTGTCCGACGTCTCAATCATCTGCAACCATAGCAACCACGTCAGCTGGGAGAAAGCACCAAAGAGTTACAACAAGTGTGTCCATTTTCGGTAATGAGCTTATTTTAATGTTTGACTTTGTTTACATTTGTCATTGATGCTGAGAACGACTGAACAGTGATCCTTGTTTCTCCACAGGTGCTGAAGAAGTGTGCACCAAGAGACAGGTTGGGACTAAGACATTTATTAGTTTAAAACTCAACAAAAAACTGTTTGACTTGTGCTTAACCTTTGGGAAATCCAAGCTCCACAGTTCCTCCATGTTTTCCTGCCTCTGTTTGTAGAGTCTGAGAAGGAGCTGGCTGTTTGGTGAAGACTGTGGTGTTCTCTGTGGGGCTGCCTGCTCATGGTGCTCCTTTCCGTCATCACTGCTCCATGTGCTGCGACTGCACCAGGAAGAAAAACAACTGAACTACTGCAGTGACACGTCTTTACCACAGGGGCAGTAAAACAAACTCCTCTTATCTGCTGCACTTCCTCTTTCAGGGTTCAATATTTCTCATTCTGGAAGATTTATTCACTTCTTGTTGTTCTCATGTTTTCAGATGTTTGTTGCCGATGGCGGATGGAAGAACCTGCTTTAAATCCGTATTTAAGGAATATGTTTCTACTTCTCTTGTAATAATAGTTTGTACAATCTCAATCAGACGGTTCAATAAACTCACTCTATCCATCCAAACACAGCAACAACATTGTGAAACATTAATATGAATGTTAGCCTCTTATTGAAACAGTAAGTACAGTGGTCCTGCCAGTAGCGGTATATGCACAGTTGTGCAGAGTGGTTAGCTGTGCTTCCTGCTTGAGCGTATACGGTTATGTGGTTTTACCTTTGGTTTTGCGGACACTGTTCAGACGTGAGTTTAGACTTTTAATGTTCCATATTGTCATTACACGTTAATGGACCTTGTTAAGGAAAACAGATCTGGCTGTGCATTAAACCCTTCATTTTTGTGTTTATATAAAGTCTAATGCTTTGAAATTGCAACGTATTTACTCAAACAAATAAAACTGTTCAACATTTCACTCTGTGTTACCGTGTTTTTATTAGTTTGGCATCTGTTGTAATTTATTCAAGCTTTAATTTAAATCTCATACATTACATTATATAACACATTTCTTTGTTATGAAGTTGATTGATAAAACTTCTGAAACACTAACACTGCTCACGTTTCTCTTCATTTTCTAATTTGACGTCTCTGTTCTTCTTTTGTGTTTTAATTGTCAAATTTTCTGTCTATAACGCTTATAATTATATGTACTCAGTAAACTGAAATACAAAGTCTGATCAGATATAACAGCAAGAAAACAGTTTAGCTGAAGCAGAAAGATGTGGTCAGAGGTGTTTAGCAGAGTGTTAGTTCCTTTCTTCCTCCTAGACGCTTGTGCAGGACCCGTCCTCCCACTGGTCACACTAATATATGTGAAGAGTTTTCTCCGTTTAGGTTAGTTTTACAGGGACAACAGACAAAGTAAAATTGGACTGTGTCCATGTGGTTCATCCTGGACTTCTGCTGTGGACCAGAGCTGGTAGGACTAATGTTATCAATGATTTAGCTGCATATTATTAAAGAGGTCACATGTTTGTTAAATATCAGATTCTACAATGTACCTTTCTCAGACGACAGTAGCCAGTAATTAAAGTAGTGACTAACTATTTAGCTAAAAATGTTATTTAATCCACAATATAAATAATGTATTTTAAGTGAAATCTGCAGTTTCATGACTCATTCCAACACTGCAGACAATTAGAATGAAAAGATTCACAGCGACGTAAATTGAAGGACCTTTATTCCAAACTAATGATCACAGCCATTAACTAAAACTGTCTTTGTTGTGAAAAAACATCCAAAACAGAATTGAAAAAAGTCATGTGACTGAAAACTTGATGAATGATATTTTAGTTTTACTCCATCAAGTGAGCAGTTGTGAGCTGAATACAAAACATCGTTGCCAGCTCAATACTTCATTTTACATTTTCAAGTAAGACAAATAAAACATTTCTGCACATCTTCATTTTGGCTGTCTGAAAAAGCGAGTGGGGAAGTAAAGACTAATCCCACCCCCTTTTATGTACTTTTACCTCAGTATTCCTGTTACTGTTACTTTACTAGGCTTCTTTTTGATCATGGCTTGAAGCTCTACCTCTACATCCTAGTTCTCAGGGATACGCCATGTGAAAGACCTACCACTTAACATCTGCTTTACAACGATGACAGCTGAAGTCTGAAGGATTTAGAGTTTTCATCAGATACAGATTACATTATGTAGAGAATATCCTTGTTCTTTATACTGATACTTTTTAAACTGTCTGATATGACGTCGCCTTCAGGTCATTTACTCCATAATTTAGGGCCACCAAACGGAACACACAGAAACATTTTTCTTATACCAAGGTATGGACAATTTTAAAGTTATTACAAGGCCCCTTTAACTGTATTTTCCCTCTTTCAGAAAATACATTTAGATTGTTAAAGTAGTACAATGTTTGGCTTCATACATTATTTGAGCAGTTTGAAAAGCGATCATATCCTGAAGTTTTTTTAAACTTTTGCTTCAGTAAACGATGGATTGTGGTCCGTAACCAGTGTTGTAAATTGTCTTCATTGCTCTTTTTTTGAAGGATAATAATGGTTATAAAGTGGTTTTATAAATTATTATCCTAAATTCAGCTCAAGTTTGTCAAAATAAGGTGAAAGGCTTATCCTGAAAACTTTTGGGAACAATAATGTTGAGATACATTTTAATTTATTTTAGGTTCCAGTTTCACAGACAAGAATTCATACGACCAACAGAGAGATCTTGCAGCTGACTGTGACAGAGGAGGTTCAAATAGGAGAAGATGTATTTATGGAAATTTATACAACAAACAACATATTAGAATTAATGGAAAAAGAATCACGAAATAAAATTACAAAGACAGAGTCGTTTTCCAACAAAATCTTTCTTTGATTCTGAAAAAATGTCCAGCTGAGTGACAGTGGGATCTACACGGCTGAGACGTTTCGAGAAGAAGATGAAAATTCCTCTCCACATATGACGTCAGAGTTGAAGGTGGAGTCAAACACATGAGCACACATTATAGATTTACATAAATACTTAATTGTATAAACTGTTAAATCTTCAGCCCCAGTGTCTCCAGTGCTGCTGAGCGTTGACTCTGGTTAACAGTCCAGAGTCCTGTAAACTCACTGTGAGCTGCACGAACTAACTCTCCCCCTCCATTCAGCCCGCTCCTTCACCTTGACAGACACACCTGTGAGGAGGCAAGCCCCCCCCCTCTGACCCCACCCCCTCTCTGCACCTTTACCTGTCCGACGTGTTCAATCATCTGTAACCATAGCAACCACGTCAGCTGGAGAAAAGACCCCAAAGAGATACCAACAAGTTGTCCATTTGTGGTAATGAGCCTTATTCTAATGTTTGACTTTGTTTTACATTTGTTTCATGATGCTTGAAGAACTGAAACAGTGACTCCTTGTTTCTCCACAGGTGCTGAAGAAGTGTGCACCAAGAGACAGGTGGGACTTAAGGTGGCACAGACCAAACGCTGACACGCCACCAACTTCCATGTGATTAACCCTATGTAGACGTGCTTCGACGTGCGTCGAAATGTAAGCAAAGATGTTCCGCGTATGAGCGTTGCAAATCGAGCAGATGAGGATAAACACGCGTCAAAGCCAGTGAGAACAGGGCAGTACATGAGCAGCGATGCCCCGCCCACTGCTTCATGCATCAAGTATAATCACAATCTACATGGGTGCGTCATTACGCCTTGTTAAACCAATTCAGGGACTGGGCTCAAAGTTTTGAGCAACAAGCGTCACCTGTACCTGCAGCAGTGGAGCAAAAAGGGCATACGCATATATGCCTTTCATAGGGGCCGCCAATAGTGATGTGTCTTTTTAACCAGTCTACTGTGTGTCGCCCGGCGCTTTTGAACGAGTTCTTTACAGTGAACGTTTATGAACGGGTGCGGGTGGTGAAGTTTTTTTTTTTTTATCCTCTTTTGGGGGAGGGGCGTCACTTTTAGTTGTGCTTATTTTGCAAAACCAAAGTCACTGCTGCGAGTGGGGCCAGAGAGGAGTGCAGAGAACGGGACTGTCATCTCCACCGCTGCTGCTGCAGCCCCACGGAGGAGCTCAAAGTGAGCATAACGCAACAAGTTTTGAGAAATAAAAGTCCTAATGAAATAAAAACACGTTACAGGGAGATCGTGTTGAAAGCAAAAACATTTCTTTCACTTGCGTTGTTTTCTCTCCTCTGGCGCAGAGGGAGAGAGAGGAGAGAGGAAATTACGTGAATGAACAACCCGTCTCACAGAAAAACTGTACAGTTTAACAATATGCACTCATGAACCTGTGTCTATTTCACAGTTTCACCTCCCAAACTGTAGCTATTCTACACTTTTTTTGTTGTATTGATTTTTATTAGAGTCACGTGACCTTTACGAACCTTCTGCGCTCTGCAGTTAAAAGTGGCCGACGTGTCACATTTCGGGACAAAATACCATTATTACTGCTTAATTTAAGCATTTTATATCACATTTTCTTCAAAATCTGGCGAGAAATGTTAACTTTGATTTCAATTATATAAAGTACTGGCATTTCAAAAAGCTTTAGATCGAGTTCTTGACCCAAATTTTACACATTATTGTTTTATTGTTACAGTTTAAATGTGCGCGTTCTCGTGGAGCACACGTGATGCGCCCTGAGTTATGCAAATTATTCAATGGTTCTGCGTCTGTGTTGGAGCCTATATATTTTCTTATTATATGTCTATGGTTGCAGTCAAAGGTTGAATTATGAAATGTACTGATATCTAAATTATTCTTTGATGATGTATATCAAGATATAGCGCCATATTTTATTATCAGCAATAATGTGAAGACTGTGATATTAATTGCGGAAAGGTGTTTTGTCCCATAAAGGTTAGCCCGGAAAAAAGCACATTTATAGTTTTTGAATGGAAGCTATTTTATTTTATTTTTAGAATTATTATTTTATTATTCAGAAAAAGGTAAACGCAACCGAAGATTCGCTTACGTTTCCACACGGACCCGTTTTAGTGACGCACCATCTCCGTCAACTTCTGTAAGTTGGTGACTTGTTTTTAATCGTAGTTCTGTTCATTTACCTGCTTCCTAAACATAAGGTGAAACTCTTCTAATGTCTTTACCATAGAGATTGCTGTAAGCTGTACGTGAGTATATTTTTGCTTGGGGTTACATTTGAGCTACTTAAGTTTTGTTAGACATGCATTTCATTTAGTATTTTTAATAATGCAAGTAATTATTCACGTGCTGAACTCTAAATTGAGGATCTAAAACTGATTTAAATCAGGACTAAAGCATGTCTAACAAAGATTAAACCAAACCATGAATACCATCTTACCACAGGACCAAAACCATTGAATGCAGGGAGTAGACTTTTCCATCTGCTGTAAAACATATATAGGTAATTCATTCATTCCTTTCCTTTGTGGCAACGAACATGACAGAGTCTTTTTCTGAATGAAGAAGATGGAGATATCACTCTAACTGCATCAATGATGTCCAGGTTTATGCAACCATCAGTCAGTGCGGCTGCACCACATTCAGAGAAATATCTACTTGGCGATGTTTCAACAGGTTTTGTAATTGCAGTTACATTTTTGTACTTTGTTATACAAAAAAACCTTTGTAATTGTTGACCCATGTAAAATAGGATAAAAAATAAGGAGCAACACACTCGCTGATAACGTCTTCCTGAATATTCACTTGAAGACACTAAAGTGTGCAGAAGTTTTGTGAAATCGCTCCTCATTTAAGCTAGGCTTCTTGTCCTATGAATGCTGAAGTTTGGCTTTGCCAAAGCTTTTTTGTAAATGTTTTGTTGGTGTTAGAGGCACTGTTTGAGGATTAATATGACTGACCAAGCTTGTGTGGATTGGTCCTTTCTTTACCTTGTTTTTAATAATCATTTTATGTTTATGTCCCAGCATTACTGATCTGCCCTGGAATATCTTGGAATAATCACTTGTTGCAGTTTTTGATGACATCTCTTGAAGTGTTATGACCATCGAGCCAAGCAGGTAAAATCACGTATTACAGAATAATTAGCCCTGAATTAGCTGGTGTGGTGTTTATATTATACGGCAAACCAGAGGCGCCCAAAAGCATATCGAGCTATCAGTTCTGATCATAAATTATACACAATTGAGCTTATCTCACAAACAGTCACTCAACTCCACCACAGAACAGCCGTGTGACAGTGAATGTAGATGGTATGCAAGTGATGTCACATGCATTTCCAACAGAAATAGCAACAGAAGCTAAATGTAGTGGCAGTCAAAACGTTGTTATGTTTTGGGGTTTTTGCCTCCAATCCTTCTGACAAATGCTTAGAGTTTGAAATGATGCGTTCCCTCTTTTTGGTGCAAGGCAAGATACGACAATTTGGATTTGCCACCAGGTGCTAAGAATTAGTCTAAATCTGTTGTCACCAAAGTTTAACAATTGAAAAATATTTGCCTCCAATCTCAGGAAATTCTATAACATCATTATAAAATTTCTTCATGATATTGTTAGTGATAACGTGTTTGTATTTGCATAAGGTGCTTCTCTTTTTTTCCGATTTAACTTCACAAGTGCTAAAATGTATCAATTCACGTTCTAATTGCGTTTTTGTTCTTTTGTTTATGTTTTTCACAGATCAAGACCATTTACAGAAGATCGGGGACTGCACATTCCTTTGCTGCTGCGTTCTGTCAGAATTAATGAAAACCGTATGTTATTATCTTCACATGTCTATAATCAGAGTGTTGTTCATCTGCATGTTTTGAGCCAGAACTTAATAGTAGAAAACAAACCTGGTCATCTTGGTTCTTTCCATATTGCAAAACTTCAGCAGATGCAGGGAAGAAAGTCTGCAGCAAACTGCATAATTAGCTTCCAAATTTAATGTTTACTCAACACCAAAAACGTGACGCCTTTCATCAAGAGCAAGGGCATGTGCAAGTTTTGTTTTGTGCTACATATGCACATTGTTATAACCTTTAAATTTAATCTAATCAATCACAACAAAAGCAAAGCAGCTACCCTGAGTAGTAATTGTCAAACCAGCAAAAGAAAAAGCTGTGCCATCAAAAATGTGCACCATTTACCAGAATGTCTTGTGTTTAAACCTGGCAATAAAATAAGATTTCTCTTTTTCTCCAGGCTCTTCTACCGACAAAAGACTACCAGAAATGAAGAGTATGCATCTTTATAAACACAAGCCATAAGTGACTCTGAACAGCTCTGTCTGATCCGTGCAACCAGAACCGTTGCTATTGAGGACCCTACCAGGGGCACGAAGCCCGACAACAGAGCTCCAGGATTCATTCAGGTTCTCAAAGGGCCCTCCCCATCCAGGAGGGCGGCCCCTTATGAGGAACCAACAGGCCCCGTTAGATTGTTGGAGGGAACCGTCCTTCTATTGGACCCACCACCGTAGGAGGAGCCATGTGACTTGGGGCATTCGGACGGTTCCCCACGACCCTAGCAACGGACAAGTGGAAGAAGTTGTGATGGATGGTATAAACTAAGCCACAGCTGAAATATGTATTTTACTTGTTTTTTGGGAACAAGGAAGGACAGCATCAACTAAGAGGAGAACAACTTACTGATGAAGACTCCATTCCATTCCTGCCACTTGTTCAAATAAAACTCTCGATTCTAAAAAGCTGACCACATAGGTTCAGGAAATGCACACATTTCATGCTTTTATGTTACATCACCAGCCCTAGCAGGACTGATTTGTAGTGAAGGAAGTTTGAGCTTTGAAATGACCAGAAAGGTTTGATATATGCGCATGCACTTTAAAAAAAAACATAAAAAAAGCACCTACATGGCATCAGCATTTCGGAGTCCTTATAGGCATTTGAAAGGATGAATGACATGATAACCACATTTATATACAGTATTTATAACATGGTATTATAAATGCTAATTTTAAAATGCTGTGAGCCTTTTTAGCGTGTAGGACATTTAACCTTACTCCTGGTCAGTGCCGACATAATGTTTTGTTTCAGTCTTGCACGGCCTGGGCTATAGACTAAGACTTTTCTTGTTTCCAACCTGTTTTGTTTCTCTGGCTTTTGATGGCTTCTGGCTGTTACATTTCAACAATTACGGTCTGTATGCTACTGCTATTAATTCTACTCATCAGGATTGCTCCCATGTATGTTCCCGGTTGGTTTATGGAAGTTAGTTACTGTATGTGTACAACACAGTTTTATGCTTTCGGTAATGTTTAACGTATTTTTTTTTTTACATCTTTACAGTTTTTACATTGTTCTTGGTTTTGGGTGTTCTGTTATGTCTACCAGGACCATAGTATACAACATTTCTTGAATTAACAACCAGATATTAAAAATATGTAGAGAATTTTGATAGAATTTTGGTGACAGGATCATGATCTCATGGTGCAACACTAAGAATCTTCCATATACATTATTATTTTAATTAGTCACTTGGATCGCAAGAAAATCATGCAGGCTCTATTACGCTATGTTCACGTGAAATATATGTGTTTAATATGTAAAAGTTATAAACAACTTGTAATTATTCATCCAGCATAAAAGCGTTAAGAACTTATAAACTTTTGCATGTGGCCAGAATCTTCTGATAAGGGTAATACACTTACTTTATGTGATCAAAAACAGTATGTATAACTTTATCATATATTAGGGTGTGTGTGTGTGTGGTTGTGGTGTTGGTGCCTGTGTGTGTGTGTGTGTGTGTGTTTTCTTTTTTATCAATTAGCTATTGGCCCTGGCCTTTCAGGAATAAAATAAACATGGTTTGGCCTAAAATACAGTACAAATTTCTTTAAAATACAATTAATTGGCATTAGTTGACACGTCTTCCAATCGCTAGTAAACAAAATCTGATGGTTTAATTACTAAACTTTCATAACTTTTTACTTTTTGTCCATGCTGGACAGCTAAAAGCGTCTGTAAAGGTAGCTTGGAAGGAGGCATCTGGGCTGAAGTGAAAAAATCTTTTATAGTTAGAGGGCAAATCCCAAAGCATTTTTCTGAAAGCCTCATGTTAATGGAGCTAAGATGATGTAATCATAATGCCTGTAGCCAAACCTGTTTTAAATTTAGGCTTAAGCTACTGCATTTGGCCAGTTTTTAAATGCACATTTTTTCAGAACCGTGATAGCTATCATCACAAACTAAATTTTGTTGGATAGTTTTGACCTGATTGTTAATATAAAGCACTTCAACGTAGGGCGCTGTTAAATTATTTACATAAACAAATACATTATTTAAGTAATCATGTTTTAAATGGCATAATATGGCGTTTGGCCCCCAAATTTTTTTAAACCATTTATTTGTATTTATATTTATGCATTGGACTATGCAACATGAGTACCATTCATTTTATTTTAATAAAGTATTTTAAATAATACAAAATTAGAAATTAACCATATATTACTACATTTCCCATGGAACCCCCTCCCTGCATCTGTACGCCCATCGCGCCATTTTGAAAGTTTCTCAGTTGCCACATTAGGGTCAGAGTTAGGGCTGTAAACATGATAAAATCGCTATAACCACCCATAAACTGTAGCCCGATTATTAATATACGTTTTTAAAAAAATATGAAAAACTTTGTTTAATTTCGTAAATACGTTTGTCATTTTAATGTATCACATTATTTACTGTTAGCCGAGTGGGTCCACTATTAGTTGATGCTAGCTAGGTTGACCATCCTTAAACCTTTGGGCGTTTAGACATCAAATAAACCAGCGGAACTAGTTAATATTGATAGATTACATGAGGTAGATCTTAACTTCGAATATTCGGATGGGCATTTATTTTTAACTTTTTCCACCACTACGTGGTTTCTTGGTAACCACAAACAAAGGTCATTGAGCGTTCAAACTAGGCCGAAATTTGTATTTGTTTATAATTACATTTTTAACGTTTGATTTTGAGGAGAGCTTTCAGTATATTTATCAAAACTCATCCACGTGTAGTTGTTTTCTTGAGTTATTTATTGTATTAGTGTTTTTACCCGGAAACAGCTTACTGTTTTTTGAATTGCATGTGATCCTCCTCCAGATAGATTTAGGCCTGTTTATGCCAGTTCAAAGGACTTTTTATTAATGTTATGGAAGACGAGTTAAATTGTTCTCTGATGCGTCTAAATACATGACCACGTAGCTTTCCCTTTGATTTCTTAACTTTCAGATAGTAGCATAATATTTAGGTTATGAATAGCTGACGCATACATTGAAAAATTTATGAAATGTACATATTGCTTTTCTGATAGTTCACAAACGTCATTAATACAGATCTTATTCCTCCTCGTTTTGTGGTGTGATGGTTGGAGACGATGGCATAAGCTAAGCCAGAATAAATGACCTTGTCCTCATGTGATCAAGTTAAAAACCAGCAACAGTTGTTCTTTTGGGCTATTCGACAATACTATATTTTAGGCTAATGCACAGACATAATAGCTCCGGGAAATTCAGAGGAAACAACATCACTACCAATCAATACATTACGAACATGAAAGATACCAATTTCATTTTATTTTATTATTTGCACAAGTCATGGACATTAAACATAAAAAAAAATCTCAAATTGCCAAGAGTTTGAAGCCTTTCCCACTGTTATCCTCAGATTCAAATCTAAGAATTACATGATCAGGACTAGGAGTCTGGTTTCTCCTCAAACACGAAACAAGTAGAATCAGACTTCCAGCTGTGGGCAGATAGCAGTGTGTTTATAAGATGCATCCTTTCATTTGTTTGTAGTCTTTTTGTCGAAGTAAAAGCTGGAGACAGAAAGAAAATTCTTATTATTTCAGTTTAAACACAAGACATCTGTAAATGTGCACATTTGATCACACTTTTCTTCGCTGTTGACAAACAATTACTACTCAGGTATCTGCTTTTGCCTTGTTGATTTTAGATTTTTATGATATATTAAATTTAAGTGTTATAAAATGTGCATATGTAGCACAAACACAAAACAAAAACTTGCACATCCCTCGTCTTGATGAAAGGCGCTAGCCGAAACGTCACGTTGGGTGTGGAGTTTAAACATTAAAATTTGGAAGTCTATTCATGCAGTTGTGCAGACTTTCTTTCCCTGCATCTGCTGAGGTTTTGATTATGGAAAAACCCAAATGACCAGTTGTTTCTTACATATAAGTTCTGGCTCAAAACATTGCAGTAATGAACAACAACTCTGAATTATAGGACCATGTGAAGATAAAAACATTACGTTTCATATTCTGAGAAACGCAACAGCAGGATTGTCATCCCCGATCTTCTTGTAAATGTCTTGATCTGCTGAACAAAACAAAGCAAAAAGACAACACATTAGAACGTGAAATTGATTACATTTTAGCACTTGTGAATTAATCGGAAAAAAAGGAAGCACTTATGCAAATACAAACACGTCATCCTAACATATCATGAAGAAAATTTCATAATGTATGTTATAGATTTGAGATTTTTGGAGGCAAATATTAATTTCAGTGTTACTTTGTGGACAACAGATTTAGACTATTAGACCCACCTGGTGGAAAATCCAAATGTGTATCTTGCCTTGCACCAAAATAGAGGGAACGCATCATTTCACTCTAGCATTTTGTCAGAAATTGGAGGCAAAAAACCCCCAAAACATAACATTACGTTTTTACTGCCACTCATTTGAGCTTTCTGTTGCTATTTGTTGGAATTGCTGTCGACATACTTGCATACCATCTACCAATTCACTTCATCACGGCCTTGTTCTGTGTGGAAGTTGACGTGACGTTGTGAGATAAGCTTCAATTGTGTATGAATTATGCTCAGAAACCTGATAATGCTCGATATGCTTTTGGGCGCTCTGGTTTGCCATATAATTATACAACCACCCCAGCTAATTCAGAGGCTAATTATTTCTGTTTATAACGTGATTTACCTGCTGTGCTCGTATGGTCTCATAAACACTTCAAGAGATGTCATCAAAACTGGCACAAGTGATTATTTCCAGGATATTCTAGGGTGCAGATCGAGTAATGCTGGGACATTAAACATAAAATGATTATTAAAAACAAAGGTAAAAGAAGGACCAATCCACACAAGCTTGGTCAGTCATAATTATCCCCTCAAACAGTGCCTCTAAACACCACAAAACATTTACAAAATAGCTTTGGCAAAGCCAACTTCAGCATTCATGACAAGAGAAGCCTAGCTTAATGAGAGCCGATTTCCACAAAACTTCCGCACACCTTTAGTGTCTTCAGTGGAAATATCAGGTAAGACCTATTTATTGCGGGTGTTGCCCCCTTATTTTTTATCTATTTTAACATGGTCACAATTACCAAGGTTTTTGTATTACAAAGCTAACAAAAATGTAAAACTGCAATTACAAAACCTGTCTGAAACATCGCAAGTAGATATTTCTTCGCTGAATGTGTGCAGCCCTCTGGACTGATGTGCAAACCTGCGAATCATTTGATGCAGTAGAGTGCGATAATCCTCCCATCTTCATCCATTCAGAAAAGACGTCTGTCTTGTCGTGCAACAAGAAAGGATATGAATGAGCTCTATTTTACTAATAATTATGTACAGCAGATGAAAAATTCTACTCCTGACATCAATGCTTTTGCGTCCTTGGTAAAGATGTACTTTTCAGTTCTTGTTTAATCTTTGTTAACATTGCTTTAGTCCTGATTTATATCAGTTTAGCATCCTCATTAGAGGTTCAGCACTGAATAATTACTTCATTATTTTTAAAAATACTAAATAAAAAAATCATGTCTAACAAAAACTTAGTAGCTCATAATGTATCCCAGCAAAAATATACTCACGTACAGCTTACAGCAAGTCTCTATGATAGAACATAGAAGGTTTCACCTATGTTTTAGAAGCAGGTAGAATGAACAGAACACGATTAAAATCAAGTCAGCCCAAACTTACAGAAGCTGACGGCAGATGGGTAACGTCACCTAAACTGGTTCCGTGTGGAAACGTAAGCGATCTTTTCGGTTCTGTTTATCCTTTTTTTCTGAAAAAAATTAATAAAAATAAATAATTCTAAAATAAAATAAAATAAGGCTTCCATTAAAAAAACTATAAATGGCTTTTTCGGGGCTAACCTTTATGGAACCAAAACACCTTTCCAATTAATAATCACAGTCTTCACATTATTGCTTGATAATAAATATGCGCTTATATCCTGATTATACATCATCAGAATTAATTTAGATATCAGTACATTTCATAATTCCACCTTGACTGCAACCATTAGACATTATAAGAAATATATAGACTCCACACAGGCGGCAGAAGCATTGAAGTAATTGATAACGCAAAGGGCGCATCACGTGTGCTCCAACAGAGAACGCGCACAATTTAAACTGTCACAATTAAAAAACAATAATGTGTTAAACTTTGTGTCAAACTCGAAATCTAAAGCTTTTGAAATGCCAGTACTTTTAATATATGAAATCCAAAGTTACCACATTTTCGCCAGATTTTTGAAGAAAAATTGATACTTTTAAATGCCTTAAATAAGCAGTAATAATGTATTTCTTGTCCCGAAAAATGTGACAAAACGTCGCGCCATTTTTAACTGCAGAGCGCCCAGAAGGTTCCGTAAAGGTCACCGTGACTTCTAATAAAAATCAATACAACAAAAACAAGTGTAGAATAGCTACAGTTTTGGGAGGTGAAACTGTGAAATAGACACAGTTCATGATGCCATAATTGTAAACTGACTTACAGTTTCTTCTGTAGAC
>VHKM01000749.1:0-108790 GCA_007210695.1 Neogobius melanostomus
AAAAGAGAGAGATAAGCTGCAGGAGGAAGAGGAAGGAGGAAGAGCTGACCAGTGCAAGACACCACGCTCTGAAACAGGGACAAACCCAGGAGGCGGTGCACCATTTCAGAGGATCAGAGGAGACCGCGAGAGTGGCAGCCAGCCAGGTTTCTTCCGAGTGCTACAGTTTCCCCGACCTCCAAGGTCATGCGGGTCAGGTTGACACACAGTGGCAGCGCGGCTCAGCCTCAGCAGCTCAGGACTAACAGCTGAAGACTATTTCGTTGTACGCTTGTACACTGACAATAAAGCACTTACTTACTTACATAGGTTGGCGGTTCGAATCCCAGCTCCTGCAGGTGCAGATTGTTGTTTAGTCCTTGGGCAAGACACTTCATCCACCGCCTGTGAATGCATTGAGTGAGTGGTTGGTGCTGGAGGCCGACTTGCAGCCTCAGAGCCGTGGAAACATAATTTGGTTATGGGGTGCTGAAGAATATCATTGCCCCCAAAAATGCCTTTTTAGTGCTTATTTCCTATTTGTTTATTGCTTGCAATACACAAACTATCCACCAGGTGGTTCTGCAGCACACTCGGCACCCTGTGGGAAGGTTGCCTTGTGCAGCCTTGGTTTCTTTCAGTCTACCCCGGAGCAGCTGTACTTACAATAGTAGCTTATGCCCATCCTAGGTGAAGGTTCTTGAGTCTTTCAACTGCAGAGTACAGATGATGACTGAGAACCTTCGTCCAGTGTCAGCGTACATCGGTGTGTGAATGAGAAACTTGTAGCACAATAAATATTCAAATTCGACTTTGACAATGGTGTTCAATAGATTAAAAGGTAACGGGTTGTAGTTTGAGGACAGAAGTCCTCTGGTGTTTTATATCCAATAAAAAACAATATCATTTCTATGCAAGTATTCATTTTTACTTTGTTACTTCCCACCATTGTTTGTGAATGGCCATTCTTTATATCAATTGAAATGGGAAATTTAACCGGATATGATTTGGTAGCAACTGTAATTAACTACATTTTCCCTTTCCTACTTATTTATTTCCTGCACAGGTGACAACAGCGCGCTCCTGGATCCCCCGCCCTTGAACCCCTCTGCAAATTCCGCTTTCATCAACATGTTCGACCCGATGCACAGTCAGAACAGCCCGGACGGCGGCGGCTGGCAGCACATGGCGTCAGTGAAGCTCGAGCCCAAAGAGGAGCCGCTGGACTCCGAATACACGTCCGGAGACACGAGCCAAGACCAGGTGTGGAGCTCCGTGGCTTTAGACGACCAGGACCCCGACAAAGCAGAGGAAATGGAGTACGACCACGAGGAAATCAACATAGAAATCATACCCAACAATCATAGCGCGGCGTTGATCAAGTCCGAAACTGCTCTGGCGGAAGCCGGGAAGCCAACGGAGACGCTTTCGAGTTCAACGACGCGGTGTTGCAAGAAAACGCCGACTGCGAGGACGGAGAAAAGGGCTCAAACTCCTACATTTGTTCGGTCTGTGGCGAAAACTATGACGATTTTAATTTATTTCAGAAGCACCAGTGTTTGGAACAGCCACAACCGACGGGTGGGATGTGACGGGAGGACACTAAACTGCCACTTTACCTGCAAATATTGTCATAATGATTAGGTATTTTGTACGTATTTACACTTTGAACAAGATGCTTTTGGCAAATGTTTACTGTTTGTCAGAAACAAAGCTCAATATGATTTTAGAAAGTTAATTGTTTCAGAAAAGGTCAGCAACGAGCCAAAATACAACACAATTTTGTATTATTTTGTCCCGTTTCATTCAAGACTGAGTTCTAGTTCTAGTTGAAAAGAGAAAGCAATAGATACAGACGGCATCTCTGGAATCGCCCATATATGGTCATGTTTCAAAACAGTTAAGGAGGAAAACAATTTGCAGAAAAATTAAAACTTTCTCTAATTATTCAAAAACTGCTTTAACAAATGCAGAATTATGAATATAGACTTGGGGAGGAGCAAAGTGGTTCAACAGCCCATTTAAACATAAATAACAGAATGCTAACATGATGCTTCATGTTAGCATCGTGCTAACGCTAGCTAGCGTTAGCTACGACTGTCGTTTCTTCGCTTCTACTGTGAATAAACATCCATATGGACCCGATTTAGACTTGACTTTATTTGTGATAAATACGTTTATATTTCGCCAGAAATGGCTAAAAAGAGTGAAAAATTGTGTTTCCCAAAAGTTTCTGTTTTCCCACTCGGCGAGGCCACGCCCCCTTCTATGATGCGATGCCGTCTGTATCTATGGAGCAAATATTTACACTACCTACAAAGGTTGGGGTAACTTAAAATGTTCTTATTTTTGAAAGAAAAGCACTGTTATTTTCAATGAGGATAACATTAAACTAATCAGAAATATCATCTAGACATTGTTAATGTGGTAAATGACTATTACAGCTGGAAACTGGCGAATTTGAATAGAATACCTACTAAAGGTGAACAAAGCCGCATTTCCAGCAACCATCATCAGTGTTCGAATGGTACATTGTGTTAGCTAATCGTGTTAAAGGCTAATTGATGGTTACAGCTGTTCCACAGCTGAAAAGAGAAGCTATAAACCTGGCCTTCCTTTTAAAGCGAGTTGAGTATCTGGAGCATCAGTATTTGTGAGTTCGATTATACGGACAAAGTAGCCAGAAAAAGGTTCAGTTTGTTCTTGTAGGAACCGATAACGTAATAATAGGCTGATAATTTTGGCCAGGTTCATAATGTAATAAGCCGCTAATGTAATAACGATTTACGGGCCGATGTTATAATTATTACGTTATTGGCTGGTTATTACATTATCGGCCTGACAAGATGAAAATTGTTCACAAATGTAGCCTAATCAATTTGGCAAATAATACAATAACACATCAACCTGGCTTTATGTTCAAAAACAAACACATAGTTTTTATGCAGTTTTCTATTAAATGTTAGATCACCTGGTATTTTGTGTGTTTTTCATCAAGTTTTGTATTTGACTGTTTTTTGTTGCTTTTATTTATTTATTTTTATTTTTTTACCTGTTTTTGAAAATAAAGTCAAATTGAAGTATTATTACATTATTGGCTGAATTTATTACATTTGTTAAATTTTTATCTTGTCAGGCCAGTAATGTAATAACCAGCCAATCGCGTAATCATTATTACATTATCGGCCATCATTATGTTATCGGCTTATTACATTTTGAAACGTTATCTGTTCCTCGTGCAGTTCTTGTTCTGAGAAATGAAGTTATTTGAGTTTTCATGGAAAACATAAAATTGCTGGACTTGGTTCCCCTTTGCCATTTGTTAACTGTGACTATTGAAGTTTGTATTTTCGATTTGACTGAGATTATTCCGGTTTTGAAAGTGTCTTTTACACATTCATTGTCCTGTGTAGCATGTGCAACTTTTTACCTTCATATTCCGCTGTACTATTTGATTGTGAATGGACTTCTATGACGAGTATGTTGAAAAGTTCTTTGCAAATGAATGTGGTTTCTATTACAACTCCGTGCCGTCTGCCCTGTGTTTTTGTCTTGTCTTTTGTAGCAATTACCAGTGAAGGAAGGTGTTGCACAGTAGTTCCCTCCCCCCCACCCCCCTGCCCACAGGCATCTCTGTGCCCTCTGAGACTTCCTCTTGGGCTTCCTAAGTCGCCTGGGACCTATTCTAAAAATAGAACCGTCCACTTTCTCTCCTTTCCTTTCCTTTCTTGAATTTTTTGTTCAATTTGTTAGTTATCCATAGTGTTTCTTTCTTGTCAACATTGTTAAAGTGTGAAGATTTTGATGAGAACTGATTTCAATCGTAATCAAGAGTTTGTCATGTAGTTATTTTAGAGTCATTTTAGTCAACCAAAATCCCATGTAGATTATGGGCGACTAAATCTAAAATGAACGTAGTCTTTTTTATTTCATTTTTCTTGTATTGAAAGATATTTAATCGTATTGCAGAGCGTCATGGACAAAGCAAGTGAGACAAAGTGAGTTCAGATGATATGAGGCTCTCATACTGTATGAGCTCATATGTTTTAGTCTGTACTTTTCTATTTTATTTAGTTTGATTAGTGTGCAAAAATATGGAGATTTGTCGTAGTTTTAGTCGTCATTACCTACTTTTCATCACGAATATTACTTTGACTAAAATATATTTTTGAAAACATATTTTAATCAACAAAATTAAAAGTGTATTATAGAAGAAGTGCATATTTACCCTTTCAGTGACCCGGCGGCTGTATGGTGGGTAGCATAGTGCAAAGGGTTTTGGTAAAGCACTGTTACCAAAACCCAGTCCAGTTGATGATGTAGATTCTCTATGATGGATACTCCCTGAACGAATGAAAGCCTTCACAAACATAGCGCCTTTGTTTTCCATCACGGGGCCTCTAGACACTTCAGGGTAAATCGTTTTTTAGGGTTTCTAGTAAGGTTTTCTGGATGGAATGTATGCGTAACCATGGGGATTGTTCCAGTGAAACCCCAAAACAATTGGTCCCGGAGCGTCCTAGAGGCCTCCGTGATGTAAACCAAAGGCGCCATGCTAACCACCCATACAGCCGGGTCACTGAAAGGCTAAATACGCACAAATGTAAACTTTTTTCCCCCGTATAAAAGTTGTATAACGCACCTTTAATATTGGCCGTTCACAATGTAAAAATAAGCAGTAAGCCTATTTTGGTAAAAAAACAACACGTCGTCATTGTGGAGGGTGCCGATATTAGCCTATCAACAACACAATTGACACCACGCTATATCAATCATGTTTGTTGATAGGTTAATATCGGCACCCTCCACATTGATGATGTGTTTTTGTTTTTTGACTGACCTCTCAACCCCCACCTAAACCGAGTACATTTACTCCAGTTTGGCATCACCCAAATCTAAAAGCTTAAAAAAAAAAAAAAGCATCCAAATAGTCACAAAAACGTGCTGGAAAAGCAACAATATGACAAAAAAAAGTGACAAAACACAACAAAAAAGCGATGAAAAAAGAGCGATGAAAAAGCAACAAAAAAAGCCAAAAAAGTTACAAAAATATGACAAACAAGTGGCAAAAATACAACAAAAAATGGCAAAATCGACACAAAAACATGACTAAAAAAACGCTTCAAAAATGCGACAAAAACGCGGTGACGACATGACATGCGATCACTT
This sequence comes from Neogobius melanostomus, assembly GCA_007210695.1. NCBI lineage: Eukaryota > Metazoa > Chordata > Actinopteri > Gobiiformes > Gobiidae > Neogobius > Neogobius melanostomus. The sequence goes on from VHKM01000749.1 coordinate 5,149, forward strand.
TTGTAAATCTTACCGTTCAAAAGAGGCATTTTAGCTTTTAGATTTGGGTAAAGCTGAACTGGAAAAAATGCCTTTGGTTCAGGGGGTTAACATTTTATTTCTCCTTAAAAAATTAAACCTTATTTGCAATAAAAACTTTTTTTTTTTAATTTTTACGGATGAAAATCTCAACACTATTAATTTGATATACTGTACAGTACAACAATTTCGCGTATTTTTCTGCTGCGCCTCTGTTTCATACTTTACGGTAACCCACACGCGGAAGAAAAACCAGAGACGGATCTCGCCACGAAAACACGGGGATGTGAATTTCTGCTTTTTGCCTCGTCTGTTTTCGCCCATTCGCCCCTAAATTGGCCCAAAAAAGCTCCGCTACATGCCTTTATTCTCGTTATACCGACTATAATCGCGAACCATGGCGACGTGCGCGCCCTTCCAGAGCCAGTTATCGTCCATTTTGGAGGTGATGGTGCGATCTGCGGTGGGGGAGATCTCCAAACTGGTGGATGAAAAATGCGCTTTTCTGCACCTGGAAATCTCTCGGAAGCAAAGCGAGAACGAGCTGCTCAAGAGGAAACTGCAGGTGATGGAGAGCAAGAACGCGCAGCTGCAACAAGACTTTGGTGAGATGGAAATACTGCGTGTGATTTTACCCGGAACAATAACAATATTAGACAAGTGTGCGTTTGGCTTTGTTTACATTAGCATCATTTCATGGTTTAAATGTATGAGCGTGACAGTAATGGCATAAGTTCATAGTAAATAGGCTGCACGATGTTGAAGTAACTTGCGATATGCGATACGGCTGCGCAATATACTGCGATAAAGATATTATTGCGATATTTCACTAAGCCGTTTCAACACGGTATGTTCCATTCTAATTAAACACAAATTGTAACTAGCTCATTTTTCAGCAAAGTGTGTCAAACAAGACAAGAAAAAAAAAGAGTACATCAGGACCACAACAAGACTAAAATTGATGTTTAATCTCTTAACCCCCACCTAAACCGAGCACATTTTCTCCAGTTTGGCTTTACCCAAACGTAAAAGCTTCTTGAAAAATAGCGACAAAATTGAGGATGAAAATACAACAAAAAGTGACAAAAGAGCGTTAAAAAAAGCAACACAAATCGACCAAAACATGACAAAAAGTGACATAAAACGTGGCGAAAACGTGACAAAAAAGCAACAACTGCATCAAAAAAGCCACAAATAGGCGACAAAAGTGTGCAAAAGAAAAAATGAAAAAAGCCACAAAAACGCGGCAATAATGAGACAAAAAAGTTACGATCACTTTTTTATCTTGGCGAGCCCATAATGTAATAACCAACCAGCCAATAGCGTAATAATTATTACATTATCAGCCATCATGTAATTGGCTTATTACATTTTGAAACTGGACAAATGATTACATTTGTGGCTGTTATTATGTTATTAGTTCCTAGTACTTCTGAGAAGAAGAAGAACTTCAATGAAAAAAAGTGATGGAAAAAGCCACAAAAACATGACAAAAAAGAGACAAAAATGTGAGAAAAACGCGGCGACAGCGAAAAGTTATAATCACTTTTGGCTTCCAAATGAGGCATTGAACTGTTGCTCTCCAGTCGAGAATCTGTTAGATTTGGGTAAAGCCGAACTGGAGAAAATGCGCTCGGTTCAGGCGGAGTTTAAGAGGTTCGCTAAAACTGAGCTTTCACACATTTAGAAGTTCAATGCATTGTTTGTTTTTGGCTGAGTTTGCAAAAAAATGTCGGACAGATGAAGTCTTTAGTGATGTTGCGATAGATTGTGGCTTCTACGATACGGATATTGCATCAGCTAATATCGTGAGACGATATTTTATGTGGTATATTGTGCAGCCCTAATAGTAAATACAGTTTCCCCACATTATAGAGCAGTTGGATGTTAAATTTGGTCTAAATGTGATATTGAAATTGCAGAAAAATACCTGGAGCGCGACATCGCTTTGGAAAACAGCTGCACACCCGTGACTGGAAACTTAAAGGTCAGTTGTGTTTAGTTTTATTGCATTTAAATCCATTCATAAAGGGTCAAGCAAGTCACTGAAACCGGTAATAACCCATGCAAGATTAATATGAAAATGTTTGCTATCCTATGATCATTAGAAAGAACACGACCATCTGACTCTAAAGAAAGTGTGTAACATATTGGTTTTCTCTGCCTAGTTTCCACATCTTCATGACAACAGTTCAGCTGCGTTCACAATAAAGGAGGAAAGTCCAGAGGAGCCTCTTTGGATCAGTGAACCTGCTCAAAACTCAGGTAAGATCTGCTGTAAGTCAATAAGATATATAGTTACTCAAGTATCTTCAAAGCATGTAGTGTTTTTTGTGTGTGTAAAGTATTGACAAAAAGGTCACACCCTGTAATATTTTGTTGGACCGCCTTTAGGTTTGATTACGTCATGTATTTGCCGTACCATTGCTTCATAAAGCTTCTGCAAAGTCAAAAGTTCCATTGTTGCATTAAGGTTTTCCCCAGATCTTGTATTGATGATGGGAGAGCGTTACCACTGCACAAAGCCTTCTCCAGCACATCGCAAAGATTCTCATGAGGTTAAGATCTGGAGTCTGTGAAGGCTGATCCATGTGTGAAAAAAATCATGTGTCATGCTCCCTGAACCAGGGTTTACGCGGGGCATTAAAAAGCATGAAGTCATTGATTGAATGATGCAAAAATCTAGACCTTTTAAAGGTCATTAAATGGGATTAAAAAGCATTCAATTGGATTCAAACTGGCATTAAATCAATGACATTCAGCTGCAGTTCTGACTGAAATATTGCTCAATAATTTGCTTTAAAGTCAGCCGTCATGCCCAAATAGGTTTTGAATATCAAAATTTCCCCTTATTCCTCTGTTTGATCAAATGTTTACATTGGCCCATTTCAATATTTCAAAACCTTGAAATATATCAGGACTTTTGGCATTCGTGGCAATAAAAGAAATAGTATTTATGTAGACTTTAAAACCCTGCTTTCACAATGTGAGCCCAATGCATGCTGGCATTGTCATCTTGGAATATGCCTGTGCCATCAGGTAAGAAGAAATCCAGTGATGGAATAACCTGGTCATTCAGGATTTGTTGCAGAACCTAGACCTGAATAACTGCAGCAATCCCAGATCAGAACAGTTGGATAAATCTATGTGGCCACATGTTTTTGTAGATTACACGAGAAAAAAGCTGGAGAAAGTGAAAAGTTTAGCTGCAAAGTTAATTTTACTGTGTTTATTTCTTAATCACACAGGTTCTTCTACTGTGCCATTTTCAAGCGCTTCTTCCTCTGAGGGGCAGCCATTTGAGAAGAACTGTCATCTGGAGCGAAGTGACTTGAACCCGCAGAAAAACATGGACTTCAGTCACACTTACAACCCTCCTCACCAAAACATGGGCCAAAACTTCACCATCAAAACCGAGAAAGACGAGAACCAGTCGGGTTTTAACCAGGACAGCTGTCAACACGGCACCGGGAAACCGACTCAACAACAACAAGCTGGCACGAACAACGGCGATTTTTGTTTGGACGAACGCGACAGCCAGCTCTGGTCTTCGATAATGGACGGGAACGAGATCGAAGCGGGTTTCCGGACTTCTCTTGCGTTGTGGACGAATATTCGAGTACTTTTCCAGAACAGTCCGAAGCTGTGGATAAATCGAGTAGCGTCCCGCACGTCCAATCGCTTTGTAACGGAGTTTATAGCAACGATTATCCAAAAGACTCTTCGCAATCGGCCAGTTTTCAAGCGACTTTTCCCAATACGCATTTGCAGGAAAGAGAAGGCATGGATGAGAACCAGGATAGTGGCGTTTTCTCACCGGGCGGCTACAGCCCTCAAACAAGACGGCACCGGCAACCCGCGGTTACGGCTGCATGCAGTGCGGCAAGACTTTCGGCCGATTGCACCAGTTCAAGCTCCACCAGCAGAGCCACAGGAGGAAGAGGGCGTTCTGGTGCGCGGTGTGCGGTAAGAGCTTCCAGTGCTCGTCCACCTGCGGATCCACCATCGGACGCACACGGGGGAGAAGCCGTACGGGTGCTCGGTGTGCGGGAAGAGGTTCACGCAGCAGAGCAGTCTCAGGGTGCACCAGCGGACGCACAGCGGGGAGAGACCTTACAGCTGTTCGCAGTGCGGGAAAACGTTTATTTTAATGCATCACCTGAAGAGGCACAAGGTCATTCACACGTACAATGAGTAGGACCGACGGAACTGGAACTGGAATATACACTGCCTGACCACAAAAAAAGTCAGCACAAAAAGGTCACACGCTCTATTATTTTAATGTAATGTACAACTCTCTACAGGCCCTACAACCCCCACACCCTCTACAACCCCCATAACCCTTTTTACAACCCCATAACTCCCTCCAACCCCCTATAAACTCCTTCCAACCCCCATAACTCCCTTCAACCCCCATAACTCCTCCAACCCCCATAACTCCCTCCAACCCCCATAACTCCCTTCAACCCCATAACTCCTTCCAACCCCCATAACTCCCTCCAACCCCTCATAACTCCCTCCAACCCCCATAACTCCTCCAACCCCTCATAACTCCCTCCAACCCCATAACTCCCTCCAACCCCATAACTCCTTCCAACCCCATAACTTCCTCCAACCCCCATAACTCCTTCCAATCCCTCATAACTCCCTCCAACCCCCATAACTCCCTCCAACCCCCATAACTCCCTCCAACCCCCAGAACTCCTCCAACCCCCATAACTCCTTTCAACCCCCTATAACTCATTCCAACCCCTCATAACTCCTTCCAACCCCCATAACTCCCTCCAACCCCATAACTCCCTCCAACCCCTCATAACTCCCTCCAACCCCCATAACTCCCTCCAACCCCATAACTCCCTTCAACCCCTATAACTCCTTCCAACCCCATAACTCCCTCCAACCCCCATAACTCCTCCAACCCCCATAACTCCCTCCAACCCCCATAACTCCCTTCAACCCCCATAACTCCCTCCAATCCCCATAATTCCCTCCAACCCCCTATACCCTCTACAACCTTCACACCCCTTAAACCCCATAACTCCCATAACCCATAATCTCCATAACACCCTACAACCCCATACCCTCCTACAACCCCCCATATCTCCCTACAGCGCCTTTAGCTTTGAGTACAGCATTGTTTCAATCATCTTCAAATTATCCAGGTTTGCATTATTTTTTCACCAAGATCTTATATTGACGGTGGGAGAGTGTGAACACTGTGCAAAGCCTTCTCCAGCACATCCCAAAGATTCTCAATGGGGTTAAGATCTGGACTCTGTGGAGGCCGATCCATCTCACGCTCCCTGAACCGCTCTTTCGCAATGTGAGCCTGATGATGAATCCTGGCATTGTCATCGTGGAATATGCCCACGTATCAAGGAAGAAGGAATCCATTGATGGAATAACCTGGTCTTTCAGGATGTTCAGGTCGTCAGATCATTGTGTTACTGAACCTAGACTTGGCCAACTGCAGCACTCGCAGATCAGTACAGTTCGGTAAATCCACGTGGACACTTATTTTTAGTCAGGCAGTGTAAGTAGCGATGGGGGATGAGATGATCTAAACAATGTTATCTGCGAGGCCTGTCTTTCTTTATTTATTATGTAAAGTGAAAAAAAGATCCATAGAGATTTTATTTCTCTTTGGTGCATTCTTCATGTATTGTCTTGTTTCTCTTGTACCTCTTGTTTTTACCATTTTCAAAGAGGAATAAGTTCAGACCTCAACTAACGCATTCCTAACATCCTGGGATAAGTCCGTGAGCATGTTTCACACCTTTCAGAGTAATGTTTACAAAGCACAAACTTCCATCAGGCTAATTATTAGTTTGTCTTTCGGGTTTACACAATCGCTAAAAGTACAGCGCTTTCTTTGCAGGAGTGTCTTTTGTCACTAACTAACATTCTACATCTCGAGGCCAAAATTGGTTTGAAAACGGAAAATATGGGTTCAACTAAAGCTGCAATGACTTACTGTATCTGAATATTGCTTGTCGACAATTCAAATGAACGACTTTGAATGATTTAAAGAGATTAAATTGTTATCTGGTCTCTAACACAGGTGTCATATCAGAGACAAAAAAAGGCATAAGAATAAGCTTTTGTCTGGATTTGGATGGAAAATCTAAAAAAATATGTCATTGCATGAATCCTTAATAGCAAAGTAAGTATATTCACTGACTAGTTGACTACTAAATAAGCAAAGTTGCAGCCTTTTCATGAAATGTTTAAACATAATCTTTGGTTTTGTTCCAACATTGTACATTCTGTATTTATAACAGACTCTTCTTTTGCATCTTTATATTAAACCATTAAATTATTAAACCTATGCTGTTTTCAGTGTTTGAAGTAATTACGTCTGAGCGAAATATAATTCACAAAACGTTACATTGAAACTATTATTTTCCAGAAAGATGCACATTTGTATCATTGACGTGGTCGTGCCAGCAGAGGGAGGTGTTGAGCGTCTGTAATCCCTGAAAACTGGCCGCTTGAACTCCTGGTACTTCCTTTTTTTTCTTGTTTGACTGATGATTTAACAATGTTTACAGGACGTGCAGTTGTTTAACAGGCCATTCCTCATTTGAAAGCTAAGAATATTCTAGCTGAGAATAAGTTCCCATTCGCATGTTTACCTCGTATAGGGACACAAATCAGGGTTTCTGCAGGAACTGGCTTTAAATCTAAATTACTTGGAAAATGATGACATTGGTCGACTATTTTTACTCCATAACTTCATTGAAAATACAAGAACTGTGGTGTTAAACGCTTTCAATTGCAGAAATTGTACTCTACTTTTGGTCAAACGTTGCTCCTTTTGTCCTATTAGAGTCTGAATATCAATCCATTCCTCTGTTTGATGGAATGTTTGAAATAGGCACATGAAATATTCCATGGGTGATATTGTATAAGGATGTATAAGGATTAAAATGGCATTAACACACACTGACTTGTTACGGCTTGTGTAAACCCTGCAAATATTTACACTCCACACACTCCTGACATAAAATGAATGTCTAGCTTGGAACACACCTGTGCCAAAAATAAACATTTGTCTGTCTTCTTCTTTAATCAGTTCTTGGTGATTCCTGTCTGCTCTTTGAAACCTCCTCCTGCTCTGCTCTCTATTTAAGGCGATGTGTTTCTTCCATTCGCCCAGGACTGCAGAATGTACAGACTGTAGTGAGGAGCTCATAAAAAATTCTCATGACCTGGTTTAGCCTTGGCCCTCTGTGACGTCACGGAAAGTCTGCAGCTGTAAGAACCAGCAGGAAAAGAAAAGGCGAGGGACTGGAGGAGTAGGAAGGTTTAACAGGGGCTGACTACAAAGTTATTTAGACTTTTCTTTTAACGTTGGAGATTAGTGACAAGTGACAAGGACTTTCTTTGTCAAACCGCTCTCAAAATGTTCACATTGTCAACGGACTTTCTCACTTCCCCAGGATCTCTGTGAAACAATACAAGACTATTGTTATCATAAACCTGAGTCGTTTCAAGTTCTTCTTTTCTAATAATTCTGCAGTTTAAAAAAAAAAAAGTCATTAATGTCTCAGTCATTAATTAAAATTAATGACTGAGACATTTTTTTTGTGTGCAAAGGCTAAATTTGTGGCTTTTCATTTTTCTAATTTAGCTCATTTTAGCCTGATTTAGAAATGTTTCAAGTCTAGTTTTTGAAGGAATTTTATAAAAACGAGGGCTGTCAAAGTTAAAGCTTTAACTCACGAATAATTAGTGCGTCAATCTTAAATTAATGGAAAATGAATCGCATCATAGGTTTTGACCAAACTCACACACGTGGCCTGAAAGACAAAGCTCTTGTATTAACTGCATATTTAATGCCAGGGGTCTCCAACCTTTTCACATGATGAGTTACTTGAATGTAACGAAAGCGACAGAGAGCTGCTTATGCATCAAAGAGGTTTGTCTAATTATGATATTTCAACGAAAATGACTTTCATTTTGTCTTCATACTCCACTTTAAGATTTGGAGATTTTGTTAAAAATGTTCTGCACCAAAGAAAACGTATCTAAAATCTGATTTTCAAACTCGTATAGAAATTTTGAAAGCATTTGGCGAGCGAGATCCCTGTTATAAGCTGTTGGGCTTTTCCCATGGAACTATGAAACTGAATATTTGGTTAAAGCCACACCGTGTAAAATTTCACCCAAAATAATCAACATTGATAAACAAGCTTTTATTTTATGATAGATATTTTCATCATGGAAAAATTCCTCATAAATGTACAAACAAACATGTGCCTTTGCTGTTACATGACTGTAACTTTACCGGGAGTGGAGACGTCTCCAGCTCGTCTCCATGGAGATGTGACTAAAGTCAGTAGAATATGAGATTTAAACAGGTTATAGGTTCTCATCTAAATCCATTCTTTGATTAACCACTGCAAAAACTGCCTTTTCTGTGTCGAGCTGCTCATTAGGAGCATGTTTTTTATTGATGACAATAGTATAGTCCAAAATGTTACACAGTGTGCCTTTAATGCAATGTGAGCAAATGCTTTAAATTTGAGTGTTTTATGTCGGTGTAGTATTAATCCATCCATTTTCTTCCACTTGTCCGTTGCCGGGTCGTGGGGGCAGCTGTTGGAGCTGCACCAGCCCCTATGGCTCCTCCTGCAGGTGGTGGGTCCACAGAAGGACGGCCTCATGGTTCTAACCGGGCCTGTTGGTCTCTCATAAGGGGCTTCTGAACCGCTCTTTGTCTGACCCGTCACCTAGGACCTGTTTGCCATGAGAGACCCTAGCAGGGGCACAAAGCCCCCGACAACAGAGCTCCAGGATCATTTGGGCGCTCAAACCCCTCCACCACGTTAAGGTGGCGGTTCCAGGAAGGGTGTGTAGTATTAATAATGGATATAATTATAAGAGAATAACGAATCGTGATTGATCAGATCAAGTGTGATTTATCTGATTAAAAAATAATGTTTGACAGTGAAACATTGACAATGAAAACAAATTTCTTGCTGTGATGAAATGTTCTAGTAAAATGATGTTGTTATTGCAGTGTTTTCTCATGTATTTGCAGTTCAGCAGAGCGAAGTATCCATGAGAGAGACTGGAGCAGTGGAGTGATGCAGCTGTGAGGGAATATCGTGTTGATATCAGCGCTTCAGCTGCAGGTGTGTTTGGACGGGCTCAGAATCGGTTATCAGGGTAATAATGGTTGGCACAAGAGAAAAACACGGCACGATAAGAACAGAGCGTTAGCAAATATTTGCTCAATGTTATGTTCCACCTCTGACTGTGGGAAAAGGCGCTTGCCTTTTAAGGTCTTAACTGCGTCTGGACACCTCAGCGTCACAATGTCCTACTTTACTATATTCAGAGGCTCAGTTACATTTCCTCAATTACGTGTTCTTAAAGTGCATATGACAGGTTTTAATGCTTTTGATCTGTTATAAGTAATAATTACGCTATTTCAGTGAAGAAGCTATTTTAATGAAGAAATGTTGGGCAGAAAAGTTATTTCTATTTGAATATTTACATTAAGGTGCATCATGCAACTTTTTATGTGAAAAAAAGTTTATATTTGTGCGTATTTGACCTTGTAGTGACAAAGTGGCTGTACGAGTGGTGACCATGGCGCCTTTACTTTCCATCACGGTGGCCCCTAGAACTCTCCAGGATCAATTGTTTTGTAGGTTTTTTGTTGAGAGCGTCCGTCCACAGTGAAAACCTTCCAAACAATTGATCCTGGAGCATCCTAGAAAGCGCTCTGATGACATAGATAGAGGTAAAGCAGTTTGACTCACTCGTTTCCCATTGACTTAACCTGGTTGGCATGGGAACAGTCAATCTATGTCACTTCCTGTCAGTGTCAATCAGGAAGTGAAACTATAAACATCACAAAAATGGTCAAACTAAAGAAAACTGGGTTTAATATTTATCAAAATCTTAAATGTCATTGTGTTCACTATGTTTTGGCAAAAATGGTGTCTAATGTGTCATATGCACTTTAAGTTACTTTTTGTAGTTTTTTCATATAGTACTTTTTACTTGTACTTGAGTCAAATTATTTTAAAGTCATGTTACTCTGATTTTGGCTTTACCCACCTCTGACTTTATTCAGTGAATTCAATTCAATAAATGATTGATGTGTGTACAGTCCAATTCATAAATCTTTATATAAAAAAAGGCAAATCTTAAAGAAGTACTAAGTAACTCATGCCCCTAGAGGCCATAAGCGCCACTGCAGGTGTCGTAGCATGTTGCGTTTTTTTACTCATTAATTGTCCGTGAGAGTAAATACTACGCTGACAGAAAAGACAAAGGGACAGAGGGATATTGTTCATCCAATTACACAATAGAGATTTTTTTTTCACTTAAACCTGGCTGTAAATACTGTTTAAGTGGCGCTAGCCCGCAGTTAGCTTTGCCCGTTAGCCTGTTAGCTTCTTCTTCGTGATTCCATTAGTGTGTATTGGTACTCCGACCCGGTGGCAGACGAGTTGCAATTGTGGTTTTCTGGACAGAGACACCAGGGGGAGATGAAAGACCCTCCAATCATCCCATTAACACTTGTATTACCCCCAGAGGGACTACGGAAAGGATTTATTAAGGTAAACAAGTTACTTAGTACTGCTTTAACCCACAATTAATGATTATCCTGAAATGTTCATCAGGAGCATTGATTCCACTCACTCATAGTTTCAAGTAGTTTTAATTTCGCAGCGAAAGGTCCATTTATAAAACATACACCACTTAGTTCTCAGTAACATTAGTCATCGTCAGTAAGAATCACTACTTTGCAGCTCTTTGTTGGAGAAATGTCACTTTTTGGTCCAGTTCAGTACAGTACAACAAAAGCACTTTAAATAAATCTAGTTAAATACCTAACAACAATATGTGCATATTTTAAAGTCTAAGAATGCCTCTTTAGTGCTACTTCAAGACTAGGTTGGTCCATTTCGATGTCCCTTTTAGGTTACTCGTCAATACAAAAATAATCTGTAACAGAAACTAAAACCTTAAATAACGATATCAGCTATTATTTTTTTAAGTTATTAATTTAAGAAATAAAATATGTAAACAGTACAGAGTTAAAAATCTACAAATGAAGCGGGAACGGGAATAAAAACAGTCGGACGGAAGACAAAAAGTTTTGTCAAGTAGAAGAGGAAAACATGGAGTGCGTTTCTATGGTGATTTAGCATTTAAAAGCATTGCATTTTTTATGCACTGTATATTGTGTCTGTCCCGTCTCCGCTCCAGCGACAGCGCTCCTCAGCAGCAGTGGTTGTTATACTGCTCGACCCGTCCCACCAAAGTGGACACCAGCTTCTCGAGCTGCACCGCACGCTGCCTCCCGGTCTCCAGCACCTCCTCGTGGTTCGCCCGCTCCGCCGACTCGTAATCCATCACGGCCTTGTTACTGATGAGCGAGAGCGCGAAGCAGCGCATCCCGGCGTGACGCGCCACGATCACTTCGTGCACCGTGCTCATGCCTGAGGACAGAGGACAGGTCGGTATGAGGCCAAGCCACTGCTTTAACCATTTAGTGCAAGCTGGTAAAATAGTAGGGCAGCACGATACTGAAGTAATGGCTGTGCAATATTGCGATAACTATATTATTGTGATATTTTACCAAACTATTTCAACGCGACATGTCCAATTCTAATTGAAAACAAATCGAAAGTTTTTGAGTCATCAAAAAACACAAAATCAGGAACAAAACAAGGGTAAAATTGAACTAAATAAGGAAATGTTTCACTAAAACTGAACGTTTACACTTTTATAAGTTCAGTGCATTCAGTTTGTTTTTGGTAGGTGATATATTGTGACTTCTTGTGATACGGATATTGCATCACCTAATATCGCGATACGATATTTTGTTTGCGATACATTGTGCAGCTCTTAGTAAATAGCATCCAACTATTTGTGGACATGTTGCACATCATTTATCATTTGAAATGGCATGTTTTACAGTTTTTGGGCCACAAATCTGATACGTAAATGAGAGACTGCTGCGTGAGTAATAATGCACAAATTACTCTTGCTGCTGATTCTCTTTCGCATGTGTGATAACGTTTGGTAAATGACTCCCACTCTGTGAACGATACTTTGTTCTATACACAAATCTGTATGACCTAGAACCATAAAACAACACAACAATAATGTTAATCATGTTAATTTATTCCACAAAAGCCTATTTCCTTTACATTTCTATAATATATTTGAGCTGAAACAACCAAGTGATTTTCTTTAGTGCAGTCCCTGGACAACAGGCATAAGTATATTTTTTGAGACAGTCTTAACCAACATTATTACAGTTGAAGCAGGTATGATAGAAATGAGAAACAAGATAAATTTGAAGATGATCATGTCATTGTTATTATGGTGATGATAATATATGTATAATATGTGCACTAGTAATGTATGTGTATGTATATATATGTATACATATGTCTGTATGTGTGTATATATATATATGTATATCTAAAACACTGACTACTTAAATAATAAGTAAATCAATAGAATGGTGACCAGAATGGTAATATAAGCAATGATAAAAAAATAAGAGAAAATTATAAACTAAGTAAATACACTCAGAAATCACAAACTTTTCTATTGTATTGTATGGTATTGTAATTTGAAATTGGGGAAGGCACTTATAAGCTTTCTTGCTTCTGCCTACTCCTTTTGAGTTATTTATTTTTATTTTTTTCTTGTTTTTTTTGTGATAATGTAAATGAAATGATGTAAATATTGTAAATAATAACGCACTGTAAATAATAGCTCAAATAAATACATCAAATAAACAAATACATGTGCTGTACCTTTCAATTCCAGTAGTATCTAAACCATACTGGTATCATTTAACAGTACCGAGTCTGAGATGTCAGTATGAGGCATTCACCCCTATGTCACTTTCTTTTAAGAACGCAAAATGTATTGATACTTTTCTTTTTTACATAAATATTTTATGGGTAGTTTAAAAATAACCAAGAAATCTGACAAATAATGGCATACTGGCCAAATACTTTAAAGGTGCATTATGCAACTTTTTACGTTTAAAAGTATTTGTATGTATTTGACCTTGTAGTGACCCAGCGGCTGTATGAGTGGTCAGCATGGCGCCTTTACTTTGCATCACAGTGCTCACTACAATGCTACGGGGTCAAGTGTTTAGAAGGTTTTCACTGCTGACGGACCCTCTCACCAGAAAATCTACAAAACACTTCATCCTGGAGCGTTGTAGAGAGCATTGTAGAGAGCACTGTGATGGAGAGTAAAGGCGCCATGCTGTGACCACTCATACAGCCACTGGGTCACTACAAGGTCAAATACTCACACATTTTTTTCATAAAAAGTTGCATAATGCAGCTTTAAAATGTGTATTGCTCTAATCCACTTTGCTGGTTACTTAACCTCTTAACCCCGCCTTAACCAAGTGCATTCTCTCCGGTCCAACTTTACCCAAATCTAAAAGGTTTGGGTAAAGCCCATGTTAAGCCTCATTTGAAAGCTAAGATGTACAGAACTCATCTAAACAGACCTTTTTCCTCGTACTGTCGTCACTTTTTGGACTTTTATTTTCATTGGTTTTATGTTGCATTTTCGTCACATTTTTGTCACATTTTTAGTCACTTTCCTGTAACTCTTTTGTCACTTTTTGATGCTAGTTTGACACTTTTTTCAAGAAGCTTTTAGATTGGGGTAAAGCCAAACTGGAGAAAATCTGCTCAGTTCAGGTGGGAGTTATGAGGTTAATATATCAAATATATACATTACAGTCGTTTTCTTCCATTTTAGTCAAGTTTTATAGCTTTATTGTAGAATTTTGTACTATGATAAAACATTTGTACTGTACATGTATATAGTATAAATGTTATAGAGAATGTACTTATTTGTGTGTCTTATTGTGTTAAACAGTCCGTTCTCACCGACGGCATCCGCTCCGAGGAGGTGCAGCATGCGGCACTCTGCGATGGTTTCGAAGGACGGCCCCCCCAGCACGCAGTACACGCCCTCCTTCAGGAAGTCGCTGAAGCCCAGCTCCGCCCCCACCGCCAGGGCCTGCCGCCGCAGCTCGCGGTCGTACGCGTCGGACATGCACGGGAATCGCACCCCAAACCTGCAACACACGAGAGTCAAGACACATTTACAGGTGAACTCAAAGGGAAAAGCAGCAAACACTTCACTGATTTGATTGATTGAGTTTTTATTTCGAGCTACACACAAGGCACAAAAGCCAAAAAAAAAAGAAATAAAATATATATATATAATAAAAGAAAAATAATTAACATTCAAGCTCGAAAAGGAGTGGGAAGAAGACAAGCTTATGACTCCCACCCCTGTTCATAAACTTAAATAACAATATATAACAATAACACTGTTTAGTTCCTATCTTACAAAACGATTAACAATTGAGTTGGTTACATATTAACAGATGCAACAATGCATTATATTAGGTCAACATTCACAGTATCTTACACGTTATAACAAGTGTATAATTTTGTTTCCTATACCGAATTTATTACCATGTTGGTATTGCTGTTATTCACCATCACCATTACAGCCCATATAAGATTACTCTGTATCAAAGTGTTTGAATAATACATAACATACTCCACATTTATTCATGAAAGGTACAATAATAGCAGACTGATTGATGCTCATGATAACAAGATTAGTCTTAATGATGTGTGTTAAAAGGGATTTCTTTTTCCTTTTCTGTGACTGGACCTGCTGCCAGAGGGGAGCAGCCCCCGAGCAACCGGCCCATCATTTGTTAAGTGTCCTATACTATGCATTAAAAGAGACAAGTTTTAGGAGTCTGCTGCCAGAAGAGGCTTTCCTCGAGCTGCCGGCCCCCACATGTCTGCCCTATACTACGGGTTATGTTGAATGCAGAGTGCATGGATATGTGCATGTTTTACTTCTAAGAATTTAATTCCTTTATATTACCATCAGCATCAATAGCATTACCGCTGTCTGAATCGATTAAGTTTGGTTCTAAGAATAATATATAGGTTGTTGGGTATTAATCCTAGACTGTTACAGTTAAAGTTTAAAGTTAAATAATGATAATAACACAACAGCAATAGCAATAACAATGGCAATAACAATTACAATTACCCCATCTAGTCAATTCATATACTAATATGACACAATGCATTATTAATAGCTATCATTAATAAAAATAAAGAAAAGAGAAAAATAAAAATAAAACAACAAAAACAGTCAAGACATATAGTTAAT
Source organism: Neogobius melanostomus (assembly GCA_007210695.1). Classification (NCBI taxonomy): domain Eukaryota; kingdom Metazoa; phylum Chordata; class Actinopteri; order Gobiiformes; family Gobiidae; genus Neogobius; species Neogobius melanostomus. The sequence continues at coordinate 20,389 of VHKM01000749.1, forward strand.
GTAAGATATTACTAATACAATATAATCACTTAGTTATTTCTTGTTTACTGAATTACATGTTATATCCTCTTACAATAATAACAACCATAATGATAATAATAATAATACCAATATCAATAATAACAACTGCAATAGTATAATATTAACAACAACAATATACTTCATCATTAGCTAGATTTGACCTTTAAATTATACAACACTTTGTCACACCCATTAACACTCAATTACACTGAGGTGTAAATTCATAGTGTTGCCTCTTTACTAGGCACTTCCTTTAAACAGGTCATTCTCCTATTCATTCTCCAGAGTATGAAGGTCCAGTGTTTTGCCCAATGACACAACAGCAGTAGGTTGATACTGAACGTCATGCCATTACTTGTTTCATGTGGATCGTCAAAGTAACAATAAATCAGTTCAAAATATCTACATTTTGACAAAAGGCTAACTCTACCATAATCCTGACCTCCCTCCACCTCAGTAATACATTATAGTCTCTTTGGTTCGCTATAAAGTCACGAGAATGGATCCACCGTCAACCTCGAGGCGGAACGGTGAATGAATGTCTTTGTACCAACTCGACACTTTGCAAAGTGTGATCCTCCGCTTCACTGTTCCTGGTTTGGCCATTGGCGTTAACTATTAATGAATCCTGTGGGATATTTTTTCAGTTTAAAGGGGGGGTATTATGTAAAATCGACTTTTTCAAGCTTTATATCATGTTATTATGTCATTCCCTCATTAAACACATGCCTGGAGTGTTGCCTTGGCTCATTCACATATTTTTGAGTAATCAGTAAAAACTTAGACAGCAGCCATTTTAGGTGTAGCTATGCCTCAGTCCTCCTAGGAACGCCCCCACCTCCTGGAGACGCCTCTGGACCTTTCGTCACCAGCCAAGCCACCAACCACTGCTCCTCAGCTCAGCAGAGCCCCCTCCCCGCACAGTAGTGTTGTTTAGATGCCACAGCAGTGTGCTGAAGGGGGCGTGTCGGAAAGCTTCTTAAAGAGACAGAGGCCTATTTCAAGACGTTCAGTACAGCCATTTTGAGAGAGCAATTTTATTCAAGGCAGTTATTTTAATTTACTGCATATACAGACCAACAGAAGGTTACGTCATCATTGTAGTATGCTATAGACTGGTGCTATGTGATTGAAAAAAGCATAATACCCCCTCTTTAAAAGCACGCATGACCGCTCAAGCTCCAAAAACAATGAGGAAACTTAGATTAAACTTTAATTTTATGGTTGGAGGACATGATTCTGTTTGTCCTTTGTGTCAATGATAATAGAAGATCTGAAGGTTGAGTTTGCCTTGAGACCTCAGTTGGTATTTGTAAAAAAGCTTATAGCAAGTTTCTCAAGCACATTTAAGTATGTACGTTATGTTACTGACTGCATTCCTGAAGCACTTAAGCATCAGGCATCTGGCTTGCATGTTTACCTAAAGGGCTTGTATCACTTCCTCTATTATGTAGTTCCTGATACATGAACTGCAGATAAAGTGCGTATTTCTCCGCGCTGTGTTGAACTGACTGGAGCCGACACTAAACAACAGCGTCTATTGTGACTCAATGTCATTGTGTCCAAAGGCCAGAGGGAAATGGACTTGAGTTACAGACAGAGCAGGTCAGCTGAGGCCGGAGAACATTCCTTGTTGGAAAGCATTGATTTTAAAACTTTTTTGTTCTAGGCTGTGTTGGCAAAAAAAAAATGTGTTTGTGTGATACTGTGGCATCTTGCAACTTCGATGTCAGCTAATTTTGCGATTATAACGATAATTTCTGAGATATATTGCGCAGTCTCACCTTACATAAACGTAGGGCTGGGCGATATGGACCAAAAGTCATATCCCGATATATTTAGGCTGAATATCGATATACGATATATATCCCGATATTTTTTCCACAAAGTGAGAGCTGTGAAATTAAATGTTAAGTCAAAGTCAAATACAAGTAGTTTTAATATTTAATATTTTGATTTCGATTTTAATGTTTTAATGTTCGATGTTAATAACTTTATATTGCATATAACTAAACTATAGCAGAGACAATGAAATAGGACTTATTAAAGTTTACTTACTTTTTAGACCTTAAATAATCATATGAAATATAATTCAAAATAGTCCACATGTAAATTTACATAATTTACAATAAGCTTATACTGATAATTTTTTTTTTTTTGCATATAGCCCAAATAATTTCTTGATATTTGCGATTGATTGAAATTGTGTTTTAATAAGTGGTTGTGAGATAAGTTCCTATCTTTATCCCAAACATAAGCCTCCTAAACTAAGCCACAAAGGACTCTTTACTCTTTACAAGCTGCACGGTGAGTCTGTGCAGCTTGTAAAGAGTCATTTGTGGAGAAAGATACGTGTGAATCCGGAGTTGAGGGAGTTTATGATCAGTGCATCAGAGCAGGTTGATACCTGCGAGGGAATGGACGGATTAGCACTGCCGCTAACGCGGGGAAAGCAATAGTCCTTCACGGTGGCAGCATTACAAACGCTGATATTTTCACAGTACATCCACGATCTATCGCAAACCTTAACTAGACTGAGAAGTAAACAAAAGCACATGGCGGCACACCATATCTCGCCGCTACATTCACTATGGGCCGTGGCCATCAGTGCATGGGCCAAAATCGCGTGCCTCCCGACATAAGCGTGGTTTGTTGCTATCTGATCATTTGTATCCGAACCATCTCCAAATGATTGAGCCACTGTTTTTTTCTTTTACCAACCAGGAGCTCTCCTCCGCACGCTTCAGACGTTGTTGCTTTCTCCATGTTTGTTGAAGAGTGTCTGAGTGTCTGAGGAGGGGCGGGGCCGCGGCGCTGGGAGCAGTGCAGAGAGCCCCGAACAGCGGCTTGCCTGAACCAAGTATTACAGCGCAAATTTGACCTATATCGATATATGCGATATGGGTCTAATTCCATATCTCTTTTAAAAATATATCGATATATCTTAAATAGCGATATATCGCCCAGCCCTACATAAACGCACACTAGTATTGTTTAGATTGGCGAAATGAGAAAAAAATCACCACTTTAGGGGTCTATCAAGTGCTTTTTTCCCCCTCTTTTTTTAAACTTTTACTACTACTTAAAATATCGACAAAAAAATAGACGCAAACAAGAATGAAAACGAAGCAAAAAAGCATCATAAGTGTGACAAGACAGCAATGAAAAAGCTACAAAAAAGACGCAAAAAGTGACAAACGTATTAAAAAGTAATAAAAAAGACAAAAACGTGACAAAAACAAAAAAGCATCAAACTAATTAAAAGACATAAAAAAAAGGATCAACTAGGAAACTAGGGAAAATGTGCTCGGTTAAGGCGGGGGTTAAGAGGTTAAAATGAGCAAAAGTTCAGTTTTAGTCTTCATCTTATTTTTGTTTGACTTTAGCATTATTCTGGTTATGTTTAGACTAATTTTGATGAAAAAACTATTTGACGAAGGTTTAAAGGGATATTTCACAATTTTTGACATAGGGCCTCATTTCCTAGTTATCCAGAGTGTTGGTGATGTCTGGAGATATTTTTTTCTTAAATTCATGCAGTTCTTATATTAAAGAGCTTAGTGCGCTAGGCTAGGGCAAGGCTAAAGCATTTCTATGGTATCAGTTAGCCTGCATTAAAAACAGTCTGACTCACTCCACAGTGCACCTGAGGTAAATCACTTATAACACCAGACTAACCATATAAATGTCTGTGTTAATAGAATAATTTTTGAAATATAACTGACCTTGTATCACATGAATTACCGCATTTTGAGGGACTATTTTCTTGCAGATCACTCCGCCGCTGCGTTAGCTTACAGCCACGAAGCTGATGCTGCTCAAATATAAGTTATTTTAAATGCAAAATGGTTATAATTATCTATAACAGACATTTATATGGTTAGTCTGGTGTTATAAGTGATTTACCTCAGGTGCACTGTGGAGTGGGTCAGACTGTTTTTAATGCAGGCTAGCTGATACCATAGCAATGCATTAGCCTAGCATTAGCCGAGCGCCACTAAGCTCTTCAAACATAAGAACTGCATGAATTTAAGAAAAAAAATATCTCCAGACATCAACAACACTCTGGATAACTAGGAAATGAGGCCCAATGTCAAAATCCTGAATTATCCCTTTAAGTTTAAATGTAATGGAGCCTATTGTGTTGAAAAAGTTAAGTAATATCTCGATTTGTTGTTTAATTTCCAGTGTAAGGCGTGTCCCTGGTACTGACCTGTCCTCGTTGGGTCCACACAGGGGGTTTGCTCCAGCGAAGCCCGGCATGTTGATGTGGTCTTTGATGATCATCACGTCTCCCACTTTAAAGTCCTGGTTCAGACCTCCGGCCGCGTTGGTCATGATCATGGTCTGCACTCCCATCAGCTTGAACACGCGCATCGGCAGAGTGATCTGTGCAGGGGAGGGAGAAAACATACGGTGAAATCCATAGAACTGTTGGGGATGGATTTAGATGTCAGCTGTGAAATAATCGAGAGTTGTTCCTGTATCTTATTATGTCAAGGCAGTTTATTAAAAAGAGAGAGATAAAACATGTCTCAAACTCATCCTTATTAGATAATGTCTAGAAGTAGTCGGTCATGCCTGAAGGACAGCATTATCATTCACTAGCAGAAGTGGGTAGAGTAGTAAAAAGTACTTGGAGAAAGTTTTACTAGACTAATGAGTAAGTGTTTGAGCGTAAAAGTCTGATTTATGATTCAGTAGTGACATCAATGAAACAAAACAGGAAATAATGTGAAACTCAATGTTTTAATATTTTCAAAGAAAATACTATAAAATGAAATCATTATCAAGAATAACGTTAAGACATTTATTTCATGTGTCAAAATTAAGATTTATCACTTGAAAATTACTTCTTTTTTTTAGAATAGAGTAAGAGCAGATACTTTATTTTAATATTACTCAAGAAGAAGTAAAAAGTACTGTATGAAAAAACAACTTGCAAAAGTACACTTACTCACAAAAGTTTCTTAAGTACATGAGCTGAGTACTACCCGCCCCGTTCACTTGGGAGTCAGGAAGCTGAACTCTCCCTCTCCCTCTGCTGCCCACTATTGTGCTCATATGTATTTCACATTGCTCTGATAACTTTTGTTTTTGTGCAATGGTTTGAGAGAAACAAAATGTCTATTCTGTGCATTTACATGTTGTAGAATTGAAGTGAAAGCAAAGGAAAGACATTGACTCCAGTGGCATGAAATCTTCTGCAGTGACCAAACCATTTATTTGTTTTAAACATTCCGGGCTTAGCTGGAGGCGGGAAGCTAGATTCCTATCTATTTCCATTGTAGCTGTTGTCATAGTAACGATAAACAGATGTCTAACTGTTTTTGGAAATATCAGATAAACCTTATTTTATCGTCTCAAATGTCATTCCTCTTGTTCTTGCACCTTAAGCCACAACAGGACCACATTTTTCAGTTGTAGTTTTACACTTAAAATCGCTAGTTTTAGTTTAATCTTATTTCTCTTGATCACTTCCTGCCTCCAGCTGATGTCACTGATGATGTCAGCAGTTAAAGGGTCTATAACAGGGGTAGGCAACGTCAGGCCCGGGGGCCAAATCCGGCCCTCCAGCACAGAAACTCTGGCCCCCAAGATGATTTTGAGAAATATTATTATGCAATTATGCAAATAAGAGATCAAATACCTGTTAAAGTGCCCTAAAATATGAGAAATAGTGTTAGTATTTAAAAATATCCTGGCAGAGCATCCCACTTGGTCATATATAATGTAAAACAGTGGTTCTCAACTGATGAGTCGGGACCCAAAACCATTTCAGTGGGTCGCCTTGCCTACCGCGTACTTTTATTCAATATTTTCCATCTGAAACGGCATGGAATCACTAACAGAGTCTGTTAAAAATTAATGTTATAGAGTTTTTTATCCTAATTTCAGTCTTAAAGGCAGATCTACTGCTTGTTCAACAAAAAGTTGTGTGGAAAATAAAATATTTTATAGGATATATGACAAATTACATTTTAATTTGGGTCGCGGTTGGTCATACGAGGGTAATGTTGGGTCCCGAAGCCAAACCATTTGAGAACCACTGATGTAAAACATTGGTATTTGTAGAAAAAAGTTCTTTAGGCTACAATGGTGAGGTTCGACACTTGGTGTTCTGGCAATAATGAAAATCGGCCCTCCACAATGCAAACTTGCCTATCCCTGGTCTATAAGATGTTATGTGTATAAGTCACCTCTATTTACTATTTAACTGTTTGCTCATTTCCTGTCTATTCTGCACACCCTGAATGTTTTGAGAGCTGAATGTAACGTCAATTTCTCCATTGTCAATAAAGGCTTGTCTTAACCATTGGAACAGCGCCCCCTACATGTGATTGAGGCTGATTCATTATAACAGCCTCTGGCCAAACTCTGGCACGACCGAATCACAATACAGCTCAAAAAGCGAACTATGTTTAGTTAATGAACCGTTTTTGACCACACAGAATGATCTTGCTGAGCTCTTCACCTTCTGAATGGCATATCCCTCGTAGAGATGGAAGCGTCCCTGCATGCACACGCACGGCTTTCCTTTGAGCGTCCCGAAGACCAGGCGACCCGCGTGACCACGCACTGGACACACACACAACAAGTGAGTTCAGTTACTGGAGTAAGAGACACAGACGCCCTTTGTGTGAGAATGTGAGAGCGGCTGCAAAAAGCTACACACTGGTCAAGGACTTAATTCAGAGTAAACTTTTGATATAGAGCTCTTCTTTCAGGCCTAGATCGACTTATTTCCAAGTAGAACATCTTGGGTTTGCATCCTGGATTGTGCTGAGTTGCTGTAATTAAATTAGATCACAGCGTATTATTATAGACTAGATCAGATCCTGGTAACTTTTGGAAATCTAAATGTGTGAAGCCTGAAAAGGTAACTTCTTTGTGATCATGGCTTATCCTATTAATGTGCACATTTCCATCAGAATTGTTTGTACCTAGGGCCCAGAATGTGGTGCTACACCCCTGCCCATTTTTCCAGTCCCGTAACACGTACAAACTGTAATTATTTCTTGAACTGCAGTCTTTATGGGCTGCTGAATGTAAACACAAGTGTAAAATTGCCCCATAATAAACATTACAGTCCCGCTCAGCCAAGTGCATTGGGACAGTTCACAAACCTGTGCTTTTGGGGAAGTTGGGGATGTCGACATATCTGAAGATCTCAGGGTCCTTGATCATTTCGGCCAGACCCCCAGACCCGACCCGCACACAATCCCCACCACGGGCCGGACCTGGGTCTGCTCCATCAGCCAGTCTGCGGTCGTCCGGCACAACTCATAACTCACACTGGGAGACGAGAGAGAGAGAGCGAGGGTTAGATTTGAGCCTGTCCTTGTCCCGCCTCATTATCCAGCTTGACCAATCTAAACTTCATCTCTCTGGCTTTGTTGTGCTTCCCCATTCATCCGTTTGAGCGCACGTGTCATGTGTGAGTGGAGGGTCATGGAGGTGTGGTTTGGCGGAAATGTCTCCACAATAAACATGCACGCTACAGCCTGCTGCGTTCACTGTCGCCTGGGAGAGAGGAGCCGCGCAAACATGAGTCAGACGCAGGTGAGCGGACGCACACGGAGATGACACATTCCACCGGAGGGTGTAATGTGGGGCTTACGAATATTCAACCCTACAGGGACGACAATCTGCTCCATTTGGCAACACTGACTAAAGAAATACAACTGTGTCAAATTCCCATTGAAGTTGAACAGCCTTGATGTTTCAAAGGTCAAAGTATCTTTGAGTTTTGTGTTAAACTTGTGTTATCCCCAAGTTAACACAAAACTACTGTTACAAATTTACAACATAAGGCAATAAGTACTAAAGGTCAGAAGTGGGTTGAGTACTACGTGTCCGTTCTACTTCCTTTTAAGTGGAAAAGGACCTTAGGAAATCTAAGAACAACATTGCCGACATAGTAGCTCAATTTTCTGTTGATATGCTATGACGTCACACGCATAACCTCTTTTGAAATATTACTTTAAAACTCAAGTAAATGTAAAAAGTAGTGACCACAGGCCTCTTGCCGTAATTGATCTTGCTTATTATTGAAATGTATCATTTAGTGCCACCCTAAACCCAGCATAAATCTAAGAAAATAGACTGGTTTTGATATAGAACCAAGATCAACAAGGATTTCAATCTCAATATTCTGCCGACAGCGTTTGCCAAAGGAGTGGGGGATGACTTTCATGATGCTCATATTGGTGTAGATGGATGAATACAGACGTTGCCAAAAATGATAGCAGCCTTTGAGCATTTTTAGTGGCTAATTTGTGAATTCTCATCCAAAAAACACCATCCAGGTGGAATATCGGCTCCTACCCCCATCTGAAAGAGGCACATTCTATGCCTTTGCTCCACTACAAGCCTCTACAGTATATTCAACCACTGGCAAAGCAAACAAACAAACCTTGAGTCCCAAACAACAGCCTTTAGTTCAGATGCTGAAGGCGCGCTTTTCCCCCATCCCGGGTCCTACGTGCTTTGTGTCACAGCCACGCGGGGGGTTTACCACATGGAGTTTTCGTCAGACCGCCCCCAAAGTCACTCCATCCGCATCCATTCAAACCGAGACCACACCACAACACACACACACACGTACACACACACCACACACACACCACACCACACACACGTACACACCACACCACAGACATCACCGCTCCTCCGCGTGTGGCCAAAGGGTTTGCAGAGATGACGACGCACTTGTCCTGTTGCCAAACGGGGGACTTTCCTCCGCGCGCCGAGTCACAGCACCACGCCATAAAGTCACCAGTTATTTCATCTATATTTCCCAGTTTGCATTAAGTCATTTAAAAGGCTTTTCACGCATAATAATCATGGTTGTAAATAAAAAGGCATAGATGCAAAAATAAAAAAATCCAACTTTCTAATAGGTTTCAAGCAAATGTATACGCCCATTGGTCTATCGGTCAAATAAAAAGCAACCAGCATTTCCATCGCTAAGGCGGAACGCAACATTACGTAGGCTATAGCGGTGTTTCCCCACAAGCGCGCTGTCAACACACAAAACGTCCAAACGCGTCGCTGTATCTTTTGAAACATACGCGATAACAATTCAACATTGAACAATAAAGCCATATTTTCGAGAAGGACACGAGGGTCTCGCTCCTGTGCCATAGTACCGCATGGCACTGCCTTTACGCACTGGAATTGATCGCTTTTTTAAAACAATTGGTCGCATTTGTGGAATAGTATGACTGTAACTTGACTGATGCTGTGGGATAATGGCATAAAGAGAAACACAAAAGCAAAAGATGGTTTAAACGCAGACAGGAGTCATTTAGTAGTCAGTAACGATGCGTCGCCAGTTAGAATTCGGAGATCATTCTGAACCAAACCGCGCGTAAAAACGGCACTCACCCGTCCAGGTAGTCTGCCATGTCGTTTTTTGTTGGAGCGTATTAGCGCAGTCAGGTACGGGATACAGGATGCGCCTCTGGATTTTCCTGTTCGGCGAAGAGGTTTTTGACGCGGTCGCTCTGCCGGTGCCACATCCCACGCTGCGTCACGGGCCTCGCGCGCTCCCATTGGCCCGTGTGCAGGCGTTGGTTTTAGCGCGCGGTGTAATATGACTATGGCGCGGTGCCTCTGATGCGCTCGGTGTCATGGCAACGGAGGTTTGCGTTCAATGGTGCTTCGGAAAAGGCAGAGACGGGTTCGTAAAAGAGTTAAGTGTCGCTTACTAAATGGGAAAACAAAACCGCTGTGTAACGATGAGTAAACACGGAAAAGTGCGCGTAAAGGTAAAATCACATACACACATAGGAGGTGCTTAAGGACAATTTATTGAGCGCCAGTGTAGAAGAAATATAATTAATTATAGGGTTGAAATCAATCGAAATGGCAGAAACAGCGCATACAATCGCCCATTACGGCTATAAAATATGATTTGATCTTTCTATCTGTAAATAAATCTAATGATCCAAATTGTTTGTTTCCCCATCCACTGCAAATCATCACATAAAGATACCATGAAAAAACGCATCGAATTTTCCGAGCGGTCCCCCAAAGCATCACAGTCTCTTCATCCGGAGCAGCCCCCACGTGTTCGTGTTGCTGCGCGTGCTGATGCAATACTCCCGGCATGAGAGCAGAGGAAAGGTTCAAGGACAGCATGTGGTGGTGATTTATGACTCAGTTATTAAACTTTATTGAGGAAATTTAAAGCTTTAAACTTTATTGAGGAAATTGAAAGCTTTAAAAAAAATGTGTTTTTATTATGACTGTTGGAGCCATTTTAGCCCTATGTTTCTGTTTGTTCCTCCTGCCACTGCATGGCGCTCTGTGAGGGTGCTTATGTAATTACCTGCCCTATATAAGGGGGGAGGAGGGGGCACTCGGGTGTGGCAGTGTGGAGGCAAACATCTTTTGACCGTGTCTAGTAACTTGTTGGAATCTGTGTATTGTGGATGGCAGGCTGAAGGTAATGCCAATAAACCTTGGAACACAGTATTTTTTCTTGTGCTTTGTGGAGGAAGACACGCGTCCGAGACGCCTAAACACTGCAGCCAGAGCGGACATTTGCACAGGGCAAACGCTGGCCGCTACATTTGTCAAAAGATAGCCTCTCAGGCACCGGGCGTAGAGCGCTTGCGCCGGCTGTGAGTGGCACAGCACGATTTCCTGGAGTGGACCCACCAACTACCGTAGCGGTCATCGTCGCGAGACCAACGGCGAACCGGCGGACTGTTGGTGGGAGGAGGAAGGAAGGGACAGCATCGGTGTCCTCTACCAGCAACGGTGGTGGTAAGGAACGGGCTCGGCGCGGGAGCTTCGTTGTTTGCTGCGTGGCTGCTGGCAACACGAGGGAGCGGCTCGCGGTGGACGCCTGGCCCGCCGTGGAGCTGCTACGTCTTTTGGAGACTACACGAAGGGTAGATCACACACCTGGTACGCAAGTTGGTGAGCGCGATTGTGGAAGCGCACAGTATCTAACTGATGGCGCCTGGAAAAAATATTGACTTTTGGGAACGGGGCAGGGAGTGCACTGTAAAAGCAAACACTGAAAAAAATGCACGCCTCCTGTACGAAGAAGTGGACTGGGAGGACCAGAGATTTTTGTCCCGGTAAAGACTGTCTGTGAAGACACCATGGCCAGTGATAGCTTTGATGAAGTGGATTGGGAAGGGCCTGAGATATTTGTTCCAGTGTGTTTTACTTGTGACGATACAGGGGCCGGTGACACCACTGAACTACAACCTTCACTTTCTGATGTTGATCAGAAGGACACAATTCTGGTCAAATTGGACTGGGACAATGGCTCACTTCTCGACCAGCCTCCTGCAGAGGTGGTTGCTGCTGGCTCTCTCACTTCGCTAATTCATACGGGCCCATCTAAGGACTGCTTTGGTGCAGAGAACAGTTTGATGACAGCAGTTCCGCTGTCTCTACAAACTCTTGGAGAGTCCACATTTGTGAAGGGTAGCTCAATGAGCGCTGAAAACTGTGTTGCCATTTTGATCTGTTTTTTGTTTTTGCTTGTTGGACAAGCCCACAAACTGTTCAAACGTAAGCAATACAAAACCTTCAAAAGAAAGAGGTGGAAATGTATTTAATGAACTAAACTAACCAGGCTCTAAACTGTTAATGATAGAATGTATGAATACTCCCATGATTTTGGAATATGGATTATGATTTTGTTTGTATAAAGTAAACTGTGTCTCTTGAAATATATAATGTCAATGTATGAAATGTATTTGTTATGGCTCTATTTAAAGTAATGTATTTGTAATTGTTTCCGCATCTGGCTTCATCAATTAAGGGGCCGGTGTGTTGGAGCCATTTTAGCCCTATGTTTCTGTTTGTTCCTCCTGCCACTGCATGGCGCTCTGTGAGGGTGCTTATGTAATTACCTGCCCTATATAAGGGGGGAGGAGGGGGCACTCGGGTGTGGCAGTGTGGAGGCAAACATCTTTTGACCGTGTCTAGTAACTTGTTGGAATCTGTGTATTGTGGATGGCAGGCTGAAGGTAATGCCAATAAACCTTGGAACACAGTATTTTTTCTTGTGCTTTGTGGAGGAAGACACGCGTCCGAGACGCCTAAACACTGCAGCCAGAGCGGACATTTGCACAGGGCAAACGCTGGCCGCTACAATGACCATAGCCGATATTCGGTAAATCACAAGGCATTCAAGGAGAACATATAAAGCCTGTAGAGAAGTCTATTTTCCCAGTCCTCTCATTCATTTTAGGCTGATGCAGATGGGTGCCTGATGTTCTGTATGTCTTTTGAATTATATCCAATAAAAGTACTACCACGTGCAAGCAAACAGCAACCTTCCACTCTCTTGGTATAGCTGCGTTTTTGCCTTTTTCTGCTAACTGCATTTGTAGTTTCTGACTGTTTTACAGGATGCTTTTGTACGTCTCCGCTGTGTTTTTGTGGGGTTCTGTGGATTTTTTTTTGTTTTTTACTGCAAAGAGTCCATAAGGGTCCTGAAGAAAGCAGCTTTTTAAAAGTAAATGCACAGCAGCTTATGAGCTAAAGACATTTGAGACCACACATTTCTTCTTCTGAAACACTGAAGAGGCACCAAGAGCCCCCACACCTGCAGCACAGTGGAGGCGTCACAAGAGGATCTACAGGAAACAAGTAAGGGACAAACAAGGAGAAGCTGGTGAAAGACTGTTGTGGAGCAGAGGGAGCTGCAGGAGGAGGAAGGAGCAGAGGAGCTGACCAGTGCAGGACACCACGCTCTGAAACAGGGACAAACCCAGGAGGCGGAGCACTGTTTCAGAGGAGCACTGAAGGAAGCCAGCCAGGTTTCCTCCGGGTGCTCCGGTTTCCCCAACCTCCAAAAAATATGCTGCTCAGGACTAATGTAACACCTGAACATAATTTCATTGTACGGTTGTCCGTCCATCCATCCATCCATCCATCCATCCATCCATCCATCCATCCATCCATCCATCCATCCATCCATCCATCCATCCATCCATCCATCCATCCATCCATCCATCCATCCATCCATCCATCCATCCATCTTCTTCCACTTGTCCGTTGCCGGGTCGTGGGGGCAGCTGTTGGAGCTGCACCAGCCTCTATGGCTTCTCCTGCAGGTGGTGGGTCCACAGAGGGACGGTCTCATGGTTCTAACCGGGCCTGTTGGTCTCTCATAAGGTTGTACGGCTGACATTTAAAGCACTTACTTACTTAATATTTGACCAAAGAACCACCAGGCCTAGATCAACATCAATTCAAGAAACTGGTCTAAAAAGGTTCTAAAACATACCTAAAGAAGCCTAAGAGAAACATAGGTTTAGGTGTATTCCCTTTATTTATCCAACCACAAAATAACAGCTGTGTAACGATGAGTAAACACGGAAAAGTGCGCGTAAAGGTAAAATCACATACACACATAGGAGGTACTTAAGGACAATTTATTGAGCGCCAGTGTAGAAGAAATATAATTAATTATAGGGTTGAAATCAATCGAAATTGCAGAAACAGCGTATACAATACCCCATTACGGCTATACAATATGATTTAATGTTTCTATCTGTAAATAAATCTAATGATCCAAATTGTTTGTTTCCCCATCCACTGCAAATCAGCACATAAAGATACCATGAAAAAAACGCATCGAATTTTCCGAGCGGTCCCCCAAAGCATCACAGTCTCTTCATCCACGAGCCGGAGCAGCCCCCACGTGTTCGTGTTGCTGCGCGTGCTGATGCAAAACTCCCGGCACGAAAAGGTGCAGGGACAGCATGTGGTGGTGATTTATGAGTCTGTTATTAAACTTTATTGAGGAAATTTAAAGCTTTACACTTTATTGAGGAGATTGAAAGCTTTAAAAAAAATGTGTTTTTATTATGACCATAGCCGATATTCGGTAAACAGTCTATTTTCCCAGTCCTGTCATCCATTTTAGGCTGATGCAGATGGGTGCCTGATGTTCTGTATGTCTTTTGAATTATATCCAATAAAAGGACTACCACGTGCAAGCAAACAGCAACCTTCCACTCTTGGTACAGCTGAGTTTTTGCCTTTTTCTGCGAACTGCATTTGTGTACTGCATTTTGTACGTCTCCGCTGTGTTTTTTTGGGGTTCTGTGGATTTTGTTTTTTACTGCAAAAAAGTAAATGCACAGCAGCTTATGAGCTAAAGACATTTGAGACCTACACATTTCTTCTTCCGAAACACTGAAGAGGCACCGAGAGCTCCCACAGCTGCAGCACAGTGGACACAAGAGGAGCTACAGGAAACAAATAAGGGATTAATGAGGAGAAGATGGTGAAAGACTGTCGTGCGGTGGAGGGAGCTGCAAGAGGAGGAAAGAACAGAGGAGCTGACCAGTGCAGGACACCATGCTCTGAAACAGGGACAAACCCAGGAGGCGGAGCACTGTTTCAGAGGAGCACTGAAGGAAGCCAGCCAGGTTTCCTCCGGGTGCTCCGGTTTCCCCGACCTCCAAAAAATATGCTGCTCAGGATTAATGTAACACCTGAACATAATTTCATTGTACGGTTGTCCATCCATCCATCCATCTTCTTCCACTTGTCCGTTGCCGGGTCGTGGGGGCAGCTGTTGGAGCTGCACCAGCCCCTATGGCTCCTCCTGCAGGTGGTGGGTCCACAGAGGGACGGCCTCATGGTTCTAACCGGGCCTGTTGGTCTCTCATAAGGTTGTACGGCTGACATTTAAAGCACTTACTTACTTAATATTTGACCAAAGAACCACCAGGCCTAGATCAACATCAATTTGATGGGCGGCACGGTAGTACAGTGGTTTGCGCTCGTGCTTCACAGCTAGAAGTTCCGGGTTCGATTCCCATCAAGGCCGGGGCCTTTCTGTGTGGAGTTTGCATGTTCTCCCCGTGTCTGCGTAGGTTTCCTCCGGGTACTCCGGTTTCCCCTACCACTAAAAACATGTACAATAGGCCAGGATGAATGAGAGTGTGTTTGAGAGTGCGCATGGGGGACGACGGATGGAAATTAGCCCAAGGCTACAATCCGGTGTGGCTTGTTCATTAACTTGCACTGTCCCTACCAAATAAACAAAAATAAATAAAAAAATAAAATAAAAATTTAAGACTAAACTGGTCTAAAAAGGTTCTAAAACATACCTAAAGAAGCCTAAGAGAAACATAGGTTTAGGTGTTTTCCCTTTATTTATCCAACCACAAAATAACCAAAAGCCAAGGTGCGCCTTTCCCAGTGTCAATAAACACACAGTATTATTGTGTGTTTATTATCCATTAATTGATTATTAATGCATCCCCATTAGTCTTTACCTTAGTAAAGACTATTCTTCCTGGGGCCCATGAAAATGCTACATATAAAATATTACAAAACATCATTACATGTACAAATACATAATTAAAATTCCTGAACACCACAAACACATGCTAATACAATGTTTCAATACACCCAACTATACAGTACATACATAACCTAGGAGATCATTGTTCTCTACGTTATATTCCATGATTTAGAACGTGTTTTTTTTTTTTTACCATTCTTTTAAAACAGCTTTTGAACACCAATGCTGTTAAAGACTCTGTGGTAGCTTATTCCATAGAAACCATCGCTCTGTACAGAACTGTTCTCTTCAGAGCATTTGTCCTCGGCTGTGGAGGTAAAATGACACCGTGAAGCCTGTCGAGTATTTAAACCGTGCCTTTCACTGGTCAGCCGTAGTTGGGAGAACAGACCTAAGGGGTTTTGAAGAGTGTAAACATTATTGCAGAACAATATAAGACTGCAGGCCACTCTTTCCTCTACTTTTAAACCAGGACAGCCTATCATGCATGGCCCTAACTCTGGTCCTGAATGGGCATCGCAGAGCTAGGCAAGTTGCTCTGTTCTTCTGGACTAGTTTTACAATTTTACTAATTTTACAAGATCGTTTTTTTTGAAGCACTTGACCAGATAATAGAGCAGTAATCAAGATGTGAAAGTGCAAGTGACTGAAGAACCAACTTGGTAACTGGGATAGTTAGAAAATATGCACATCTTCTTATATTAGAGATGGCTCTACTCATTTTTGCTACAGTGTTTTTAATATGTGGAGACCAAGAAAAGGTTGAATCAATAGTGACTCCCAATAATTTGGCCTCAGTAACCTGCTGAATATCAGTGCCATGCATGGAGAGATTTAAGATGTGCGCCTGTTTAATCACTCTTATTGAGCCTATCACCATACATTTGTTTTTTAAAGCATTGATTTTAACTTATTTCAGTAGCCCAGTTAGAAATTAAATTGATTCTTGGTGAAAGCAAGGTGGTCGGGAGTGCTGCACTGGTCCAAGAAACGTTCTTTAAAATTGTTACTAAGAATCAGTGCTCTTTCAGGATGAAAAACAAAATGAGTAAAAGACTTGCCTCAAATAGTGAGTACATGTGGCAAAAATCCGAGGCACTCTGATAACGATAAAAGTCCTTTATTGATAAAGTCTTTAAAGGACTTTTATCGTTATCAGAGTGCTCGGATTTTTGCCACATGTACTCCACTATTGAGGCATGTCTTTTACTTAAATTGATTTCTTGTTGAAGAAGACAGTTTAACTGACTACTTGTATTAGCAGATACATAAAGAGTTACGTCATCAGCATAGGAAATTAACTTTGCTTTATTTAGTGCATAAGAAATTTCATTTACAAATGTGCTATAAATAAGAGGCCCAAGGCAACTTCCTTGAGGAATGCCACATGACAGCGGTTTCACATCAGAAAGAGAGCCATCAAAATGCACACATTGCTGCCTACCGGTTAGATACCTCTTCATTAAAGTTACTGCTGAGTTTCCAAAGCCATAAGCACTTAATTTACTAAACAGTAGCTTGTGGTCGATCACATCAATAAATGCCACACCAACTAGACTTTTTTGATCCATCTGTTTGAGCCACTCATCAGAGAGAGTTGCTAGTGCAGTAGCAGTAGAAAACCCAGGCTTGTAAGCATGTTGAAGATCTGAAATAGTCCTGTATTTGCTTTAACATGATCTTCTCTAATAATTTGCTTATAATAGGTAGGATGCTGATGGGCCTACAGTAGAATATCTAGATTAGTTAAAAAGACGGAGGGGTGTTTGGACTGACATGTTTGCGTTCCCTATGGTATATTTTTGTGTTGATGCTCTCAGTTATTTGACATTGTGCCTACAAGGACTGTTTGCACTGGACTCGTCATGTTTGGATCAAAACAGATACCGGGAACTCAAAATATTTGTATTCTGTTTTTTGTAAATAAAGGCAGCCCTGTTTGCCTCTTTATCAAGGCTTTTTCCGATTGGCCACCTGCACTTGAGTGTGGAGACAATTTAGCTCATATCGTTGTTTGTTTTAGTTCAAAACTTACCTCTTAACCCTCAACTTAACCGAGTGCATTTTCTTTGCACTTGTAGAAAATTGTGTATATGGTCTTATCACTTCCTGCAGTTTCAATTCTTTCATTCAGAAATGTATTGCATTGATGATTTAAGTGGAAACTGAACAAAGAAACAGTCAAAGGAAAACTGATCAGACCCAATGTCTTTCAAATGTAGCAAAGTAGAAAGTGCTCGACAAAAATACTACCCAAGTCAAGTGTAGATCCTTAAAAAATCCACTTAAATACATTAACTTCAGTAAATTTACCGTGTACATTTCTATTATTATGTAACTAATCAGGTTCAGCATTTCACCAGACACTTTCTGAAACTATGTAAACGTTCTTGTTCTTGTACTTGAAATTCTGTTACAATGCTGAACCTGTTTCATTGAGCTCAGAGCGCCTCTGTTCTCTCTTATGTAACACATTGGTATTCTCTCTCCTTCACAGTCCGACTCTGCAAACCGCTCAGGGGAAAAAGGAGCGTCTGCATTTTCATTAAACTCGGAGGAAAGGTTTGGGACTCTTTCCTGAAAGGCTTTTCCTTAAAGTTGAACCCAAAGCACGAGCCGACAGTTTAGCATGAAATGAAAGGGAGAGGACTATAGACCCTTTGTTTGTAAACTGTAGCTGGAGGCGGGAAGCTCGATTCCTATCTATTTCCATTGTAGCTGTTGTCATAGTAACGATAAACAAATGTCTAACTGTTTTTGGAAATATCAGATAAACCTTATTTTATCGTCTCAAATGTCATATGTGTGTTTCACGCTTGACATCGCCATGTTTGGCCTGCGACCCACAGGCACTTTTTCATTTTGGCCCTCGGAGATAAAAAAAAGACCCCTAGTTACTTTATTTCAGTTTTCAGTATATATTTGCATTTGATTATATCTATGCAAATAACATACTATATAAAACAAATGTTAGCTATGGCAAAAGCCTAGTTTTAGTAGAACAAAATCAACAATTGTAGCAATATGTAAAATGTAAACAACAACAACACCTGTATCTACAGTACATGCAGTGACTTTACCTCATTCATTTGTTAACAATGACAATGCCACATTAGATCATTTTGAAAGTGTCAGTTCAGCATAAATTCTTTTATAAGTCCATTTTTAACATGACCTATGTTGATGTCAACAAACTTTGCCATAAAAGTTGGAAAACTGGGAAAGTTGATGCTACAAAGCTCTGTGATAAACAAGACACCACAACAGTGTTTCCTTAACTTTGTGAAAGGAGTGAAACAGCGCCCCCAATTTGACGCTGGTGGCCAAAACGTGTACTGCATACATATTTACCATTGAGAATGAATGGGAGAGAGTTAGTATTAACCATACAGCGCAAAAGTAGGTCACTCTATGGCGGGCCAACATAATTGTTACGGCGGGCCAAATTTGGGCCCAATTAAAAATCTCATAAATTAGAATATTTTGAAAATGGACTGTAAGCCAAAATCATCAAAATTATAACAAATAAAGGCTTGACATATGTCACTTTGCATGTAATGAGTTTATATCATTAGTTTCACATTTTAAGTTGAAATACAGGAATAAATGAACTTTTGAACGATATTCTAATTCCGAGTGCCACCTGCATTGTCTACAGATGATATGGAAACTTTTGGAAGATGTGCAAATGTACAATATCGAGTCTGTCTCCAGTGTCAAAATATGAGGGGAAATGCAAAAAAAAGAGAGAAATGAAATTAATAATAATGTGGAAACGAAAGGGAAGAAATTGTTGAAAAACAAACAAACTAGTAAACAATGTGGAAAGTGTTTTTTTCCTGGCCCTTTTGTGGTCTGTTCAGGACAATTATCCACTTGTGCGACAAAGCGATGTAAATTCAGATGTTGCCAACACATTTTTGCACATTTCTGATGGTTTGCAAAAATATCGCTTCATCATCGTTATCGAGAAAGTCCCCGAACATATTGCAATATTAATTTTTGTCAATTCAATTTTTTTCAAATTTTTTGTCAATTCAATTTTTGTCAATTCAACCCATTCAAAACTTCCAGACAACAACTTTTCTTGAAATAAGTTTGTCCTGAGAAAGTACATTTCCAGATAAACTTTTATTATGAAATTACTGTTTTATCTACATTTAAGGCGCAATGAGATCCTTTTATATTAATTTAAGAGTAAAAACTTGCATCAGATTTCTTGAAATTAGTTAAGTCAAATCAGGGGCGAATTTACACATTTCAAGAACATTCTCATTATTTCTCGTTTATCTTTTGCTCTGTGAAAATGCTTTAAAGCCATAACAAGTGCTAGTCACGAGAAGGTACATGTTTTATAGTCTCTGTCTCTGTTGGACGAGCAGCTGACTGAAGTATAGTTTATCTCTGTTGTAAAGCGAACATCACCTGCATAACCCTGGGGCCAGTTCAAACAGGTAAATAACTGGTTTGTGAAGCCAATTATCATTCCATCTTTTCGGCCGTAATGTATACGTGACTTGTAATGTACGCATTTGAGCTTTGAGATTTCTGATAGAAGTAAACAAGTGTCTCTCATTCTTTTGTTCCTATTTGTGGGAAAAAGCAGAACGAGCACATCAATAATAGAACTTTTACTGACGTTTACCGCATTTGATTTGAATATCTGGGTTACTATCTGATTTAACAGTGGGTGTATGGACTTTTTCCATGTTTTTTTAAGTGTTTGTGTAACAGTTTAACAATGTAATCTTCTTCTGAATTTGTAGACAAGAGAACAGGTTATTAGAAAAATCTCGCCTTGCACTTCCACTTCTGTCCTCTGCTGCCACCTGCTGTTGAAAAAGTGTCCGTGTAATTTTTCCCTCCCCCCTTAACCTCTTACCTCCCGCCTTAACCGAGTGCATTTTCTCCACTTCGGCTTTACCCAAATCTAAAAGCTTCTCGACTGGAGAGCTACAGTGTAACGCCTCATTTGAAAGATAAGACCTACAAAACTGATCATAACTTTTTGTCTTTTTTTGTTGTTTGTTGTGTTTTTGTAGATTTTTTGATGCTCTTTTGTCACTTTTTTTTTTGCATTTTCGTCCTCATTTTTAACTTGATTTTGACCCTTTTTTTACGAGAAGCTTTTTAGATTTGGGCAAAGCCAAACTGGAGAAAATGTGCTCAGGTTCAGGTGGGGGTTAAGGGGTTAATTGACAAAGCTATAAATGCCATTGTCAGCACGTAATGCACACAGATAACATTGTGATGTGTCATTGATTGTTATTGTTATTATTATTATATAAATCAGCTGTTAGGGCAGCTGGGTGGGGTTTGTTGAGGGGGAGTTACTGCCCTCTTCAACTAGCCCGCTCTACACCCTGGCTTTTTCATGCACCACACTATGGGGCAGGGCTTACATCACACTTCACAAATAACTCAATTAAACAAATATAATAATAATGATAATTAAACCCAAATTAAATTATATTAAGGATGGTAATGACAACTGGGAAGTAGCAAGATCTCAGAGTATAATACTGTAGGTATTAATGCACCTTTATAACATAAAAGTAGCACATTCTTTTGTTCTTTATTTTGCTGTTGTTTTTACTTTGTCCTATGTTCCTTTGTTTATGATTTGCTACCTTGTAAATATTAAATGTAATGTTATTATTTTATTTTGGGGTGGGCGCTTATAAGACTTTGGCTTCAGCCCACTCCCTTTGAGCAGGTTAACTGCTCAAACAAATAAATAAACTAAACTAAACTAATTATTTAACCTCTTAACCCCCACTTTAACCGAGGGCATTTTCTCCAGTTCGGCTTTCCTCAAATCTCAAAGCTTCTTGAGAAAAAGTGTTGAAATAACGACAGAAACGTGACGAAAACACAACAAAAAAAGCGACCGAAAACCGTGCCTGCAAAGCAACAAAAATGCAACAAAAAAGGTGACAAAAACACGCCCAAAAAAAGCGATGGAAAAGCAACAAAAAGTGACAAAAATTCGACAATAACGTGACAAAAACGCGGCGACAGCGTGACAAAAAAGTTAGAATCACCTTTGTAGGCCTTAGCTTTCAAATGAGGCGTCTCACTGTTGTTCCTCAATCGAGAAGCTTTCAGATTTGGGTAACCAAGTTTACAGTTTTCGTTTACAACAAAGTGATAGGTGAAGAAGACAAAATCACACAGAATTGTAGCCATTCCCAAAGCCCAATTGTGTTTTACAGCCGAATTTTTACAAAATAAATTAAAAAACAAAGTACCATTTTAAAGTAAGACAAAAGCAAATACATACTGTAGACATTTTCTTTCAAACTCACATTTTTGTGTGTCTTGGAGGACTCCCTGCAGTGCCTCCGAGGCCCCCGGTGGTTCACTTTGGGAAGCACTCTTATAACAGTACTATGAGGAAAGGGAACAAGTATGGGAGATCGAGGCTGTCACACTTTTTTTTCCCTAGAGTTTGCGTTTCTTTCTACCATATTGCGATAAAGAGTTATTAACCGTCAAACACAACCAAATCGACTGTGACAACGTGCCCCGTGTGTGCAGCTTGGGGTGGGTATGTCCAGTGTTGGGTAAGTTACTTTTAAAAAGTAACTTTTCTCATTACTCGTTACTTCTTTTAAAAAGTAACCTGTTACTTTACTTAGTTACTCTCTAAAGAAAGTAACTTATTACGTTACTCGTTACTTTTACGTTACTTTTGTGTTACTTTTATGTTGCTCGACTTTGTTCCTAAATGTGTTATGGAAGTTCTACTATTAAGGACATAACAGCAACGTGCTGTTGCTTCTTTGGTGACAGTATAGTTTTACGAGCCTACATTTCTCTGACATTTGAGGCAAATAGAGAGGGAGAGAGGAAAGAGGCGAGCCGCTTTCCTCTCTCCCTCTCCTGGATATTATTTCAATACGTGTGGGTTTGGAGTGTGTAGTAGCCTACCTGTCTGTCCAGCGATCATGTCATGATAAAATCCACTTAAAAATATGTTTGTAATCCAGTGCGTCCTTTATTTTAATCGCGCACGTGTTTCCATATGATTCCTCTGATCCGAATGCCTGGGCTCGGGAAAGGCATTTCAAACCGCTGCTGCTCCTCTTTCCAGGCAGTGTCTCCGAGTGGTTATGATGTTCCAAATTCAATACATTTTTCGCGAATCTGTGTTTTTACTCCTCCGGCCTCCTCAGGCACTCTGAACAGCGGGTGCGCATTGCCGCTGATTCCCACAGCTCCAAGGCACCTGCCGCCATGCACACTCATCACATGTGCGCGCACTTACATTGACAATACACAGGAATCAACCGCACCGATGTATTATCAGTTTGCATTCAACCCTCAATAGCATCACGTTGTTTCGTTCAGATGCGCATCGAAAAAAATAAAGTGATTCAATATAATGCTTTTAATGTGGGTGATTTATCACGGGCACGGGTGGGTAACGGGTAGAATGTTAACGGGTCCGGGCGGGTACGGATTTAACTCTTGATATAATCACGGGTTTACGGGCGGGTAAGTCAGAGCCGGTTTTTCCTATACGCAAACTACGCAAGGTGCGTAGGGCCCCCGCAGCCGTGAGGGCCCCGCATCTCAGTCAAACTACGGTGTTTTTTCATTTATTAATCAACGCGTTGTTACGGGGACAGGCTCTCTGTCAGCGCTCACTCACACTCCTACTTTGGCACATAAAACACCAACACGCAGCAGTCTGCTGAAGTGGATGAGCAGGAGAGACCTACCGCCTTCCCCCCGTCACTCCCGAGGGGCGAGTGCTTCTCCCCTTCGCGTCCCCGCTTAGCTGTGTGTCTCCCGGTGCTCACTTCGCCTCCTGTGCGCCTGCATGTCTCTCGTGTCCCGGGCGCTGCTCTCATGTTTTCTCTGCTCGGACTCGGGGCTGCATCGCCACACACTCATTTAAACTCTCTTCTTATTGTCTCTAGCGGAGCATCAGGACAGTAGTTTAGCAAATAGACGAGAGTAAAGTCGTTCTACGTGGCCTGGTCAAAGAGGAGTTGAATCCACACTGTTCTCATGAGCATAGTTTACTTATAGTAACTCTGGTTCGCTTAATGTACACAGTCTAAAACTAATTGGGCTACTCACAGGCTAATTCTCAGTAGTAAGACCGTCAGATACAAGTTTTAGGTAGTTTTAAATCAGCGGTTCCAAAACTGTGGGTCAGGGACCAAAGGTGAGAGAATGGGACCATTTGCCATTTACCATTTTCTGTCTGCTCAAAGATCACTGATTACACCAGAACATGTTGATATGTTAGTTTTTTTTTGAAGAACCAGTCCTGAGATAACTTAACCTAGGGTTAGAGCAGCACTAAGGGAGTGTTCTTGTTTGTGTTTGGCCTGTTAGGCCTTGTGTTTCCCTGTGTGCAACTGAAACAAAAATAAAGAAGTTGTTAGTAATATTTTTTTCTTTTTTGATATCGTATCGTGACGTATCGTTTCGTGACTCTGACATATCGAGGTGCATCGTATCGTGAGTTTAAGTGTATCGTCCCATCCCTAATTCCAACAGTTTTGCTTTGTAGACACCACATGGTTATGCCTAAAATACCTTATGTATTTGTTGTACACTACACACTAACTTAGTTGTATTTGCTGTAGAAAACTGTGCTCTGTTCTGAAGGTGGAGTTACCATAAACCACACGTTTGTTACAAACTACACCCTTTTTTTTACTGATTAGTAAATTAATAAATAGTTTTATAAGGTCCTTTCCATAAAGTTGTTTTATTTCATTACTAATAAGTAAACTATAGTAGTATAAAGATGGTGAGGTGTGAGGTTTTACGTATAACCAGGACATGAAGAGTCAACACAAACAACTACAGTTTAGCCTCGTCCAGGACTGAATCACAGATTCAACAGTTTGGCAACAGTTTGTATCTTGCTTTGTACAGATGTTATACAAAGCAAGATACAAACTGTTGCCAGGCCAAATACAAAGAAGGTTCCAAGAACGTACTGGTTGTTATGAATTACGTGATGAATTAAACTTTAGGACTCAGAAACATAGCTCAACTTTGAAAAGTTTTAGCCCAACAGTTAATGGTGTACAATTGTGGAATAAACTGGAAATGGAGTTGAAACGAAGTCCAAATATCAACCTGTTCAAATATAAATACAAACAAAAGACTTTTGAAATATACAGAGAACAAGAAATGTGTTACCACTAGGAGGCGCAGTAGGATCAATTATCTATAATCAAGGAAGAGTGTTGCTGCTTGGAACGGTTGTCATTCTATTGCTCAAATTTACAAATTGAGAATTAGGGTAGGCAAGTTATGAATCTGTTGAGAGGGACCCTCCCAACGGGCTCAAAACCTTGTCTTTTAATGCACCACTCAGCATAGGAACATCATCTACAAAATCAGCTGTTAGGGCAGCTGGGTGGGGGTTTGTTGAGGGGGAGTTACTGCCCTCTTCAACTGGCCCGTTCTACACCCTGGCTTTTTAATGCACCTCATTATGCAGGGCTTACATCACACTTCACATATAACTCAATTAAACAAATATAATAATAATGATAAATAAACCCGAATTAAATTATATTAAGGATGGTATTGACAACTGGGAAGTAGCAAGATCTCAGAATATAATATGTATTAATGCACCTTTAATAATGATAATTAATGATAATTAAACCCAAATTAAATTATATTGAGGATAGTAATGACAACTGGGAAGTAGCAAGATCTCAGAGTATAATATGTATGAATGCACCTTTATAACATAAAAGTAGCACATTCTTTGTTCTTTATTTTGCTGTTGTTTTTGTCTTATTCTTCATCATTTATTGTTACTTTGCCCTATGTTCCTTTGTTTATGATTTGCTACCTTGTAAATATTAAATGTAATGTTACTATTTTTATTTTGGGGTGGGCGCTTATAAGCCTTTGGCTTCAGCCCACTCCCTTTGAGCAGGTTAACTGCTCAAACAAATAAATAAACTAAACTAAACTAAACAGAGGCAGTCGTCTAAGCAAGACAGTACATATTTTTACTTGATTAAACAATTTATCTAGCTTTTCTGAAGTTATTTTAGAGGTGAGCAGTAGGCTTGAAGCAGAGCTAGTTTCACCTGTACAGAGCAGGAGGAGAATTTCCGAGACAGAATGTTCGCTTGTGCATATAACATCACATACATTCAAGATGTTCCCCGAGAGCTTAAAGTGATCTGTCCTCCTTTGTCTGACATAATGACACTTTTAATTTGTATTTCACATCCTGCAGTTCCTGCAGTGAATAGAGGAGAGAAAAAAGCCAAAAAGCATTTTGTCTCAAATGAGAGTTGAATCCAGACAGTTGAGCGCGGTTATTTTCAGTAACTCTAGTTCTCGGAAAGTGCACGGTCTAAAACAATTTACTGGCAGGCTGATTCTCAGTGGTAAGATAAAAATATAACTCAGGTGCAGGTTTCAGTTAGTTTTAAAGTCAGTGGTTTGCAAACTGGGTCAGTGACCTTTTACCATTTTAAAAAGTGGGGGGAAAAAAGACTAAAGACTAGTGGTTTCCTAAACTCCAGTCTGACAGTGGCTTAGTGGTTAAAGGTTCTCACACAATGGGGCAGGGCCCAAATTGTGGTTATGTACCACTTCTGCCCTGCACTACTGCACAGTGTAACTGTTTTTGACCATAAATGCGTTCGCTCGTCATCAAATAGCCATGTGTACTATAGGGCCCCTGAGTGGATTTTTGCTTAGGGCCCCAGAAGGGCCAGCACCGGCTCTGGGTAAGTGCTGTAGCGGATGGGTGCGGGTGGGTACGGGTCTCCAAAAATGGACCCGTGCAGGACTCTGCACAGTGTACACCTTACACTTACATTCTTCCCTTAGTCTGAACAAGTTCGAAGTAGTGAGAATACCTCCATCCCTCAAATGTTAGCCTCGTTGTTGGCTGATTTTCGCTTGCCATTGTCGCTCGTCGTCTTTTTGCCGCCACTACCTGCGGCCAGCCTCTGACTGTCTCTCATGCGGAGTGAGAACTCGCGCGCGCGAGTCGTGTGTGCAAGCGCCCAGCAGATGACTGTCACGGTGACATCTGCCCATAGTAAACAAAAAGTAACGTTGCGGCGGATTGAAAAATAAACGGCATTACGTTACTAAATTGACGGTAGCTAACGCGTTACTCTACTTTTTTCCCTGAGAAAGTAGTTTCGTTAGTGTAACGCGTTTCTTTGTAACTCGTTACACCCAACACTGGGTATGTCACTGTGTAAAATTTACAAATTCACCAAATGACCCAAACATACGTCCTCCTATAAAAGCTCATGTTAAAATAAAGTGATCAGAAAAACGTATTAGAAAGGAAAAAAGAAAAAAAAAGAAAGAAAAAAGAAAAGAAAAAAATCCTACAATTTTTACCCCGTGTGACAAATAACCCCTCAGTCCGTCTGACAAATAACCCCGAGTGTCGTTTATGGCACTAACAATCTACGAAAAGAACTCAGACTATAAAGTTCGGGAAAAGGCATAACAACAATTCAAATGTGTCCTCTCCTCATGCCTTCAGTCCATATGAGAAAACGATTACTGGAAGAGAAGAAGAATACAAATACATAGTATATATCAATACCAGCATACAGCTATAAAAGCAATTTGACAAATTATTCCGTATGACAAATAGCCCCGTGTCCCTTACGGCTCATGTGCATGTTGACCTTGTGATGGTTATTGTGACCTCACACACCGTACTGTATGTGACTCAGCTGATGTGGCCACAGATGTACTTTTGACATCAACATGTAGTAGTTTGTTCCTCTCCGCACTGACCAATATTTAAGTCTCTTACTTAAAGTTTGCCACAACATGTACATCAGCCTAATCCACTAGAGGAGAGGTTCTCAACTGCTGGGTCGGGACCCAAAAGTGGGTCATGGAACCATTTCCTAATTTCGTATCCTGAAAAAGTATTAACCTCTTAACCCCCACGACCAGGGCCGGACTGGGACAATAAGGCCCTGTCCCAATTCAAACCCTAGCCCTAGATTTGAGTCCTTCCCCTAGCTTTTGCACATTCCCGCGGAGCGGTAATGTGTCCCAATACTTTAGGGAGCAAGAGGAAGTGGCTATAAAGATGGCAGCTACTGGTGGAAGCGACAACTACAAATGTAAGAATATATACGCAAATAAGTCTGTAAAAATTCTGAAATGTGTTGGAATGTGCTAGTTAGATGTATATGCAATGGACTTTTAAGTTAGAGTTTGAAAGTCGCTATTTGACGACGTTCGTAAAAATGCTTTAGTGCTTCGCCAGAGTCTGCCCGTCAATATGCACTTACGGCCGGGTGTGTGTCCCGGTGTGTCCCGGTGCACATGTGGATGTTTCGTGCTTATCCAGGCTCTAAATCTACTGACTCTGATTCAAGCTTTCAGTAAACAAAATGGTCTTTCTCCCGTGAGGACTGTTGCTTGTTTACGTTCTACTTATGTGACATAGATGATTATTGATTATCGAGAACAGTAATGCATCATGTTTAATCATTTAACAATAGACTGGATGTAAACTATACGATCTGAATGTGTAGGTCGTCTTGTTTTTAAACACAATGGTAGTTGGCAGCTAAGTTGAGCAAAGTGCCAAAATTACACGAAACAACAAACCGGAAACATCCCGACCGTCACAAACATACGGCGAACGCGTCTGCTGTTTTGTATATTTCCTCTCCGTTGATTTATGAAACGTAGATAAATCAACATGGCGCACACAAGAGGCAGGAGCTGATGTGCCGCTGATCATGCGTGCAGCACATGTACCACTGATGTGCCTGTGATGGGCCATAGCACGGGCTGCGCAGAAAATAAAATAATAAAATCTAGCGCACTGGCCCATTTTGGAACCGGCCCACCGGTCAAATGCCCGGTACAATATATGGCCAGTCCGGAACTGCTCACGACGGTGGCGCAGGTGGTAGAGCGGGTCGTCTCGTGATTGGAAGGTCGTGGGTTCGAATCCCAGCTCCCGCAAATGCACACTATTGTTGCGTCCTTGGTCAACACACGTCACCCTAGTTTCCTCCAGTGTCTGCGTACATTGGTGTGTGAATGGGTGACTGGTTTCTTACTGTAAAGCGCTTTAGGTGTCGTCGTCACTTTTTTGTTGTGTTTCTGTAACATTTTTGTGGTCTTTTTTACGCTTTTTTGTCAAGTTTTTACATTGTTGTTGCTTTTTCATCTATAAATACCACCATGCATAAACCTGCTTCCCATTTAAAAGATAAGTTGCTCATTTCATTCTAACCTTTGTCATTTCTGAAGAAAATAAAGTTCAAACGAACTATTTCAAAATTGACCCAATAACTTCCTCAAACTGGCTTCCCCTCGCTCTTTCCTCTCCTCGTCTCTCAGACAAAATAAATAACACATTTTGGAATAAGGCTGTAAGGCAAGGCACGTTTATTTGTAGAGCACAATTCATACACAAGGCAATTCAAAGTGCTTCACAGTTGCAGTTTTCTGTAGCAAAAGAAAAAGTGGAAAAAGTGAAGAGGTGACAATCAGCTGTGCAACTAGGGATGGGACGATAACCGGTTTCAAGGTATACTACGGAATCAAAATGCTACGGTATCACTACCGTGAGGATTCCCTCTCTGACGGTATTAAAAATGCATGTTTTATATGCCATTTTTGCCCAAAAAAAGTTGCGCTCCGTGCAAACCCCCACTCTCCCCTTCTGCTCTGCTGCTCCTCACCTGATCCCGCGGCGCAGTCCCTCTCTCTCTCTCTCTCTCTCTCTCTCTCTCTCTCTCTCTCTCTCTCTCTCTCTCTCTCTCGGCCGTCAGCCTGTTGAACACGGCCCGTAGCAGCAGAGTAAAGTCACTGTCCCCCGTGAACATGAACACTGCCTCTGAGATGAAGCTTTGTTTGGATCTATTGCGTTAAAGCTACCAAGTGCGGCTGAGAAGCAGCTGTTTAGCGCTTTAGCTCTGTAGTTCGCGTTACGCTAACCTGTTAGCTTTGTGGTTTGGATTGTTCATCATCCGTGTCTGATCATCACGCTGTCTGATGAACGACATCGTGTCTGTCGTTCATCAGACACGCTCTAGACAACACTGTTTTACGTGTTATTTTTCAGAAGACGCTCAGCCTTCCTTTGCTAAATGCTCATCAAAGACGCACTGATGTTCATTTAGCTCCAAATTCCACTCGCTGTCACACGCCGCCAGGGCTACTACTACTAGCTACTATGTGATGTAAACAAACCTACGCGCTACTCCACTAAATTCTCCCCAAACAATAATCTGATGCATCGCATAGGCAGATAACATGATTATTCTTTACACTCTAGGCGTCACTGCAGGATAAGGGTTAGACATAGGTGGAACCTTTACCTGATGCAGTTTGCTAGTCGGTCAATTATTAGACAAGCACAAGTTTGTTGACCGCTTGATGCGACACTTTTTGTATACTATTAGGATTATTTTTTTAAATATGAAATTGAATGCACAGACTACTTTAGTAAGCAATCAAGCAGCAAATTATAATGGCAAGCCTGCCTTTGGACGTTTTTGGGAAGACATCGAACAAGCAGTGATTAGAGCATCAGCGAACATGCGCCGTCTGTGACTAAAGTGATTAAGGTAAAAATATCCCTTTGTTTAAAGTGTTATTTTGGATAATAAGTCATAATAGTACACTTTATTGATCCTTAGCAACATGTAAAGTCATAACCAATTACAAATGTACCATAAACAAACCCTGTTTGTTAAATGCGAACCCTGTTTTTACTTTTTAAATATAAAACACGCAATTTCACGGTATACCGTGATATCGTGGTATTTTTGTCAAGGTTATCAAGGCAAGGCAAGGCAAGTTTATTTGTAGAGCACAATTCATACACGAGGCAATTCAAAGTGCTTCACAGTTGCAGAAAAAAATAACAAGAAAACAGATAAAACATCAACATAAAGTTTATCAATTACAGTAAAATCTCGTGGAAATCTCATACCGTCCCATCCCTATGTGCAACACCAATATCTCTTAATTGTTTTATTTGATTTAATCTGATTGCCACTCTTTCCACGTCGAACCCGTGCGTTGCGTCACTTTTGTTTCAAAGGGACAAACATGACTCAGTGAAAACGGTGGTTGCCAGCGCTGATATTGTGCCCGCATTCGATTCAGCCCGAGGTTCACATGGAGCAGCTCAGTATTCAGCGCCGCCTGTGAGAGAGTTCTCCACAAAACAACACAAAGCAACATCCAGAGAACACGGAGACCCGAGGAGCGCTACTTCCCCTCTGAATCACAAGTTTAGTCATCCTCAGACATTAATGTGACAGGTTTGGTCATCGTCCAAACATGTGACGATCATCTATAAACAATACTGGTTCATGTGGGTCACCTCACTTATTTTTGTTTATTATAATCACCATCTTTCAGGAGCAAAGAGCGACCGCAGTGCAGAATCCAAGGACCCGTCAGGATCATGGTCAACAGTACCAAGCCAGAAGATTAGCCTATTGTGCATTTTTTGGGTTGCACGTGGCCATTGCCTTCAGAAGTCTTCCAAAAAATAATGAAACTGGAATGACCTAGATATATATTAGTTCCACTAATGGCACTTAATCTTAATCTGGGATCGCTCCTGTTTTAATCGTTTGGGGAGAGGACAAACCTTTGGCGCTGTGTTTCCTGATGATCGGATGATGAAGAAGACTTCTTTTCAGCCAATTACGACCCAGTCTCAAAACAACAAACTGCGACAACAGCAAATCTATTAAACATTTAGTTAAAAAAAAAGAAAAAAGTTGTCTGCACTCTTGTTTCTGGGTCATCGCTGCGTTGTTAATTAGTAACGATAAAACCATAGACGGTGAGAGAGTGAAAAACATGTAGCATTTGGTGCTGAAGTATAATCATCTGAAACCTTTTTGCCCCTCTTCAAATCATTATTGAGGGTGATTCGCAGTAATCTCTCGAGGACCTGTTCAGGCGTGTGGGTCGGATCACAGCTGACCCTTCTCATCCTGGACACGGACTATTCACCCCCTCCCCTCAGGCAGGAGGCTACGGTGTATCCAGACCCATAGATCCCGCCCCTTGAACAGCTTTTTCCCCTCCGCCATCAGACTCATGAACAAAAACAAGACCCATAACTTAGTTACAGACTCATGGATGTAACCTGCCCTGCGTGGTGTGTCCACACTTAGACCTGCTGCTATCACTTTATATCACTATATCACTTTAGATACCTACACATCTGTAAATACAATCCCGCTGTTCTTTGTCAATTGTTGTCGTCCCATATTTTATTTTATTTCTTATCATATTTAATTAATATTCTTATGCATGCCCCCTATACTGCCTTATAGTTTAAAGTTTATAGATCTTTTAAAATCTAGATTCTGTGTTATATGTTTTATGTTGGACATCAGCACCGAGAAAAATTCCTAATTTGTGAACCTGTTCTCAAACCATGGCAATAAAAAACGATTGTGATTCTGAACACAGGCTTGTCACACTTACCTCCACATGTTTGCCACACCGCATTGTAGCCAGCGGCTAATTTCCATTGGTCGTCCCCCACTTACACGTCAAACACACGCTCATTCATCCTGGCCTATGGCACATTGTACATGTTATTAGGCATGGGAAGAACGTGCAAACTCCACACAGAAAGGCTCGGGCCCCTTAGTCCAGCGCAATTCTATAGTCTATGGATAAAACGATTGAAACCGTCCCATGTTGCGTACAGCGACCAAACAGTGTTTGGTAGAAGCGTACTACGTGGAAACAAGTGGATTCTTGTGTTTTGGTAAGTACCCTAAGCGTTCAGCTGTTGGCCATAAGGAAGGAGGCAGGAGGAAGTGCGCCAGCTCTATAGGATTTCTTGGATTACATCACCACTGACCCTCTTTCTCTGAATGCTAACACCATTAGCTTTCTTTACATCCCTTCTTGTGAATCTGACCTCCACACTTCCTTTTACAGACCGACCCCAAAGCACCCTGCCCCTCCTCTCCCCGGGTCCTCCAACTCTTACCCCCACAACCCGCCCCACCACCCCCTCCACCTCTCGCCCGTATGCCCCTCACGGATGTCCCTTTGTGGGCCGGGACGCGGAGTACAGATGGGGCATGAATGGGGCTCTGTGGCGGCCTGAATGCTGGGTGCCGTTGGGGGGGCGGCTGTTTTTGGACGGAGAAGCTGTGAACACGTGCCTGATTTATTAAAGACTCCACCAGATTCAGCTCCTGACGCACCGGGGTCCAACTCAACAAAAACTCAGCAGAATCGCTCAGCGCCAACCTCAAAATAACCTGGAAATGTCCGCGCTTCTTTTGGAAACGAGAAACAATGAGGAACGGCGTTATGTAACTCATTGGGTCACTGTGACGAGTGGAGTGTCACGCTACCGACGTGATGAATGCATTAAAGGGGGGGTATTATGTAAAATCGACTTTTTCAAGCTTTATATCATGTTATTATGTCATTCCCTCATTAAACACATGCCTGGAGTGTTGCCTTGGCTCATTCACATATTTTTGAGTAATCAGTAAAAACTTAGACGGCAGCCATTTTAGGTGTAGCTATGCCTCAGTCCTCCTAGGAACGCCCCCACCTCCTGGAGACGCCTCTGGACCTTTCGTCACCAGCCAAGCCACCAACCACTGCTCCTCAGCTCAGCAGAGCCCCCTCCCCGCACAGTAGTGTTGTTTAGATGCCACAGCAGTGTGCTGAAGGGGGCGTGTCGGAAAGCTTCTTAAAGAGACAGAGGCCTATTTCAAGACGTTCAGTACAGCCATTTTGAGAGAGCAATTTTATTCAAGGCAGTTATTTTAATTTACTGCATATACAGACCAACAGAAGGTTACGTCATCATTGTAGTATGCTATAGACTGGTGCTATGTGATTGAAAAAAGCATAATACCCCCTCTTTAAGATTCCATACACTGTTCATTTGCTTTAATTCAATGAGCATTATTGATGAGCAAAACATGAATTAATTAATACTAAACTTGACAATAAAAAGGTCACTATTTCGTTGGACAGCCTTAACTTTGATTACAGCACGCATTACTGTGTTTCAATAAGCTTCTGCAATATCAAAAGATCCAGTGTTGTGTTAATTTTTCTCCAAGATCTTGTGATCGATGATGGGAGAGTGCAACCACTGCGCAAAGCCTTCTGCAGCACATCCCAAAGATTCTCAATGGGGTTAAAGGAACAGCCCACCGTTTTTCCATACTGAGATATGTTCTTACCTGAGCTTAGGCGAGTTAATGCGTACCTGTCTGGTCTTTGTGCGTGCGCTCAGTCAAGCAAAAAGACCAAGGATGTTGTTAGCATTTGGCCTCTCCCAGTGTATTCCTATAGCTCCAAACGGGGGTGATGAAAATGACTTGAAGAATTGCCATCAATATTTTAGCAGGTTGTAGCAAACGATATGATATTTAAGGCTGAAGGAGAAACATTTGGACCAATCTGGACTTTATTTTAATGATTAGTGGTGAGAATTTTCTAGATTTTGGGGGTCATTTACCAAAGCGTTTGCTCATGTGGGGTCACACTGGAAAAATGACCTTACCGTATTTTCCGAACTATAAGTAAACACTTTTTTTCCATAGTTCGGCTGGGGGTGAGACTTATACTCAGGTGTGACTTATATATCAACATTTATAAATTGTGTGTTATTTTCACACTGACAGCGGCGAGAGGGCGCTCTAGGCTTATGTACCAGTATCTGCTCCTTCTGTACCACAAAAAATAAAAAGTAAAGGGTTATCGAGCAGCAGAAAGAAAGTGTGGAGTGAGCGAGAAACTTGTGAGGGACTGGAATGCAAACAAACAAAGCTAATCACGGGGTAAAAGCTAGATGGACACAGCTAGAGGAAAGAGTTTGCAAATGGGTGCTTGAACAACGTGATGCCGGGAGAGGCTTGTCAATGGTGCAGTTACGCCTCCAGGCCCAGGTAGTTACTAAGGCTGGTGCGACTTATACTCCAGAGTGACATATATGGTGCATTATGTTGAATTTTACTTGGTTTGAACTAGTATATTCCCAGTATATTCCTATGGCTCCAAACGGGGGTGAAGTTGGAAGCTTCCACACTCTTCCACGGGCATAAAGACCAGACGGGTGTGTATCAACTTGTCTAAGCTCAGGTAAGAACATATCTCAGTATGGAAAACGGTGGCGTGTTCCTTGAAGATCTGGACTCTGCGGCGGCCGATCCATCTCATGCCCCCTGAACCACTCTTTCACAACCCCATGAATCCTTTCATCTTGGAATATGCCCGTGCCATCAGGGAAGAAGAAATCCACTGATGGAATAACCTGGTCATTCAGGATGTTCAGGTCATCAGCTGATCTCCTTCTTTGGGCTCATAGTGTTTGGTGAACCTTGACCTGACAGACTACAGCAACCCCGGATCATAACAGTTGGTTCAGGGGTGCCCAAAGTCGAGCCCGGGGCCATCTATCCATTTTTGGTGACCCTCAGGCTTGTTATGGCTTATTGTTGAATCGACACATATCTCCAGAGATGACACTTTTTACTGCAAGTTTAATAATTCTGCACCATTATAACCTCAAAGACCAACATTTTGTCATGTGACAGAGCTGACATTAAGGTTCTAAGCCCAAATAAGGGTCTGAGGCACGGTATAAACCTCTCTTCAATGTGTACAATTGCTGTGTACAATTCAATATGTGGCCCTCGATGAGGTAAGTTTGGACTCAAAAAATCCAGGTGGCAACTTCTGCTTTTGATCAGGCAGTTTATGAATCCACAGAAAAAGTACCATAACAGAGTGTTTCATTACCTCATTGATATAAAATTGCTCGTTGATATAAAACAACAAAAACAGTTCAGACTTGAGAAGACAAAGAAATCCCAGCGACAACTGGAATGTTTGGAACAGACATATGAGTTGTCGGCCTGAAATCACTCATATGACACCATTTCTTCCATTCCATTGCTTTGTCTTTCTTTTTCTGTTTTTGTTTGTTATGAAATATCAGAACAGCCCTCGTGTTTAATGCTGCCTTCATGTGCTCTGGTAAACGTGATCGTTTCCAGTTGTGAAGGGGAAATTACGAGTGCATTGTGTTCAGGTGCTTTTGTCTCGTAGAAAGTGAAACATAAAAAAAAAAACCACACACACACCAATGCCCTATAAACAAATACATTCACATGAGAAAGCTGTCTATAAACCGCTGAACTACTTTAATAAAACATTTTAAAATGCATAGTAACAATCAGCCATTACACATAAAGACGTATCGTTACTGCTCTCTGTGGTGTTGAAAGGTCAATGGTTATCTCATCTCGGGAACTCGGGCATAACAGAATCTTCCCAGTTTTCCAGTGGAAAATACAAAATGAGGTGGCGTTCATGTGCAATTTCCCACTCGGTGTTTACCATAATTACGACACCACATGAAGGCAGCATCATGCCCGCACAAACCAAGTCACTGCAACAATTCTGACACTGCCTCTGATGTAGCAACAAATGCAATGTGTGAAATTGTGAAAATAAGCTAAACTAAACTAAAAAAACAAACAAAACAAAAACAATAATAAGCCAGTTTTAAACTAAATGAAAGTCTTAAAGGGCTGCAATACTATATCTATGTGGTAACAAAAAAGCCTACATGTTATTATTGACCTCATTTCTTAATGAAAGGTGTAACTCTAATGTGTAATCTAATAATTTCTATGCCATTGTTAGAAGGAAATGGGGTCTGGGAGGTCCTCCCCCAGAGAAAAATGAATAAAACATGGCCTCTTCCTTCGCCTGGTTCATTTAAGGTGATCTTGCCTATTTTTTTTTTTTTTTTTGCAGCTAATCATTCAGATAAATACACTTCAAGTTATTGCACTTTTCCACATTATGAATGAATGAATGAATTTGATAGGGACAAGTATTCTGACATTACACAAAGGCAGTGTATTTCAGTGCAATCTAAAAACGATTGCTCACTTGGTTCCTCTTTAAAACATGTGTTAGTTTGTATTAAAAGCCCACAGAGCTTAAAAGTGGATTTCGAGATCGTGTTTGCCTATGTCTGGCTGACACCAATGGCCAGCAACCTTTCAATTCGGGGTAAATGCTCCGTTATTGTGCCACGAAGCACTTATTTGACCATTTTGAGATGCGCCTCCTCACGCTCTGCACCTGAATAATCTGCGATGAAACTTGACAAACTTCTCTCTTGGAAAGATGAGCCCATACGTCTCCTTTTATTGTGGAAATGACCGGAACTCGGGGTAACACTTGGTGATCAATTATCCCCTTAGCGACCCAACGTGAGCGGGAACACAAGTGCGAGAGGGCAGAGAGAGAGAGAGAGAGTGGGGGGCTTTGGTTCTGGTCCAGAGGAGTTTGTAAAGCGGTGGACGCGGGGCAGCACGAGGCACACATACACACACACACACACTTACACGCATGCACACACACACACACACACACACACTTACACGCATGCACACACACACACACACACACACACACACACACACACACACACACACACACACACACACACACACACACACACACACACACACAGAGCTGTCCCGCGTGTGTTCGGAGTGGGTGAACGAGGAGCCCAGGGTGCTGAGGTCCAGTCTGGGTCGTTTCGGTACGGGCAGCGCTCGGGGGACGGAAACGAGGCAAAGGACATGTGGACCCGGGAGTGAGGGGTCTCCGCTCTGCAGACGCTCGATCACAGCCAAGCAGCCGGACTCGGGAAGGTAAGGTTTCACTATTACGCACATCACAACAACCTCAAAAGAGACGATTGAAATGCCATTAACGGGTCTAAACCGGGACAAGAGACAAGGATAGTATAAAGAATCAAACTTTTAGAAATGCTCATAAACATGACGCAGAACTAGTAAACATGTTTGTATCTTTAAACTGTTTACTCACTCTTGGGTTAATCACACATTTGTTGAGGTTTTATTTCTAATTTTCAGTGTTTCCAACAGGTGCACAAAATGAAATGACTCAAATGAAGAATCGCCGTCAATATTTTAGCAGGTTGTAGCAAAACTATATGATATTTAAGGCTGAAGGAGAAACATTTGGACCAATCTGGACTTTATTTTAATGATTAGTGGGGAGAATTTTCTAGATTGTGGGGTCATTTACCAAAGCGTTTGCTCATGTGGGGTCACACTGGAAAAATGACCTCACAATTATAAGTCACACTTTTTTTCATAGTTCGGCTGGGGGTGCGACTTATATATCAACATTTATAAATTGTGTGTTATTTTCACACTGACAGCTGCGAGAGGGCGCTCTAGGCTTATGTACCAGTATCTGCTCCTTCTGTACCACAAAAAATTTAAAAACCGGTAATCGAGCAGCAGAATGAAAGTGTGGAGTGAGATAGAAACTTGTGAGGGACTGGAGAAAAGCGGAGGTTATTCTGAATGCTAAACAAAAAAAAGCTAATCACGGGCTAAAAGCTAGATGGACACAGCTAGAGGAAAGAGTTTGCAAATGGGTGCTTGAACAACGTGATGCCGGGAGAGGCTTGTCAACGGTGCAGTTACGCCTCCAGGCCCAGGTAGTTACTAAGGCTGGTGCGACTTATACTCCAGAGCGACATATATGGTGCATTATGTTGAATTTGACTCGGTTTGAACTAATTTAAGCGAGGATAAAAATGCTAGTGCCAATGGAACGAGCAGAAATCCCACTTCAAATCACACAAATTCACTTTTACTTTTAAGAATATGAATTTTCACTTGAAATAATACAAATAATCTGAATTAAGGAAAAACGTAATTGTTCCATTGGCGATAAGAGGTTTTATTTACCTAAACCAGACCAAATCTACTTAATACTTAATCTCTTAATTCAAGTAGATTTATGTCATTTTCTTCCTTAACTCCTTAACCCCCACCGGAACAAAGCGTCAAAATAAAGTGACAAAGTGACAAAACATAATGAATAATGAAAACATGAAGAAAAAACATCAAAAAGCAAGGGGGGGAAAGTAATGAAGAAAGCAACAAAATATGACAAAAAAGCGACAACACAAAAATGTTACGATTAGTTTTGTTGGTCTTAGCTTTCAAATGACTCTGGCCTATAGGATGTAAGCTCCAGTCGAGAAGCTTTTAGATTTGGGTAAAGCCGCACTGGAGAAATGTGCTCGGCTAAGGAGGGGGTAAGAGTAATGTGATAATTATTTTCCAGGGCAAGTCATTTCTTTTTTACTCTTGCTTCTATGTCTTATTTACATGTCGGATTTGTGGCCCTGAAACTGTAATACAGGCAATTTCTAATGGTAAAATTGCTTATTCTTTCTTTATTTATTTTGGTCAGTTTGTCCATTAAAAACTACACATACTATAATGCTAGAATAAATTGCTTAACTTACTACTTTCCTAATTAAAAACACACATTTCAACATACTTTGACATAACCAGTTAGCACCAACAATTGGCTCTAATTGGCCCCAATAACAATGGGATTCTGAGTTCCCATGATGTGAAAGAAAGTCTTTCAGAGCTGGTGCTTTGGTGTAGAAAATAATACTGTGGTCAAAGTGTAACCTCACGATCCTAAAAATATAACGAGTCTTAAAATAGCACTTTCTGAGATAAACAAAGAAGATTTGCATTTGCATGTTATATGTTCATTCACTTTGCAGCGAGCTCCAGCTGTAACCACAACCGCCCTGAAGATGACTCACAGAAACGTGCACTGTGAATATGATCCGTCCGACCAAAAACTTTCACTCCACACATTCATGGCCCGAGCGGTGAAGGGTCATGCCGGGTAACGTCTCACAACAAGTTCCGCTTTGTAAAATCTTCCAGGTCGGCTAAAATGTGAAGTTCGATATGTTGAGACAGGAAAATATCTTGATAAATGATATAATTGAAGACCATTTTTGATGCCGTCAAACCTGTAAAGCATCAAAATGGCAGTGAATCTTTGTCCTTAAGGCTAAACTTGTATTAAATGAATAAGACAAGTTGTAACAAATCGG
The DNA here is from genome assembly GCA_007210695.1 of Neogobius melanostomus. Taxonomy (NCBI): domain Eukaryota; kingdom Metazoa; phylum Chordata; class Actinopteri; order Gobiiformes; family Gobiidae; genus Neogobius; species Neogobius melanostomus. The sequence goes on from VHKM01000749.1 coordinate 59,664, forward strand.
AAACACAATATAAAAGAGTCTTAAGTGTCCAAACCAGAAAAAACAAAACACTGAGCTTGACTACATCACTAAAGCACCGTCACAACATTATAAACAGTCTATAATTAAAAAGACAGTTGCTGCAGATAAGATTTCTATTGCAGTAACTATGGTAACGCTGAATGAATTACTTGGTTATGGTTAATAATCTCTGTAACGGCTGGACCTATCCACATGAAACAAAACACATAAAAAAAGTCGACGTCTTCTCTCTCAGCACAAATGAACTACGGTCACATGACTGACTCATAAAGGCGTCCAAAAGTGGAGACAATATTCAAATAGATGTGCTTGATGTTGGGCAGATGAAAGGACTTTCAGCCGGAAGATTCCACATAATGATCAGGGATCTTCTATCTGTGAAGTAGCGCTCCTACTTCACAGATAGAAGACTCCGGGTTTGAGCCCCTTTCTGGGGTGCGTACCTATGTTCCCTGGGTCCTGTGTGATATTTTATTTCGTAGGTGAGTTGGTACATCAACCAATCACAAGTCATGAGTGTGAAACGTCATACATAAATTAATCAGCTTAACCCTGACCCTGCCCGAGCCACTAACCTTAAGGATAGTGGGCTGGTGCCTAATCTTAATACATCTATGTTCCCCACTTCTATTGACGGGGGAACATAGGGCTGACCCCCATTCTGTGGAGTTTGCAAGGCAAGGCAAGTTTATTTGTAGAGCACAATTCATACACACGGCAATTCAAAGTGCTTCACAGTTGCATAAAATTACAAGAAAACAGATAAAAATCAATAAAACATCAACATAAACGTTAATCAATTACAGTAAAAGGCAAGAGAGCAGATAAAATACTTTCAGTTTTCATATGCACGGGTAAAAAGAGCTGTTTTCAGCCTGGATTTGAACATTGTCAGAGTTGAGGCCTGTCTCACATCCTCATGAAGACTGTTCCAGATTTTAGCTGCATGAAACTGAAACGCAGCCTCACCGTGTTTATTATTGACTCTGGGAACCACCAGGAGACCCCTCCCTGAAGTTCTCAGGGCCCGAGATGGTTCATACGGCTCTAACATGTCAGAGATGGACTTTGGTGCTAAACCATGAAAAGACTTGTAACAAGCAGAGCTGTTTTAAATTCTATTCTCTGAGTGACAGGAAGCCAGTGCAGAGACCGGAGCACTGGACTAATGTGGTCGTATTTCCTGGTTTTTGTCAGGACTCGAGCAGCAGCGTTCTGGATGTTCTGCAGCTCTAACAGCTCGTTTAGAAAGGCCAGTGAGCAGCCGTTACAGTAGTCTAACCTGCTGGAGACAAATGCATGGATGAGTCTCTCTAAGTCTGGTTTTGACACTATTCCTCTGAGCAATATTTTTCAGATGGTAAAAAGCTGATGAGGATATTGCTTTGATGTGGCTGTTTAAGTTCAGGTCTGAGTCCATGATTACTCCTAGATTTCCAACCTGATTTTTGGTTTTAGAGAGAGAGACTCAAGGTGACTGATAACACTTTGTCTTTGTGTCTGTGGGCCAAAAACAATGATCTCAGTTTTGTCTGAGTGTAGTTGGAGAAAGTTGTTTTGCATCCACAAACGGATGTTGCATGTTCTCCCCGTGTCTGTGTAGGTTTCCTCTGCATACTCTAAAAAAGCATGTACAATAGGTATTCATAGACCAGAATGAATGAGAGTATGCTTGCCTGTGTGAGCGGTTGGTGGTGGTCAGAGGAGATTTTCAGTTTATATGGCGTGAATGAACAATGACTACAGCGTGGCGCTTTGAGAAACTTGGTAACACAGGCTTGTAAAGCACAATACAAGTGTAAACCATTATTACATTTGTAGGTTTTCGGTTTGGACTTTCCAAAACTGTCTCTCCCATTGAGTTGTATCGGTCTCTGCTCCAACGGAAATTGTGACGTGACTTTCTAAAACCTGTTCATTCTAATGTAAATGAATGAAGTCTAAAAAAGCAGATGAGGCCAAGAACCACAGTTTGAGAAACACAACTCCAGGACACAACAACATCACACTGGGCCAAAGCTAGCATCGGGCCAATACTCAGTTATAAGTTACTGATGACCTTTTTCCATCAAAACTGCTGTTGCTGCTGCCGGGATATTGGTGTATACAAAAAACAATCAAAGAAAACCTACAAAACAAATCCGTTTGGCTTCAGCCACCTTTAAAGCTTCAGTGTATTGACTCGCTCACTCATTTGCATAATAACCACATGTTTATCCGCTGCCAGCCTGCATAGCTACTGTCCATGCGACCATTCACTCCGCGGCCTCGTCTTTATCCCGTCTCCCCAGTCGCCGCTGTGGCCCAGTGTGAGTGAGTAAACTTGGATTAGATTAGGAACCTCGAACTGGAGAAAACATGTGCCGATTCCTTCTGTGCCCGGAATATTAACGAGGGCCTTTTGTGGGTGATTTCTGTATTTCTTTCCCCTCCTCGTCCGCTCTGGGCCCGCGCCCGGTTAGAGCAACAGTAGCGCGTTAGCGGACTGTATCAGGCATCACTGTATATCTGAATGCCCACTGTCCATTCACACGCCAACGGGCACCGAGCAATGGCGGTCAATGGTGGCTTTTGTTTGTGGCTCTAACAAAGCATTCCTGTGTACGCCGAGAAAACAGAGGGAGAGAGAGAGAGAGAGATAGTGAGAGGGGAGAACAGAAGGAAGGATGGACAGAGGAGGGAGCGTAAACACAAGTGTGCAGTGAGAGTTGGGTTTGAAGAAATGTTTAAGTTTAAAATGACTTGAATTAAGAATATTTACCCTAATTTGAGTACATTTGACTTGCTGAGAAGACAAATCTGCCAAAGGAATGAGTATTTATGCACTGACAATAAGAAAAAAAAAAGCATATATTTCAATGAACATTAGTTTTATTAACAAATCTTAAGAGAAATACAATTACAAAGTCCTAAAAGCCTTATTCCAATGGCAAATGCTTGTATTGACTCAAATCATGGTCAAATAAAGTTATTTCAAGAAAGGTTTTCATATAGTTTTGTAAAGTGTGAGATGGGTTATTGAAACAATGATCCGTTCCTTTACCTATAGAGCAAAATGAGCGGATTATCGCGCAGCCAACGCGCCTATATCAATGTAATGAAGGGATCCCTGCCTCCATGTTGAAGGAAGAGGGAGTGACGGCTTTTGTCATGTACTCGCCTGGGTGCCCAAAGGTTTGGGGTGGGTGCTCGAGCACCCACCCCAAACCTACAGGTCAGAGCCCATGGTCCCAGGTGTGTGAAAGAAAACACTCCCCCAGCGTCATCCCGGTTTACTGTCTGACAAAGGTTGCAGAAAGTGAATAGTCGAAACTGTCAGGTATATAAAAAAGAAAAGCACAGGTCTGATTAAAAGGAAAACGTTTGGGTAAAACTTTATTTTACACTACCCATGATGAATTGTACCTTCTAAATTTAGTACAATGTAATGTGCTGTAACAATGTGTAACTTGTACTAATAAACATTATTCCATTGTGTAACCCAAGCATATGTAGCATGAAGCTCAAAGCGTTCCAGGTGGATGAACTCGTATGTAACAAAACGGCTAATGCTACAACAGTTAGCTCATTTCCCCAGATATCATTAAAATCATATGACATAACGTTATGTTGAAAGCTGTGACCAAAGTAACTGTCACTGATGCAGTGGTTTTGTTACAGTTTTATCATTAGCTGCTCCTGCACTGGGGGGCGCCATTACTGTCCTCATCTCAGATATGAACTCGTAGCAGTCTTGAGGTCTTCGAATTTACAGGTTGTAATTACCACTTCGAGCGGCGTTCCAAGGCATATTTTCAAGTGGGAGGTGGGAAGTTACCAGTTGCCTTGAATGCACCATTAGCTTCCTTGTTAACATTGTTAGTTTTTTAGGTTTTATAGAATGTTGAACCACTTTGCTCCTCATGTCTCTGTATCTTTATTTAGTGGACAATTACAATCATACTTCAGCATCTGTTAAAGTAGAAATGAGAGAAAGTTCAGTTTATTTCCCTCTGGCTTCTTCGAACATGGCCATATAAGGGTAAATCCAAAGATACCGTCTGTATCTATGCACAAAATTATGGCTTTGGGAAAGAAGATAAACATGCAAGTGGTCACTGTTCTGCTCTATTTGTTTTTTTTAACCTGACAGACGATAACCTCCTCTGGCAGCTTTTGATATCGGGGAGCAGTGTCTCCACTCCGAGCACCTTTTTAATGACAGTCTGCAATCCTCAATGAGCTCAATACTCATACATAGCTCGATAACGGGTGAGTAATGAGCAGTCATAATACAGTATGTTAAGCCCTGGTGCCTCTTCTTTCTCTGAAGCAACACTGACAGTGGCCAGTTCAAAGAGCAGCTCCTCAATGCTCTCATTATGAGACTTACATAATCTCTGTAAGTAAGTTCATGAGTCACAAACATAAACCTTTACTGTATGGGAGATGCAGAGGAGCACGCACAGCTCGGAGGTCCATCCCAGTAGAGGATGAACCTCAAACTCGCCGCACACGGCTTTTATTACACATTTAGTACGTGTCATGAAATAACAGCATCATATCAGCCGCTTCATAGGCTGCATTATGCGACACTTCTGCAGCATGGATGCGATATACTCCCGCTACCCACCCCTCGTGGACTTTTTTCCCCCGTCCCGTCCCAATCATGGGATTGATAGTGAAATTCACTCCCAAATTGTCATCCTCGACATCCCAGCTCCATGACTGCTGACTGCTGCTCTGTCCTTGGGCAAGACACCTCACACACCTTATCCTGTGTTAATGCTCCACCAGTCTGTCCCAGGGCAGGAGCGACAAGTTTCTTTTTTCTCCAAGGATGAGAGTGAAAGAATAATGCAATGAGAGGCAAAAGGTGTGGGCCATTAATGTTTACATGGGGTCACATGACTAACCTGAAGTGAGTTGAACTCGGTCCGGCTTAACTTTCTCTTTCTGGAACTCGCTTGAGTTCGCTCTGACAATGTTCAAATCCAGGCTGAAAACAGCTCTTTTTACCCGTGCATATGAAAACTGAAAGTATTGTATCTGCACTCTTGCCTTTTACTGTCATGATTAACTTTATGTTGATGTTTTACTGATTGATTTTATCTGTTTTCTTGTAATTTTTCTGCAACTGTGAAGCACTTTGAATTGCCTTGTGTATGAATTGTGCTCTACAAATAAACTGGCCTTGCTGTAAATATTGTTAAAGGTGCATTATGCAACTTTTGATGTGGGAAAAAAAGAGAATATTGTTAACATTATGTGTAGTGTATTTTACCTTTCAGTGACCCAGCGTCTGCAGTGGTTAGCATGGCAACTTTACTTTCTATCCCCGTGGCTTCTAGGACGCTCCAGAACCTACTGTATTTTATTTCAGGTTTCTTAAAGGGTTGCTGTAGGGCTGGGTGATAAGTCATATCCCGATATATTTAGGTTGAATATCGATATACGATATATATACCGATATTTTTTCCGCAAAGTGAGAGCTGTGAAATTTAATGTTAAATACGAGTAGTTTTATTGAAACCTCACTATAAAACTTAAACTAATACTGTATAACAAAACTCTGTAAGGTGCACATTTAAAAAACAAACAAAAAAACAAAAAACAAATATATATATATATATATATATATAAACAGCCTATAAAAAATAGGTTAATCTTTTTCTGAGGGCAGCATTTATAAATACAGAGATAACAAAATAAAGTGCTCTGTTTAAGATAAACTTGTTTAAAATTAAAATCTTTTTGTTAACTTAACAGCTTATCTGAATTTGAAATATCCCGATATATGCGATATGTTCTAATTCCAAATCTCATTTAAAAATATATCGATATACCTTAAATATTGATATATTGCCTAGGTTTCTGGTAGGTTTTCTGGATGGAATGTTTATAACCATGGGCGCAGATCCATCAGCTGTGAAAACTTACCAGAAACCCTAAAAAGCAATTGGTCCTGGAGTCACCGGGATGAAAAGTAAAGGTGCAATGTTAACCAACCAAGCAGCCACTGGGTCACTGAAAGGTCAAATACGCATTAATATCAACTTTTGTAAAGATAACAAAGGGGCAAATTTCTTCCTCACTTTGCTCCTTTTCACCCCTTTCATTCACTGACTTAGCAGTTTAGTTGAATATAAATTAATGTCACTTTTTAGTGAAATAAATAAATGAAAAATAGAGAGCCATTTGAGCCCACAGGGAAAAAAATAAAATCAATTATGGCAAGAGTCGAGGGCCGGACAAAATTGCTTGGGGGCTGCAGTTTGCCCACCTCTGGTCTACCCAAGGCTGCTGTGGCTTCATACGGAGCTTATCGCCACAGAGTGTGGAATGAATAAAGTTATCTGGGTGACTTGTTCCGCTACACAAATACAAACGCTTCCCTTCCCAAAGACATCCCCCATGCTCGCACAAACAAACAAACCGATTGGAGGAAGATCATTTACTGTTCACTTCCCTTGTGTTATGGTGATTGATGTGCACACTTCTCTCTAAAGTGGCACCACTGCTGGCTCTTCTTCAACTAGACTAAATTTATTATTATTTAGAGACCTTTATTTTGGCTTTAGCCCTGTTTAGAACTAATTTAGTCCGATTTAGATCTAGATCCAATTTAGTTTTGATCTGCTTGTGCTTCTGAAATCAAATATTTCTTGATGTGGTACTTTGTGTGAAAAGTTTGCTCTAGATTATCCGGCCTTTTACCTGTTTGAGAGAAAGGACATCTTGAGGATTCTTAACCAAATCGAATCTCTCGTGGGCACGGCTTTAGTGATGCGTGCCAAGTTTAAATGGGCCAAAGGCAGAGTCCAAGAAAGACGGTGTTTGGATCCATTCGTCCCAAAACGCAGTGAACTGTCTCTTGTTTCCAGTGTGCGGAGTCGGACCCTTTGTGCGGAGCTGGCCGTCCGACTGGGAAATGTCCTTTTTAAAACAGACGGCAGATACATGTGCTCCTACCTTTTATTCAGTCGTTCACTGAGGCTTCACAATCGCGACTCTGTGGGATCGGAGCGTCTTCTTAAAAAGTCTCCTCTTCTTTTGTGTCCGTCCGCGTCTTATCTTCTCCTGTTGCCTCCTCTCCTGTTTGTGTGATGCACTTGAGAAAAGCCTAAAGTGTCCAGATAAAACTAATCGTGATTTTAATAAAGGTCGATCACGATAATCGCGTGGTGCGTTTCAATCGAGGAGAAATGGCCAATTTCTGAAGCACCTGTCAGGTCAATCCCAGGGATCATTCGGCCCAAACAAACAGGAAGCACAGGATGGAACATGCGGTAACAAGGAGAGGACCTGGTGATTTTACGTGTAAAATCAGCTATAAACTCGTCTAATGGACAAAACAGAAACACACAGAGAGCCTCAGAGGAACAGGACACGCTCACTGGGATGAAGAGTTTACCTTCGAAGAGGAAAACTATCATCACTATCACACTATTTTTGAGGCTGCAGCGGTGGATTATCTGGACGTCTAACAGTGAATTGTAAGTAGATAAATGCAGACAAACGGAAACACTGGTTATCGCACCTGATGATGCAATTCCTGGGATTAAACAGTACCTGGGTGACTTAGGCCAGTCTGCGAAGCCAAGTCTTCGAAACTTGGGAGTTTTCTTTGACAAAGACATGTCATTAGTCCAGCACTGTAAGCAGCTGACGAGGAACTGCTTCTTTCAACTAAGGAACATTTCTAAACTTAGGAATATGGTCGCACGTAATGATTTGGAGCTTATCATTCATGCGTTTGTGTCTTCACGTTTAGACTATTGTAATGGTTTGTTTTCATGTCTTAACAAGAAGGAGCTCTCTTGACTGCAATTAGTGCAAAACTCTGCAGCGAGAATTCTGACCCGCACTAACAGGAGGACCCACATACTGTATCTCCTATCTTAAAACAACTTCATTGGCTGCCAGTGTCCTATACAGTAGGATCAAGTTTAACATTTTGGTTCTAGCTTTCAGAGCCTTGTATGGTCGGGCTCCTTCTTACTTCAGCGATCTGATCCAGCCTTACACCCCTGCTCGGGCTCTGAGGTCTGTGGATCAAAATCTGCTAAAGGTCCCACGCACTTGTTTTCGTACTAGAGGTGATCGATCCTTCCAGGCTGTTGCTCCCAGGCTTTGGAACGATCTTCCGCACTCTTTGCGCTCTATTGACTCTGTTGATACTTTTAAAAGCAAGCTTAAGACACATTTATTTGTTCAAGCTTTTAATTAGCTACTTTTGGGCTGCTATGATTTCTGTTGTTTTGACCCTTTTTATACTGTATGTAATTTCTGATTTTTAACTGTGTTGTGAAGCACTTACTAAGTTTGAACGTCTTTTATACTTATAAATGCGTTGTTTTACGAGTATTTCTTTATGTACATATTAAGTTGTTAGCACTTCACTCTGTGGCCTTTTGAGGCTCCGCACACAAACATACGCTCGTTGTCTGATTCTGACATTCTTCAAACAACACTTTTTTGCGTCTCCTTTGCAGATGTTTGTGTTCTTAGGGAATGTTTTACTGTGAGGCTAGAAGTGTGGAGTTTGTTTTAATGCTGAGTTAGTTGGAGTTTTCAGTTTGGCTGCAGTATCTGTTTACTTGCTAGTCCAGGGAAGACCACATTTATTGTTTTTTTCTTTTAAACAAAAAAATCAAATCGAAAATCGAGATCGATCAATATGGGGAAAATAATCGTGATCATTTTTTTTCCAAAATCACCCAGCCCTATCATAGCTTAACAATATGGACCTTATGGACCCCCTCGAAAACGAGATGGCACATCTCAAGGACATTCCATCAATAAACTAACAATATTTGATAAATTTAAAGGTATGAAAAATACACCGCGTCACCAAAACAATAACCGCTACCTGGAATTAACAAACTATTCTGTTTTACTGGATACTTTTGTACATCTTTGTACATCTGCTGTGTTTTTGTGGCGTTCAGTGTTTTTTTTTAACAGGAAACAGGAGGCGCTGCACCGTTTCAGATTGTCGGTTTCCCCTACCCCCAAAAACATGCTGTTCAGGTTGGCCCATAATGGCGGCTCAGGACTAACCCAATGCAATTTTTTTGTACAATAGCGCAATGACAAAAGAAGCACTTAACTTAACTGATCCTTCAAACTGGGGCGTGAGAACGATGAAGTAACATGTGCACAGGCCCGCTCAGGAGAAAGAGGAAGTAGGCCTGTGTGGCTCTGACCTCCATTTGTGGCAGGGTGCCACCTCTTTCCTGATGGCACGGGCATATTCCAAGATGACAATGCCAGGATTCATCGGGCTCACGTTGTGAAAGAGTGATTCAGGGAGCGTGAGACATCATTTTCACCCATGGATTGGCCACAACAGAGAAGAGAGAGAAGAGAATCTTTGGAATGTGCTGGGGGAAGGCTTTGTGCAGTGGTCACACTCTCCCATCAATACAAGACATTGGTGAAAGATGAACGCAACCCTGTATTTTGTTAATATTATATTATAATAAGTACAATCTACCTTCAATCTTGAAGTTTGGCTCCTATTAAAATGCTTTCTTTTGTTAAATTAATTGTTTATGGATATTTTTGATTCTTTTGTAAAATACAAGGCCTTGCAAAAGTACTAATACACCTTGAACTTTGCATGTTTATAACCCTAAATGTAAAGATTTTATTTTGAATTTTTTACTGAAAGTTCACACACAAGTAACAAACAACTGTGAAGTGAAAGCAAAATGATACATGATTCTGTTATTTTTCAAAAAATAGAAAAGTGAAAAGTGGGGCGTGCACAAGTATTCATACAGCATGACTTAATACTTTGTGGAACCCCCTTTTTCTGCAATAAAAGCAGCAAGTCTTCTGGGGTATGACTCTACAAGATTTGCACAGCTAGACTGACATTTTAGCCCATTCCTCTTTACAAAACAACTCAAGCTCTGTCAAATTAGAAGGAGAGCGTTTGTGAACAGCAGTTTTCAGGTCTTTCCACAGATTTTCAATAGGATAGGATTTAGCTTTGTGTTTAGGGTCATTTTCCTGCTGGAAGGTGAATCTCCGCCCCAGCCTCAATTCTCTTGCTGACTCCAGCAGGTTTTCCTCCAAAATGTCCCTGTATTTGGCTCCATCCATCTTCCCAACTATTCTTACAATCTTCCCAGTCCCCGCTGAGGAAAAGCAGCCCCATAGCATGATGCTCCCCCACCATATTTGACACTGGGGATGGTGCACTCAGGACGATGAGCAGTGTTAGGTTTGCTCCATACATAACGTTTTGCATTTGGGCCAAAAAGTTCAATTTTTGTCTCATCTGACCAAAGCACCTTCTTCCACATGGTAGCTGTGTCCTCCATATGACTTCTAGCAAACTTCAAACAGGATTTCTTATGGCCTCCTTTCAATAATGGCTTTCTTCTTGCCACTCGTCCATGAAGGCCAGATTTGTGTAGAGTACGACTTATAGTTGTCCCATGTACAGATTCCCCCAGCTCAGCGGCAGTACATCACAGCTCCTCCAGAGTTATCTTGGGGCACTTGGTTACATTTCTGACCAGTGCTCTCCTTGTTCTGTCTGTTAGTTTAGGTGGACGCCCGTGTCTTGGTAAGTTCGCAGTGGTGCTATACTCTTTACATTTCCAAATGATAGATTGAACAGTGCTCCGTGAGATGTTCAAATCTTGGGAAATCTTTGTAAAACTTAACGCTGCTTTAAACTTCTCCACAGCTTTATCCCTGACCTCTCTGGTGTGCTCCTTGGCCTTCATGATGTTGCTTAGTGACCAATACACTCCGACCATCTTCTATTTAAACGTTAGGGCAAGTGTGAACATTCTGCAGTCATTAGGAATGTTATAAAGGCAATTTAATGCACTCAGAAAATGCTGTATGAATACTTATGCACGCCCCACTTTTATCACTTTTCTATTTTTTGTAAAATAACAGAATCATGTATCATTTTGCTTTCACTTCACAGTCGTCAGTAAAAAAAAATCAAAATAAAATCTTTACGTTTATGGTTGTAAACATGACAAAATGTGCAAAAGTTCAAGGTGTATTAGTACTTTCGCAAGGCGCTGGATGTTACAATGTTTTATTTGCATATTTAAAGTATTATGTATGTAGTTTGAATGGAATTTGTATATACAGTAAATCATGTTGTTGCCAACCAGATGCAACACACAAACAGTTACCTTCTTAATTGTTCTAAGGAGCAATTTGACTTAATCTGTTTTTATGTCATGTACTTTTCTTTTGTTAATTGGCAAAGAAAAGACGTTATTATCACAAACATATCAAAGGAAAAATAGCATAACCTTGTGATGCTAGTCGGGGGAAGTTATGTGGAAACCAGAAATACCACAGGTTAGCGAGGGACTTTTATACGGTTTCATGATTGTGATTGTGAGTCATCAGGTGAAAAAATAAATGTTTCCCCCCCGATTCCCAGAGAGATCAAAGAAACGAATACGAAATAACGTTTAATTCTATATATGTTGTTCAGTCTGGAAAACCTTCAGGATTCTGTCGACAAGGTTATGGTTTGTGGGGCCGAGCAGCTACAGAAACTCCCTTCAACAGATTAATGATGGAGAAACTAGAAAAGCATTTATTTGTCAGTGGAGAGAATCTGAGTAGAAGGTTTGACGATGCAAATAAGCAACAACAGGGAACCCAAGTGTCCGCATTTCACGGTGAAGGAGCTCAACGGAAAGTGCTTTGAGTATCTGTAAAGAAGCATTTGGTAATGATCTCAAACACATCTTTATCACCATCTCACACTGTGTTGGTTAGCAAAAGCCATATTGATCTAAAACAGGTGAAAATAATAATAATAATAATAATAATAATAATAATAATAACTTCCTGATTTTCAATTCATCTTCCCATAAGCCCCTCCCACATCCACTCCTCTTCTATAGAGAGCAACAGCCCCGCCCACTTCCAGTCATGTGGCGGGTGCCGTTAGTAAAATTCCCATTCATTTTATGCATTGACTTCTCAAAAGATTCAAATATTAAGAGTCTGCTAAGGAAGACTCCGCACACCCGGGAGGCGACAGGTGCGTATAAGGCAATTCATGCAAAAACGAACAAAAGCTCCCGCATTATCTAACTCTTTAAGATAATTATTGCAGCAATAAATGTCTTAAAGAATGAGACGTGTGCGGGAGCTTTTGTTTGTTTTTGCAAATAGTAAGAGTTTTAAAACACAATGCAGACTTACTACCGATATCGCGCAGATATGTTACAAGAAAGAAACTTGAAAAATACTTTTATAACTTTTCAGTTCACATTTTCAATTCAAAATGGTGTATTTTATGTCGATGAGTTAGCACAGAGCTGGAGCTGATAGGCCGGCGTAGTGAAAAGTCTATGCATAAAATGAATGGAATTTCTACTTTCGGGACCCACCAAATGAACAAAAGTGGACGGGACTGTTCAATCAATCAATCAATCAATCATTATTTCAATAGCACTTTACAGCAAAACTTGGCAGACCAAAGTGCTTTACATAAAAAAACATTATTGAGCTCTATAGAGAGAGGAAAAAAAGGCTGTAGTGAAGCTATGGTGAGTGTTTTCACTTTGCGATGAAAGGATTAAGCTTAGAAAGAGATGGAGAGGTGAGGATTGGTTTGGATACAAATGCTAAGTGCTGGAGAAGATTCAAAGATGACTCAAAGATGCGCTAGTTGCTCAAAACAAGGCTCCCAGTCTGTCTTTAATGAGAGAACAACATTGTGCCACAGTAACAAGCTCTAAAAATGTGATTTTGAATGTGATTCAAAGTTACTATAATCAAACCTGTCCTGTGTCGTTTGTCTTCGCTCAGATGACGTCGACCACGCCCTCCTCGTCTCGCAGCTCGTCCCCGAACAAAGTGTGCCACTCCCAGACGCAGACGGATGTGCTCAAGCCGCTGCTGGGGGGGGCCCTCCCGGGGGTCCTGGGCCTCAAGAAGAGGAGGCGGGTCATGTCCAAAGATGGCCGCAGCAACATCCGCATCGAGCACGTGAGCGGCCGCAGCGCCCTCTACCTGCGGGACCTGTGGACCACCTTCGTGGACATGCAGTGGAGGTACAAGTTCTTCCTCTTCACCGCCACCTTCGCCGGGACCTGGTTTGTGTTCGGAGTGCTGTGGTACCTGGTCGCTCTGGTACACGGGGATCTACTCGGTAAGTAAGAGGCGTTTATGTTCATCCAACTCTTGATTTAAGTCTAGACTAATAAATGTGTCAAGATGCTGTTCATTTGCCCATTCCTAACTCTACTCTGAAATGTAACGCTTTTGTTACCATTTTAAATCCCATAGACTTAATTATTAATGCCATAAATCCCCCTCTAAGAATACAAATCTGTGCACATTTCATTTCTTAAGGTTTGTTAACTTTCTATCAGGCAGTGTAATGTGTTGAAATTTTGACTTTTGCAAATTGGAATCAACGGGCAACTTATGATAAATTATTTCTGCATAAACTGCGGTTGAATGTGCATGGTTTTGAGCACTATTTTAGTATTTTCAGCGGACATATACAGTAACAATAGTCGAGCAATGTCTTTATTTGACAAGAAATCCAACGAATCCAAGGTAATGTTTTATAATGACCTTTAAAGTCTAATTGTGGAACATTTTATTTAATTTCATTAATTTAATGTCCAGTGAAAAGCCTGCTCCTGTTATGGTTTGGGTTTGATTATTTGGTTTTGTTTGGGATTTTGTCTTCTTTCCCCTGTTTTGGTTTGGTGTTTCTGTCCTGTGTGTTTTATTTTGATAGTCTTGGTCTGTGTCCGTGTCATCTTGCTTTCCCTTCCTCTTGTTTGATTACCTGCCCCGCCCTAATGTGTTCCACCTGTTCCCCATTTCCCTTGTGTATTTATACCCTGTGTTCTCCCTTTGTCCTTGTCCAGTCATTGTGATTGTTGTGTTCCTCGTCTCTCCCCATGGTTTGCCTGTAACCTGCTTTTGATGACGGTTTTTGATCCACGTTACAGTGTGAGTGCCTTTTGTCCAGTTTTGTTTTGTCTCTGTTTGGCAGTCTTGGATTCTTCCATTAAATTTTAGTTGAACTCTATTTGGGCTATTGTTTGCATTTGGGTCTCTTTTCCACCACTACTCCGAAAACACAACAGCTCCACAGTCTCTGTCGTTACTTACTTTATGACAGCCCCTTGTTACCTTAAAGCAGGGGTCCTCAAACTCGCATCCAGGCGGAGACTAGCGCGCCCCGCATCCAGGCGGAGACTAGCGCGCCCCGCATCCAGGCGGAGACGAGTGCGCAGCTTCGGCAGTTTTACGCACAGAGAAGGCTGGACGACTGTCTTTTTATTTGTGCATCCACGGCTTGACTGTCCTAATTCTCCGCTTACAAGTTTCCCTCTGGCCTCGGCTGTGGCGTCTCTCCTCGTAGTGACGACGTAATTTATAGCCTACTCTTTAAAAACCGCCACACTTTCTTTACAGATGAGACAAATGGGACGGTCCTCGCACTGAATAAAACAATAATCCACTGTCCACTGTTCTTTGAACACCCTGCATTCTGTCAACTTTTCGTTTGCCATTTTGCTTTCCTGAACACACAGTTCTCTCCTTGCCTGGCCCCGCCGCATGTCAGGGGATGAAAACTCAGCAAATAAATATAACCCGCCCCCGCAATCATTAAAAATTACGCGATACAAATGATCTGTCTGAATTGACCACGGCTTTAATTCCGTCCAAAATGTGCTTGAAATGAACCGTACTGGCGTGTCCTCCCCTCGCGCTCTCTCTCTCCCCTCCAGCGCGCGCGCTGGGATCAGGAGAGGAGCAGACAGCGGAGGTACAGCGGAGGTAACGCGAACACACTCACAGACGCACAAGGGGAAATAATCGAGCTCCATAAAAGCGTTCTCTGGATCACAAGCTGCAAAACGCTGCTTGTTTTATGAAAATCCGCCGCATATTTACGTCAAAAGCCTGCTCTAAAGATGATGAAATAAGTTGTGACTGAATTCAATGAACGCGCGTACGGCGGCAAAGAGCGGCCGCGACAGGCATTTAATGACCCGCTCCAACCCGCCCCGCGATCAAAGGAGAATTTCATGACCCGATCCACGGGCAGCCCACGGGGACCGGGGTGGAACCCGCAACCCCTGCATCACTCACAGACATGTTATTTGCCAAATAGCAATTAAAAAAAAAAATGCCATGACCACTTTTGGGAATTGCCTCATCGGCCGGTTCAAGTGGTGGGGGGCGGAGGGGCTGGGGGCCGGTCAGAGGGGTGTGGCGGGCCGTACACGGCCCGCGGGCCTTAGTTTGAGGACCCCTGCCTTAAAGGGACTATACGGAGTTTAAAAATGTTAAAATGATGTATTCTCCTTACTTGTTCCAGCAATGTCCTAAGGTGAAGAATGAGCCCAGACCTGTTCACCACAACTGCCTCTAAAAGTGCCGTCATGCATGAGCTTAAAGGGATATTTCAGGCCTCATAGGGCCTCATTTCCTAGTTATCCAGAGCGTTGTTGATGTCTGGAGATATTTTTTTCTTAAATTTATGCAGTTCTTATATTTTAAGAGTCTAGTGGCGCTAGGCTAGTGCAAGGCTAAAGCATTTCTATGGTATCAGTTAGCCTGCATTAAAAACAGTCTGACCCACTCCACAGTGCACCTGAGGCAAATCACTTATAACACCACAGAATCATTTTTTAAATATAACTGACCTTGTGTCACATGAATTACCGCATTTTGAGGGACTATTTTCTCGTAGATCATTCCGCCGCTGCGTTAGCTTACAGCCACGAAGCTGATGCTGCTCAAATATAAGTTATTTTAAATGCAAAATGGTTAAAATTATTCTATTAACACAGACATTTATATGGTTAGTCTGGTGTTATAAGTGATTTACCTCAGGTGCACTGTGGAGTGGGTCAGACTGTTTTTAATGCAGGCTAACTGATACCATAGAAATGCTTTAGCCTTGCCCTAGCCTAGCGCCACTAGACTCACTTCAAATGCAAGAACTGCATGAATTTAAGAAAAAAATATCTCCAGACATCAACAACACTCTGGACAACTAGGAAATGAGGCCCAATGTCAAAAATCCTGAAATATCCCTTTAATATAGAAGCTGCAGTTACACGTAAGACCTGAGGTGGCAGTAGTGAGTATAAAATGACCAACTTGCATCTATCCCTTTAAATCTCATCAATTTATGTGATTCAATAAAAGTACTCAACCCAAATGGTCACAGGTTAGGGTTAAGTAATTCGAAAACCTGAAAGTTTTAAAACGACTGCTCTCACACCTGAGCCACTGTCGAACCCCTCCAAAAAGGAATGTCCCCAATTTAGACTATCATTACAGATTAGAACAAGCAGTAAAATGTCACCATATTTGACCTCATTATTGACCTCTTGTTGCCCGGTGTTGTGTCAGAGTTCGACCCGCCGTCCAACCACACCCCGTGCGTGATGCAGATGCAGACTCTGACCGGGCCTTCCTGTTCTCGCTGGAGTCTCAGACCACCATCGGCTACGGCTTCAGGTGCATCACAGAGGAGTGTCCCGCGGCCATCATCCTGCTGATCGTGCAGCTGGTCCTCACAATGCTCATGGAGATCTTCATCACCGGGACGTTCCTCGCAAAGGTGCAGCGCTCTAGAACCTAAAGCTGATTACAATAATATGCAACAGTCTTTCGGTTCCTTTGTATGTACACCAAAAAGGTTGGTAGCCTACGGGATAATGGTCTGAATAGAATTATCGGGATCGGCAGAATTGACGGCACACGCCCAAAGTCAGGTGTTATTCTCAGGTAAGTCACAAAAACGACAGCGTTTCTTCTTCTCTCAGGTGGCGCGGCCGAAGAAGCGCGGGGAGACGGTGAAGTTCAGTCAACACGCCGTGGTGACGTCCCACGATGGAGTGCCCTGTCTCATGATCCGAGTGGCCAACATGCGCAAGAGTCTGCTCATCGGCTGCCAGGTAAAGGCCCTATACTGTACATCTTTTTCTTTTGTAGGGTAACAGTCTTCTTGCCACATAAAAGTGTGTTTACTGTAATTGATTAATTTTATGTTGATGTTTTATTGATTGATTGATCAGTTTTCTTGTAATTTCTGCAACTGTGAAGCACTTTGAATTGCCTTGTGTATGAATTGTGCTCTACAAATAAACTTGCCTTGCCTTGTTGTAAAAGTACTAATTTGTGAAATATAAGCCTGATTGTTGATGTTGTGTATGATCAACCCAAATAGTCGTAATATGTGACAAAAAGGTGTTTACCTTTTTCGACACATATGGAATCCAAAGGACGGCCGTGGCAGTACAAGTACCAAATAAACCAATAAATAAATAAAAAAAGGGAGGGGGGTTCATTCACTCCATGCTGATGGTGGTAAGCTTCATTTGTAGCCACAGTTTCCCCTGGGTAGACTGACAGAAGCGAGGCTGCTCACATCTGTAATGTTATCTGTAAAGCACTTTGTGATACCTTTCGGTATGAAAAGCACTTTATAAATAAAGTTTGATTGATTGATTGATTGATTGATTGATTGATTGACATCTGCGCCAACGGTCCTCCGACCACCACCAACCACTCACACATAGGCATTGGGTGAAGTGTCTTGCCCAAGGACACAAGACTCGCTTGTTATACCAGCTTATACCACTAGATGGAGTGGAGGGTCTCGGGACACTGCTTCACTGTGGTCCTGCGCTGCTACAAGATGATTCAGGGATCAATGTTAGCCTTTCAGTTTTGGCGGTGATGTCAAATACGGTGGAAAAAAACTCGAAAAATAAAAGACAATTATAAAAATCTACAAATCAAAGGAGAAGCGGTGTTCGATCCTAGCATATGCAGACAGTTAGCACGTTGGCTAGTCCGGGAACTTTCTCAGAGTCCATTAGCCGGCTCAATGTGCTTTCCCTATAGTTGTTAGCATTAGCCTTCAACATAGCTAATATGAACAATCCAGATGTTTTCAGCTGTTATCAACCACATTATAAAAGTGTCCTCTTAGCAAAATGCTAAATCATATTCAGTCAGGTTTCTGCTCTTTGTGGGGTCAGATACACATCCAGTGGCATTTAAACCTAATCTTATAATATGTTAATGATAAAGAAACTGCATGAATTATATACATGCGATTAAATGGACACACCTTTGTAGGAACAGGCTCAGAAAGCTAAAGATGTTTCTGTAATTTCCATGGTTTTGTGTTAAGAAATGTTGGTAAAAGGCTATCAAGCAAAAATACTGTTAAAGGCTGAAATTCAGAGTTAAAGTTTAAATATTGGAAAGGAACGATCTCGGTCAAGATTGTTTGGGACTTTACTAAGTTTATGCTGTTGTTTCAGGTGGCTGGTAAGCTGCTGCAGACCTCCCTGACCAAAGAGGGGGAGACCGTGCGCTTGGACCAGAGGAACGTGCCCTTCAGCGTGGACACCTCCAGCGACAGCCCCTTCCTCATCCTCCCCTCACGTACTACCACCGGATCGACGACTCCAGCCCTCTGCGCGCCTGGGCCGACAAGGGTGAGAGCTCTGTGAACCAATTATGTCAAGGATCCGCTTAAAAAGGCTTTGCAAACTTTATATGGATTTGTTTTAAGTGGTTTGTTTGAGGCATGAGATATAAAGGGCACATGAGAAGTTATGATCATGATGAGTTAGATTTGATTCATTCACGTGGGAGTGATTCTGTTTACTTTGACCATTTTGTCTTTTACTGTAAAACACTCAAATCCCGTGTTAATTTCGTCATCATTTTAGTCAAAGTGATATTTTTGCAGACTAAAAATACACTAAAACTAAATTACAAGTTGTTTATGAGACTGAAACTTTGACTAAAATGTCCAGATATAACTAAATAAAAATGAAAAGAAGATGTCATCAAAACTTCCAATGACAATTTGAAAGTTTGAGTCTCAAATACTGTAATGTAAATTCACTGTCTCCATGAAGCAGAGGACCTTGATTACATATGATTATCATTATATAAACAAAATTGACATGCAAACTATGATTAAAGAGAATAATTGGACTAAATCTTGAATAAAACTAAATGACATTTTCGACAAAGACTAAGACTGAATTATTTCCTGGATTATGTTGCTTTGTAGATAGAATCTGAGAGTGTCCTCTGCATTAACCACCTGAACCGAGCACTTTCTCCAGTTTGGCATAACCTACATCTAAAAGTGTCTGGAAAAAAAGATTAAATTAAAATAGCGACGAAAACGAGGGTGAAGACGGAACAAAAACTTGATAAAAGTGCAACAAATAAGTGACAATAGAGCAAAAAAAAAGTGACGAAAACAAAACAATAGAGTGACAAAAGAGCGACCAAAACGTGGCAAAAAAATAAAATAAAATAAAAAGAGATAAAAACATGACAAAAATGCTTCAAAAAGGCAAGGCAGGTTATTTGTAGAGCACAATTCATACACAAGGCAATTCAAAGTGCTTCACAGTTGCAGAAAATTACAAGAAAACAGATCAAATCAATAAAACATCAACATAAAGTTAATCAATTACAGTAAAAGGCAAGAGTGCAGATAAAATACTTTCAGTGTTTGGATTTGAACATTGTCAGAGTTGAGGCCTGTCTCACATCCTCATGGAGACTGTTCCAGATTTTAGCTGCATGAAACTGAAACGCAGCCTCACCGTGTTTATTATTGACTCTGGGAATCAGGAGACCCCTCCCTGAAGTTCTCAGGGCCCGAGATGGTTCATACGGCTCTAACATGTCAGAGATGGACTTTAGAATACGGCCCAGTAACTCCTAGGTAGTTACTATGGTACATCCCTGGTACTTACAGTGGTAATTACCAGGTACTTGCAGTGGTATGGCCTGGTAACTCCGGTGCCATGCCATTGGTCCGACGTCTCATTATTACAAAAAATATAACCCTAACCCTAATGGCACCCCTACTCAATGGGTGATTTTCAGAATAATGAGACGTCGGACTAATGGGCCGACCTCGTAACTCCTAGGTACTTACAGTGGTACGTTTAGGTAAGTACTTGGTAATTATCTCTGTAAGTACCAGGGATGTACTACAGTAACTACCTAGGAGTTATAGGGCTGTATTCTAAAGTGTAACCGGACTGGGTTGCTAAACCATGAAAAGACTTGTACACAGGCAGAGCTGTTTTAAATTCTATTCTCTGAGTGACAGGAAGCCAGTGCAGAGACCGGAGCACTGGACTAATGTGGTCGTATTTCCTGGTTCTTGTCAGGACTCGAGCAGCAGCGTTCTGGATGTTCTGCAGCTCTAACAGCTGGTTTAGAAAGGCCAGTGAGCAGCCGTTACAGTAGTCTAACCTGCTGGAGAAATGTAACAAAACCGCCCCAACAACACAACAAGTGCTGTCCAGTCGAGAAGCTTTTAGATTTGGGTAAAGTCGAACTGCAGACAATGCGCTCGGTCAAGGTGGGGGGTAAGAGGTTAAAGCCCATAGAAACATCATACAGACTGCTATGCAACCAAAATGCGTATATATCACAAGGCTGTGGATTTGCTAGCATACCATTGGGTAAAAATGAAGGCTCGCGTACTGTTTTTAGCATGTTCCATGTTTAATTACCCGTTAGCAGCGGAGGGCACTCTAACCAAACTCTAACCAAGATTTATTGATAGATTTAGTTGACAAAGTCTCCCTTCCATGTACAGAATATTATAAAGTTATAATACAGAAAGAAACAGCACATCGCTGAAATGCCCAAAAGGATTAGTCAACATGATGCAGGATGTGTCCACTTTAAGTAAAAATCTGGACTTGTTTTACCCTTTGAAAAATGTGTTTATATAAATAAAACTTTGTGCCACAATTAAAAAAAAGTCCACAGCTGCTGCTTTCACTCTCATTACCTGCTTTGCGGCTCTTTCTCGTGTTTGTTCATTTATAGCTGTGCAAAACTGTATCAAAACTAAAGAAAAAGATCCAGCTCTTTTCAGGAATGCGTTTGAACAGCACACGTTATAGATACTGTCAAAGAACACAGGTACAGACATTGGGGGAGTATTTCTACCATTTAAAACGATTCTTACACTAGAAATGTATTTACGGAAGTGCTTTAAATTAAGGCGTACAGTTGACCACACAGTTGTTCAGAAAAGCTGTTAGAGAAACAGGAAGTTTCAGTTTCCTCTGTGGTGATGGTGATAGATTTGTAAACTTTGTTGCACTACACGGTTGAGCCAGTGAGATCTTCAATTCTGCATCAAACCTACCTAGAGAAATAGAACAACGTGCAGCACAAAGACTTCCCAGATTAGAAACAAATGCTAATTAATTATGGCTGAACATGCATAAATGATACATCCTGCTTTCTGGTTAATATTTCTCACAAGTGTTTAGTGTTTTTAGTTTTTGAAAGGTCAAAATTGCGTGCCAGTTAGTAAATGCAATAATGTTGCTTGTGTAAGATCTTTAAGAGCAGAGTTTGCACACTCTTATCTGTGGGTTTCCGACAATACAAGGGGAAGTTCAGATACAGAGAACAAGAGTTATCTTGTTCTTACACTAACTACACACACACATAGAGATATTAAAGGTACTCATAGTATTCTGTGCTTTATTTTTTACTTGCATTTGGCCCAGCCTGCAATGCTTTTGAGCAGAGTTTGAGTGGTGAAAATGGAGCACCAGGAGTAAACCCAGGCTGATATGGGGTTATGCAAACTACAAAGGAGAAAAGCCCCACATGGCACTTAAGAGCTACAAAATGAATCAGCGATTAAACAGATTGCAATTTCAATGGCTGCAAAAAAGCAAATTGCATCTGTTTCTACAGTGCAAATACCTTGAGTCTTTCTATGTTTAAAGCCTGCTAACCCTGTACTAGATGAACGTTCTTGAGCAGTGACGTGCTGTCAGGGGAGGCAGGTGAGGCCAGGCCAGTCATCATGGAAAAAAACAAACATTAAAAAATACAATAACCTTTATAAAAACAAGTCCCTTCTCTTAAGATGATAGGGATTTCCTATGATTTTAATCAATCTTGTGGTTAAAAAATGCCCAAATGTTTTATCGGTTGTCCATATCGTGTAAAGAGGGCGGAGCCTCCAGCGTCCCGCATATACTGACCTCGGCTCATTCACTCAGCGCTCCGTCCCATTCAGGGCTTTTCTTTGCCCCCTAAAAGTAAAATACATTTGTAAATGTGTTTTTGTTGGGTGCGTTGGTTTTCTATCACCTGGATAAAGAATCAGGCATAAGAACGACTTGTTTAAAGGGGGGCATTATGTAAAATCGACTTTTTCAAGCGTTATATCATGTTATTATGTCATTCCCTCATTAAACACATGCCTGGAGTGTTGCCTTGGCTCATTCACATATTTTTGAGTAATCAGTAAAAACTTAGACGGCAGCCATTTTAGGTGTAGCTATGCCTCAGTCCTCCTAGGAACGCCCCCACCTCCTGGAGACGCCTCTGGACCTTTCGTCACCAGCCAAGCCACCAACCACTGCTCCTCAGCTCAGCAGAGCCCCCTCCCCGCACAGTAGTGTTGTTTAGATGCCACAGCAGTGTGCTGAAGGGGGCGTGTCGGAAAGCTTCTTAAAGAGACAGAGGCCTATTTCAAGACGTTCAGTACAGCCATTTTGAGAGAGCAATTTTATTCAAGGCAGTTATTTTAATTTACTGCATATACAGACCAACAGAAGGTTACATCATCATTGTAGTATGCTATAGACTGGTGCTATGTGATTGAAAAAGCATAATACCCCCTCTTTAACCTGTTCATTTGACTTTAAACCGTGTTATGAAAGGCCCGAGGTGAGGCTCGCCTCCAATGCACTGCCCTGATGATACGAGGGGGGCGCTGAGTTAGTGCTACACATTTCTACAAAACATGTGGACTACAAGTGAAAACCATGCAGTCTGTTTTATTATTCTGCACGGTAAGGAGTAAGGAGTAAGTAAAAGGGAAAACTGATTAGACTGACATTTTATGGATGAAATGCTGTAGACGAGTCTTTATGCTGAAAATGTCGATGCTATCACGCACCGCCCGCGTGGAGCATCAGGATTGCACGGGCGGGGTACGAGTCCCGGTCACTATGTTGTCTTTTAATTTTATTTGCAATATAGTGAGAATGTATTTTATGTTTAAATGTGTTGCTATTGAATGTTATTTCAAAGTAAAAGAATACCAGAGACAGCAAGTTGCATTTTTTTCCTGCAGTTTTGTTTACTTTATATTGGAAGCAATAGCATGTGCCTCACCAGCAGCAAAC
Source organism: Neogobius melanostomus (assembly GCA_007210695.1). NCBI lineage: Eukaryota > Metazoa > Chordata > Actinopteri > Gobiiformes > Gobiidae > Neogobius > Neogobius melanostomus. Next base: position 82,874 of record VHKM01000749.1, read on the forward strand.
CTCACCGCACGTCACTGTTCTTGAGTCATCATCTGTACTCTGCAGTTCAAGTGTAGGACATTTCTCTTTCATCCAAAAAGCTTCATCAGTGACACCAAAGAGTTCAAACAACAAGCGGACTAAATAGAGACCACTGAGAGGGGTTAGCTTGTTCATCCAAAGGCTACTCTCAATCTGTTTATAAACAACCTGAGTTTCACCCTCCATGACCCTGCCCTCACCTGATCACTGCTCCATACCTGTCATTGGTCTGTCCTAGGCTGTGTCTCAGTCTCAGTGTCCTTCAGGTTTGGGACGGAGGACACTGCTGTCCAGAGAAGAGAGATCGAATCTGAGACCTCCATCGCTTTTCATGGAAGTTTTAAGTAATAAGAGCAGTGATCAGGTGAGAGTAGGGAATAAAAGTGGTGGGACTAAGACAAGCTAACTCCTCCCAGTGTCTATATCTAGTCGGCCTGTGGGCAGAACTCTTTAGTGTCACTGAAGAAGCCTTTTGGATGAGAGGTGAAACGTCCTACACTTCAACTGCAGAGTACAGATGATGACTCAAGAACATTTGTCTTGAATGGACAACTCTACGCCTGAGAACTTATGCAACACTGTAGTTTAGACCTCTACACACCCATCTGAACTAAAAACCCAGGATCCTTTCATGAGAGGAAACATCAGCCACCCTGTAAATGTGTCTGCTGTAATGCTCTGTTTTCTCCACCAGGGGGCGGCTGGACTGACCCGGAGCTGGCCGACTTCGAGCTGATGGTGATCATGAACGCCACGGTGGAGTCGACGTCCGCGACCTGCCAGGTGCGCACGTCCTACCTGCCCGACGAGATCCTGTGGGGCTACGAGTTCCCCCCGGTCGTCTCCCTCTGCCCCAACGGGAAGTACGTGGCCGACTTCGCCTTCTTCGACAAAGTGTTGAAGACGAAATCGTCGCCCATGTTCTCGAAGCCCGGCAGCTGTCAGAGCAACGGCGGCGGGACCATTTCAGAGGCGAGCGAGGCCGGGGAGAAGATCCGTCTGGAGCAGTGCTTCACACAGAAGGGAGACGAGCGCGGACGCCGCCTCAGTGTGCGCATCAGCAACGTGTGAGAGAGGGGAGCTTTCTGTGACAACATGGACATTAGAAAAGACTGTAAAGATGGGAATGTAAGTCTATGCAGAAACGTATGAGATATGCAATAAGAGTAGATAGAGAGAAGATAACACTGACATGAAGCAAAGGGACCAGTTCAGCCAATCCCTTTAAGCAAACATATCTGCAACAACTTTTTTGAGCTTTTCACTGTGTTCGTTCATCAAAAACAAACCAGGAGAAGTATTTTGCTTCAGTCTGAGCAAACCTGTTAACTTTAGTTGTTTTTAGTTTTAGTTGTTTTCTTCACCTATAAAAGCCCTTACCATACAAGCAGTGATCAGAGAGAAAGGTCACTGAGACAGAGAACAACAAAGGTTGTTTACCCACAGGTTGAGGGTAGCCTTTAATAGAGGGGAGGGACTTAGCCTAATTAACCCTCCCAGTAGTTTTTTATCTAGTCTGAGTTGTAAACTTTAGTCTTGCTGATAAAGCCCTTTGGATGAGAGGCTAAACGTCCTACACTTCAACTACAAAATACACATGATGACTCAAGAACCTTCATTTAAGAGGGCTCCAATCTCTCCATTTGTCATGGGACTTTATAATCATCAGGTTTGCAGACATTTCTTTGGCAGAAACAACACAGAGTTTTGGAGTGGAGGTGAGTTGTGTGTTAAATCATACGGTTTGAGCTGATGTTTGAATAAAAGGTCTGTCAATGAATCATGTTATGTCATGTAACATGTATTATGAAAAATATAATTGAACCCAATACTGAGATTGATCAATGAGAGATGAGGGAAAAACATATTTTCTTTACATAAACTTTATTTCATTATTAATACATTTGTTCTTTTTCACAATATGTCCACTTTATAGGGCTAGGTTTACCTTTTATAATTCATCATCTCAGTGCATGCGATTTAAGATGCATGTTTTAAAGGCCATGCACTTTTTGTGCTGTTCTGATCATTTCAACACTAACACTCAGAAGCCAGCTCTGTTATAGACTCCTCATGCAGTGACTCAGTAGCTCAAACCCACTGCAAAAAATAAAATTCTCTATATTGAATTAGTCACCCTGTTCACAGTGATACTAGTTTGCTCAGGAGCAATTGAATCACGTTTTTTTTTTTTAATCTGTAGCTACATTCATTTCTGTTACAGTTCTGAGTTTGGTGTATGTATTTTGATACTGTGCCTGTTTGACACATTTGCAGCTTGTGAAAACAGTCATTGCACCAAAACCACAATTTCCTGCATCTTCCCCAGTTAAATTCTGTGATCTAATTGGTTGAACAATATGTCAGCACCATGTAGGGAGGGCTGCTGTACATGAGGGGGCTTGACACTGAGCTGAACCGTTTCCCAATCTTTAGATGTGAAAGGTTGTTTTCACGCTTCTTTTGTAAAGGTCTTCTTGCTTTCATGTTTCAGTCTTTTAGATACTTTTATTAGATTTTAGATCTATTTATTTAGGTAGTTTTTATGTCAATTCAACCCCAAAAAATACAACTAAGCCTTGAAATGGTGTTGCTCTCAAAACCCAAGTGCAAATCGCTAATTTAATATTTTTGCGTGGCCAAAATTATATAAAGCTATCTGGAAGTGAAGGCAATCTGAGCGCAGAATTGATCATATGAAGGTGTGTGGACATGTGGGAGAACTTCCTGGAAAGGTAGGGTGCCACATCAGAAGGTAGAGCAGAGCGTCTTACTCAGTTTACTCAAGCGTCAATTTAAAATAAAAAATAAAACTATGACGACCTCGGCTGACTTCTGTATAAGGACCTAATTTTAGATCTTTAGAGACTCCTTGAATGTATTTTCCGTAATGTGACAGGAGAGAGACGAGTGGAAAAACATGTAAATATATCCCCCTCACAAACCGTATAGGAAAGAAGAAGAAGAAGAAAATGGGAAATAACAGGTCACTAAAATAACTGCACTTTGTTTACTAATACAGTACATGTTAATACATTACAGGAAGCTCTAACATTAGGGTTTTCAGATACACTGTATGTGTATTAGATTAAAATGGTAGCTGATTGTAAATAAGTCAGTTTGTTACATTCAACACAGACGACAACCTTTTGAAAACCTTTTATGTTCGGTGCATAGTTTTTGTATATTTGTTATATTTGCTCCAGGGGGTCATTCCAGAATATCACTTTCTAGCTCACACAGGGGCCTAATCACATAGCTTTCCGCTCTACTAAACAACATAAAACATGCACAATAGGGTAATCCTCCAAGATACTCCATGCCCTGGTTAGCCTCAGCAGTGGGATGGGCCAAATGCAGATGTAACTGCTCTTATCTGCATCCACATGATAAAGCATGATGAAAAAGTATTGTGAAGCTACAAAGACACTAGAATGTTTTTTAAATCTTTTAATCTTCAGTCTTTCTAATGGGGATTTTTCTCTTTGTTGTTGTTTTTATTGTAAGTGATTGTTTTTTAATAGTTAACAGAATTGTCTATATTCCTGTTGTTTATGTTGAAAGTGAGAGGCGTGAAAGGTAGAAAGTTGTAAAAGTGCAATAGGAGACTCAGGGCCGTCGACAGACTTGCTGGGGCCCCGGGCAAGAACATGCCCCCACTTCCCCGTTGATGGCCCTGTGGAGACTTTATTGTTTGTTTATCAATATGGAGGATGTTACTGTAATGTATAATCATGGTATATTTTATGGATGTGGATAAAACGCTGTAAGAATGTGTGACAGAGAGACGGGGCAGTTCAATGTAAAGTACTGTATTTTTGTACAAGATTCTAATGATATTAGTTTTTTAAATTGACATTTGACACTGATTTAATAAAGTGTAAAAAAAAGCATTATTCTGTGTTGTATATTGTGCGTTAGTCATAAGAAAATTAATATTAATTAGTATTAATGTGCCGGTGTACTTTGGTAATCCAATAAATATCAATAAGGAAAGACCTAACACACACCGCCTGAAGTTGCTGCGGTCGGTCACGGGGCTATACTACAAAGCTGGTTGAACTTGCCCTAGATTAGTTTGTCTAACCCGGGTTGAGTCGTGGAGCGTGCATTGCTCGGCTCCTTTGTGGAGTCGGGTTTTTATAAACAACGCCCACTACGACACGCCACTGTCTTGCAGGCCACAGACAGATGCTCTTGGGTTTAGTTGACAATGTTCAGGTGAAACAGGAGGACTCCGAGCTCACTCCAACAGCGGCGGAAGAGAAGAGAGCGGCGAGCTTCCATTCATTCCCTATATGCTGCCTGGCGACTGGAAAGAAGCCAGCGGAATAACACAGGCGAGCGGCAGCAGCATTTGTATAGATATACTCATTTGCCTCATTTACTCCAGTGACATCATTCTTCATCAGAGAACATTTTCCTATCTGCTTGTTTGTTCAAGTTTGTGAGATAAAATATTTCCTTTTAAATCATGAGTTTGTTTTGAAAAGCATCAGACATGAGCTCCATTTTAGGGGCAATACACAACTTAATAGTTTCAGTCACAGTTTATTTGTTCAGATCTAAAGTGTTGCCCTGAGGAGAGAGGAGGAGGAGGTCACATGTTTCTGATCAGAACAGACTCATATCCAATCACCTGAGCCGTCGACAGGTGGGCGTGTTCCCATCATGCACGGGGCCGTGGAGCCTGATCAAGTCTGCAAGTCGGCTGTCAAAACTGTGTCCGTATGGCTCATCTCATGACAGCGCCGTCTTGAAGTCTATCGGATTATATTGTGAAATAGAAAACATTATTTTGAGAGCCACAGTCAGTTAATTTGTCGTCAGTATGAAAGTTAAGGTTGGCTGCAAAGTTCACATCCATCATTATGAGAAGAATTGAAGAAGGTGAGTAATGCCGTTTGTTACAAGTACTCAAGTACATGAATTTGGAGTAGTTTTTATCTTACAATATATTGAACTAACAGTATTTTTAATCAAATAATATTATATTATTGAGCATTAATACTCTATAATAAGTGACTTTACCCACACTGAGTAAGTCTGTAAGTTACAAAAGCTTCATGAAAGATGTGATGTGTTTTCAAGGATGATTTTTACCCATTTCTTTTTTTCAATTTGTGTTTAGTTTGTCGTCATATGTCACAACTAAAACATCTTAAAAAGCAACAAATTGTATCTTCAACAACTGCTTTTATTACTCTAAGCTTAGTAAAATTATTTGGATATTACAAAATACTTTAACTTTAGTAATGTTAATTTAAAATAATGTGACTCTTACTTGAGTAATTATTTAACTACTCTATATATCTGTCACCTCTGTAGCTGCTGTTTGACTACTGTGGTTGATAACTCGCTGTGTTAGAGATATAGGTGTGAAGTTTGCATGTATTTCATAAGCTTCTGCTTCTTTCACATTGTGTTTAGTGTACTTCCTTCTTGAACTGTGTGAGCCAGTACATCATGAGACTTCAGACCTTTGCCGTACGCTTATTCCTCTGCTTCATTGGAACATCAGGTAAGAAAAACACAGTTTCTTCATTTAAAGGTTCAGGTGTTAAAGTTGTGACCACGGTCCTAAATAAAGGTTTAGATTACGCTGACTTGACATAATGCTGGTTCGACTTCCCTCTTCTCCATTTCATTACAGACAATATAAATCAACCATGTAACTGTGCGTAAAACAGTGAGTAAAGCACTTGAGCTAATTTAACATTAACATATTAAAAACTGACATGGGTATAAAGCAGCAGATGTTTCTTAGACGTGGTAAACAGATCACTTCCTCACATCCGTTATATCCTCTTGTGTGTTTCATCAGCCTGTGGTAAGTAGAGACATCAAGTTTAGAGTATCTTTTGGTGGCAAGACAAGAAAATACCATGTAATCAGTTGACGGGCTCTTGATCCAACCTCTGCCATCAGGACTCTCTAGAACCTGAAGGACAACAATGGAGCACATCAGTGAGCGCGGCCCTAGAAGTAGATTTCCTGTGCAGTTTTTACCCCTCTACTTTTTACTTTTTATTTGTGTCTAAATACAAGCACTGTTGAAGCTAGTGGCTCAGATGGCAGAGCGGGTCTTCTCACTGTCCAACCCTCGGGCAAGACACTTCACCCACCGCCTTTGTATGAATGCAGAGAGTTTACTGGTCACTTACAAGTTAAAAGGGCTGCAAAATGCAGAATCTCTATTATCCGTGGTCATCGTGTTATTTCCTATTGTCATGATGAATAACAATAATCTGAGCTTTGTAAAAACTCCTCAGATATGCACATGTGGACTGTATCAAACTGCATTTTGCTATAGGAAAAGTAGACAGACCGATACAGTTCTGGCAACCACAGACTAGTAAAAACGAAACAGCATCTCATTACAGACTAAAAATATTTCAGTCTTGTGAGAAAGAAGAGTCTGTTCTGTCTCTTTTATGCTGTGTTTGGATGCACTGTCCAGTCCAGTCTGTGGTCCAGGTGGACACTCAGGTATTTTAGAGTGGAGACCACCTCAATACACTCACTGTCAGTTTGAACAGGTAGATCCTGCACTTTCCACCTGCTAAAGTCCACAGTCCTCTTGTCCGTTTTTGCAGTGTTAATCAGTCCATTGTACTTGACCCAGTGCGTGAACTCAGAGATGATCATTTTTGTTTATAATGATGTTGAAATCATGATCATGTAAATATATTGGCGAGAGAGGGGGCTTTGTATAAGAGGAGGGATGTCTGGTTCTTTACATGATCTGACTGGCCACCAGAGGGGGACGGAGAAGCATAAATATTTACTTGTATATTTACTAACAAAATTACTAGCAAAAGTACACGCCTAAATAATTACATAAGTTTAAAAAAAAAGTGCGAAGTGAAATTTCTTGATTTAGTGACAATGTAATTTCACACCCAAAAACAAATTACATGAACAACAATTCTGACTTTTCAAAAGAATATGTCCTTAATTAAAGATTTAAAGAAGGTAATATGCAAGAAATACAAACCATATTTTTTCATGTTTCAGTCACTTTTAGATTGACTTACATTGGAAAGTTATAGTAATTTTTTGAAGTACAATTACTTTTACTCAAAGTCACTCAAATACACATTTCAATATGAAACACAAAAACAACATTTGTTCTCATTTGTTCTGAAAGTGTATCATTCGTTGTGTCCGTCTCTGTCTCGACGTCTGGATTTAGTTTTATTTGCAGCAAAACAACAATGAAACTATATCTTTCCTATAACAGTTTTTCATTATTGTGTTTTCAGGTTTCAGTTCACAGACAAGATTTATACAGACCAACAGAGATCTGCTGCTGACTGTGACAGAGGAGGTTCAACTAGGAGAACGAGACCAATTTAATTGGAAATTTAATGACAAAAATAATATAATAAGATTACTAGGAGGCGAAGAAGTAGTTTCCTTTGCTGCCTATGAAAATAGAGCGGAGTTTTTTAAACAAAATCTTTCTCTGAGACTTAAAAATGTCCAGCTGAATGACAGTGGGATCTACACGGCTGTTGTGTCTGGACGTAAAGATGTAACACTCTCCACATATGACGTCAGAGTTGAAGGTGAGTCAAACACATGAGCACACATAATAGATTTACATAAATATTAATTGTATAACTGTTAAATCTTCAGCCCCAGTGTCTCCAGTGCTGCTGAGCGTGGACTCTGTGTTTAACAGCTCAGAGTCCTGTAACTTCACTGTGAGCTGCACGACACTGAACTCTCCCCCTCCATCAGCCGCTCCTTCACCTGTAACAGACACACCTGTGAGGAGGCAAGCCCCGCCCCCTCTGACCCCGCCCCCTCTCTGCAACTTTACCTGTCCGACGTGTCAATCATCTGTAACCATAGCAACCACGTCAGCTGGAGAAAAGACACCAAAGAGAAACAACAAGTGTGTCCATTTGGTAATGAGCTTATTCTAATGTTTGACTTTGTTTCAACTCGATGCTGAAGACGTCATCAGTGATGTTTCTCTACAGGTACAGAAGGTCCAGATGATAAAGGCACTGATTATACCGCAGCGATAGTTGGAGGGATTTTCGGAGGGATTGTCGGAGTGATTGTCCTCGTTTTATGTTTTCTCCATAGAGTTCGTGTTGTATCATGCATAACAGTTGTTTTACGGAAAGAACGAAAGAGTAAGTGACAAAGCTCATTCCTTCACACTTTTTAGACTTAAAGACGTGTATCACAGTTGGAAAATCATTTGTGTGGTGGGTTCAATCCTACATACTGTTGATTCAGAAAGAGAAATATACAAATGTCTTTGACAGATTTGGTGCTGATTAGTTTAAACAAAAGACTTTTAAAACGCTTCTGCCATTTGCACTTTTCAGAATGTTTTATTCAATATCAGACTGATTTATATTTAAGAGTTCATTTGCAAAAGCAGATGTCTCTGTTTTTAATATTTTCAGAATAGTTTTGGACATTCACTGGTCTCTACAGATGACACTTGTGAAGCTAAAGTTGTGTAAATTTGATTAAGAACTCGTGACTTTATATTTTCATGGCAGTGAAACAGACCTGGTAATGAAACAACACTGCTCTGTCAAGTCTTTTCAGTGGCATTGATCTGTTTTGAGCTTTGAAATGAACTCTTCAAATACATGACATTAACATTCATAACAAAACTGCCAAAGCAAACACAAAGAAGCCAAAGAGAAGATCAATCTCATGATTTCTTTCTTTACAATAAAAACACATCACATCAGTTTTTATTCACACTCAACCTGCACTTTCTTAGTACATCAATTCAGGGCAAAATGTCGCAGTTTGTTAAAAATGAAGAATGTAATACTTGCTGTGCATGTGTTGTATCAAAATACGTATCGAGCCCTTTGTGTCGTGACACTACAAAAGTGTGACGTTCATGACCGAGCGGCTCTTTTAAGGTGAACGGCTTAAACTGGATCTCAATTATGAAAAGAGCCGGATCTTTTTTTCAGTCAATTTTACTCAGAACTCCTCAAACGAACAAAAGAATGAGCCTAAAAACAGAGCAGGTCACACGAGTGAATGCTTTCTGACTAAAGTCAAAGCTAAAAGCACTAAAAATGATTTGTCAGGCAGTCACAGCCTCTTTTTATTGGTTGTGGCTCAAGATTTTATTCACAAACACATTTTTCAAAGCGTATCAGCCCCATTGTGATTTCAGATTATTTAAATAAAAACGTGTGCCTTTTATCGATCGCATCTTAAATATTGTGAGTTATCTGGCTGGCATTAGTAAAATGTTATACTAACCTCTTACCCCCAGGGTATCAGAGTATCTGTAGGAATCCCAAATGTAATACCTTTTAAAGACTTTTTAAGGCCTCCTTTAAAAATGTTAAGGCCTCACAACATCTTTGAACGGCTTCAACAAAGGTTGAAATTCTTCAACTTCTAGCCAGGAACCGGCAAACTTACACTTTCCCTATTTTGACACTTATTCAGGTACAGCACACAACTTTAAGCAGACTATGTCACGCTGCACACGGCAAAAGTACATATAGAGGAAAAAATATATAACATTTATATAATTTAGCTGTCAGTTTTATGGATAATAGTAAAAAAATAATAAGTCAATGCGAAAACAAAAATGTATATCTTAGAAAATCACTTTTATAATTAATTAATTAATTTGGCCATTTTTCTTATCAACTTTTAATACTTTTAAGATCCCACGGATACCCTGATTTTCTCCAGTTCAGCTTTACCCAAATCTACAAAACCCATCTGAACAGATCTTTGTCCTTGCGTTGGCGTCACTTTTTCCCCCATACATTTTCATTGCTTTTTTTGTCACTTTTTCGTCACATTTTCGCCACTTTTTTGGTGTCACTTTTCTGTTGCCCTTGTGTCCCTTTTTGTTGTGTTTTTTGTCACATTTTGTCACTTTTTCATCATAATTTTTTCTGTATTTTTTGTTGCTGTATCGTCATGTTTTTGTCACGTTTCTGTCATGTTTTATCACTCTTTTGTCTCATATTATGCAACTTTTTTCAACAAGCTTTTAGACTTGGGTAAAACCAAACTGGAAAAAATGTGCTCGGGTCATGCGGGGATTAAAAGGTTAAAAAGAGCCAGTCTGTTGAACACTTGACAAAAGTCTATCGTCCTAGCCCTAGTATTTACTATAACTCGTCTCTGTGCCTTCTCTACAGGTCAAAGGATTGATATGGAGAACACAGTGTATGATGATCCAGAGGTGAGTTTGTGTTCATTTCTTTAAATGATCAAGAATGGCAAATAGTCAGCGCCAAGTTAACATATCTTCCTCCGAGTTGGTAAAACAAACAGATCCACTCCAGGACTAACCCTCCATCAGATCGACGCCATCACTGTATTGGCCACTTTACCTCACGTTATGGAAATATGGTCAAGATTTATACTCCGAATACCCCCTCAAACGTATACACTACTTAATTTGGTTTCAAACTGCTTTTCGTTGGGAAATTTTTAATGTATTGAGACTGAACTGTGTAAAATATTTGTTAAAGAGCAACTAAACACCAAATCAAGTTTTTTTTTTACTGATAAACTGTCTCAGTGGGTGTCTCATAGTGTTGTCCACTGGTCCCTGACATTATTCTGACATTATAGCGCAAACATGTGTCAAATCCTAACTTTGGCCTGAAAACGAATGGGTTGCGCCCCCTTCAGGGTAAACTCTGCTACTAAATTAGAATTTCCTGATTGGCTGGAGACGTGTCCACGGCCTCCACAGAACGTCATAAGCCGCACCAGCTCCACACATGGTCATCAGGTGCTGCCCATTGTCCCGCCCCTGTACCTGTGGTTTATAACCAAGTCCCTCCCACGTAATCAGTCTGCTGTGATTGTGCCAATGCAAAGGCCCACACACTCATCCCCCGCATGTCACCCCAAACTTCAGAGACCGCCTCTTTCATGGCAATTTTTGACTTTTGTTTGTGGGTGGGGAAAGGCTTTGGCACGCCTGTTTAGTTACTCTTTAAAATCACCTTAAGGGCCAGGGGTTTTACGCTGGAGGGACAAATTTGGCTCCTGGGCCTGACGTTGGCTACACCTGTCTTAAGAAAACAGTGGAGGGACATAAGGACAGTGAACATGTTGAGCAAAGGAAGAAAATTGTTACAGCATTTTCTAACCAACAAAATGCACAGTAACAATCAAGATGTGTTTGAAATTATGAACAAATTCCTGCAAAAAACATAATAAATGTTCTTTATAATTTATAGCTGCTGTCCTCTCGACCTCCTGGCAGAGACATTGTTGAGAGTCCGACCTCCGTCTACAGTACAGTGCAGCCCCACACTGGTCCTGCTCCTCCTCCAGCCCAGAGTCCAGAGAGTCTGTACGCCACCGTGAACAAGACCTCCACTCCTGATCTACTGTCTTCAGTGTAACTTTAAGCTGGGTTTACACTCTGGGGTTTTAGACACGAATTTGGCACAAAGTTTGACAAATTTAAGATGGTGTGATCTCTCAGCCTCTCCATGCGTCTCGGTCGTGTCATGTACAGGAGGCTACGAGCCGCGATCAGCTGCTCACGATGAACGTATGACACAAGTCATTGTGGAGCCACAGTTGTTTTATTTTCTTCTTTTGTTGTACAAATGTGGTCAGTTAAAAGCAGTGTGTGAAAACAAAAGAGGAAGCGCTCGATGTGTTCAGAGGCAATAAGATGAGTTTTAGAAAAAGATATTCCGCTTTTGTTTACTGACGTGTCGACCAAAGCAGAAAAGCAGAACCTTTATCAGCCCTCGTTCTTCAAAATATTTATTTCAGAACAAATACTCATGAAAATCTATACATTTTGAACTTACAAAATAGAAAAATATATAATGCATAAAATGACAGACAAAGCTCAAATGACAATGACAACAGTTTAACAAGTACCTAAATATGTCCGCCTTTCAGAGTATGTATCATTTATACTCCTATAATGTACAAAAGGAGTACATGTTTTCCTCCTGTTCTCCGTGGGTTAGTGTGGGTTCATCTCTGCTCACAACAGGTCGAATACAAAGAAAAAATCTCCAAATTAACGAATACATTTTAAAGCCACACCGCGTAAAATTCCACCCAATAAACAACATTGAAATACAAGGTTTTATTTATGATATTTTCATCATGGGAAAATACCTCATAAATGTACAAACAAACATGCCGATGGCGATGGAAGAACCTGCTTTAAATCCTGTATTAAGAATATGTTTCTACTTCTCTTGTAATAATTGGAGTTCAAAAAACACATAAAAGCTGCAATGTTAAAGAAGTATGAAAATTAGACTTGGACAGGAATAATGTGAGATATTTGATTTGAACAAACAAACATGAATATGGTTTGTTTCTTTTTGACCATTTGTAAACATTTTAGGAATATGACAGTTCGGTATTTTATTGTATATATTGTAAATAATTAAATATAGAATACAAAAACATCAGAAATACTGTAAATATGTATATGACTGTAACCATATGTATGTATATATATATATTTATATATGCACATCTTTTAAAAGACAGCATGTAAAGTGTGAAGTAACAAAAGGGGCAGATATTATAAGACTTGTTCTTCTCCTCTGCTCCCTTTCATTCATGCTATGTTGGATTGGCGGTCTTGTGGTGATTGCATGATGTCACTTTTGAATGAAATAAATAAATAAAATGAAAATGAAATGAAAATGAATTAGTTTGTGCAATTCTCAAATCAGACGGTTCAATAACTCACTCTATCCATCCAAACACAGCACAACATTGTGACATAATATGAATGTCGCCTCTTATTGAAACAGTAAAGTAGTGGTGCAGTAGCGCTATATGCACAGTGGCAGAGTGTCATTACACAAGTAAATATATCAATAACAGAAGAGACGTTAAACTAGAGAAGAGCAGTGTTAGTGTTTCAGTAAGTTTATCATCAACTTTATAAACAAAGAAAATGTGCTTATATAATGTAATGTATGAGTTTAAAAGCTTGAATAAATTACAACAGATGCCAAACTAATAAAAATACCGGTAACACAGAAATATGGTGAATGTTTATTTGTTTGAGTAAATACGTTGCAGTTCAAAGCATTAGACTTTATATAAACACAAAAATGAAGGGTTTAATGCACAGCAGATCTGTTTCTTACAGTCCATTACGTGTAATGACAATATGGAACATTAAAGTCTAAACTCACGTCTGAACAGTGTCCAAAAACCAAAGGTAAACCACATACCGTATACGCTCAAGCAGGAAGCACAGCTAACCACTCTGCCACTGTGCATATACCGCTACTGCACCACTACTTTACTGCTTCAATAAGAGGCGACATTCATATTATGTCACAATGTTGTGCTGTGTTTGGATGGATAGAGTGAGTTATTGAACCGTCTGATTTGAGAATTGTACAAACTAATTATTACAAGAGAAGTAGAAACATATTCTTAATACAGGATTAAAGCAGGTTCTTCCATCGCCATCGGCACAAACATCTGAAAACAGTGAGAACAACAAGAAAGTGAATAAATCTTCCAGATGAGAATATTGAACCTGAAAGAGGAAGTGCAGCAGATAGAGGAGTTTGTTACTGCCCCCTGTGGTAAAGACGTGTCACTGCAGTAGTTCAGTTGTTTTTCTTCCTGGTGCAGTCCAGCACATGGACAGTGATGACGGAGGACACCATGAGCAGCAGCCCCACAGAGAACACCACAGTCTTCACCAAACACCAGCTCCTCTCAGACTCTACAACAGAGCAGGAAAACATGGAGGAACTGTGGAGCTTGGATTCCCAAAGGTTAAAGCACAAAGTCAAACAGTTTTTGTTGAGTTTAAACTAATAAATGTCCTTAGTCCCACCTGTCTCTTGGGTGCACACTTCTTCAGCACCTGTGGAGAAACAAGGAGTCACTGTTCAGTTCTTCAGCATCGATGAAACAAATGTAAAACAAAGTCAAACATTAGAATAAGCTCATTACCAAATGGACACACTTGTTGTATCTCTTTGGTGTCTTTTCTCCAGCTGACGTGGTTGCTATGGTTGCAGATGATTGAGACGTCGGACAGGTAGAGGTGCAGATAGGGGGCGGGGTCAGAGGGGGCGGGGCTTGCCTCCTCACAGGTGCGTCTGTCACAGGTGAAGGAGCGGCTGATGGAGGGGGAGAGTTCAGTCGTGCAGCTCACAGTGAAGTTACAGGACTCTGGACTGTTAAACACAGAGTCCACGCTCAGCAGCACTGGAGACACTGGGGCTGAGAAAGACAGTAAGTGATGTCAAAACATGTGTCCATTTTGTTTCGTCTGTCAGTGAGAACTTGAGGTGTCTTTCCATGTGCGGTACGGGGTGGGACAGAGCTGAACCGATCCACTCCATAAGGGAGTCCAAGAAGAAGAAGAAGAGCTTTATTTATACAGCTCTTTTCACAGACATGGTCACAAAGCGCTTTACATGAGATAGTTTTACATTCACTCCATACTCGGTTATGATAAGCTACGTTTGTAGCTTCAGTTTCCCCTGGGAGAGACTGACAGAAGCGCTGTCACGACATCTGCGCCAATGATCCCTCTGACCACCTCCATGCATTCACACACCTGGCCTATTGTACATGTTTTTAGTGGTAGGGGAAACCGGAGTACCCGGAGGAAACCTACGCAGACACGGGGAGAACATGCAAACTCCAAGCTGCTCTAACTCTAACTCAGTGGTGGGGTCTGTACTGACACATTGATTAAATGGGGAAAACACACACATAAACCAAGTGATTACCTTTTGACGATCAGCGTTGCATTCTGTGATGATGGCAAACAAATGTAGAGCTAAGATGTTTAGCAAATCAAAGCTATAGCTTATGAACAACAGACTTTTCCTGTTGGACACATGCTACGAGAATAACAACTGTGTATTTATTACATTTAGAAAGATCTAACTCAAGTTAAACCAGTTGCAAAGCAAGATGAGCAGCACTTTGGCTCAGAGAAGAGAAGGCCTGGAGGGTGAAGGCATCAGTGGAGCCCGTGGTCATTGGAGCACCCACACTGGAGGAGTGGCTACAGCAGATCCCAGGAAATACATCAGACATCTCAGTCCAGAAAAGTGCAGTTTTAGGAACAGCAAAGATACTGCACAGAACCCTCAAGCTCCCAGGCCTCTAGAGCAGTGGTTCTCAACCTTTTGGAGTCGCGACCCCCATTATAACAGTTAAAGGCCCCTACTCGGGTCACACCGTGAGAATAGGGACATTAGCCTATATAATTCTTAAAAAACAAAGAATAAATAAAATGGCTAAAATAAAGTGTATCAAATTAAGAACAAGTCTCTCTGGTAAAATTGGACACATGCTACAGTAAAATATTATATTATATATCTAAAAGATCTGGTGACCCCCAAATTCGTCTCGCGACCCCCTTGGGGGTCCCGACCCTCAGGTTGAGAACCACTGCTCTAGAGGACCCGAAACTAGGAAAATTAGAATATCGTTCAAAAGTGCATCTGTTTCTGAAATAGGAATCAAAATGTGAAACCAATATATGATATAGACTCATGACAGGCAAAGTGACATAATGCAAAGCCTTTATTTGTTATAATGTTGATGATTATGGCTTACAGTCCATTTTCAAAATATTCTAATTTTCTGAGTTTCACCTGTGTACTGTGTATACATATATAATGCTGTTAGACGTACCTTGAACTGTGATGGTGTAACTTGATATGATGTGAAGTCCATTACTATTAATCACCAGTGCTTCATAAAGTCCACTGTGTTCCACCTGTAGGTTTTTTAGGGTCAGTGAGAAGTTTTTGGTGTGAAGATCAATTCTCTCACTGTTCAGTGTGACTTTTCCATTTGATGTTGCTGATACTAAAGCTTGTTAGCATTAAATTTCCATTGAAACGCAAAATATTTCTTCACAGCTTCAGGATTCACAATATCCAGAGTGACATCATTCCCTGTTTGCACAAACAGCCAAGATAATGAGCCTGTAGAAAGAACAATTCACATAAATCAATATAAATGAGTGAAACATCTTTGCTTTCAGTTCCCATATTTTTTATGTTCTCTGGAATTTCTTGCAGCTCCTTAAATACTTTTAACATTTCAAAGCTTACATTTGGAGACTGATGTTTAACCTCAATCATAACTAATAACATAATAAACATAACGATGACAATCAGAATCAGAATCGTTTTTTATTGCCATTGTTTGAAAACAGGTTCACAACTGTATACACATTTACATGTTTATGTCCAATAACACAAACAGTAAATATTAAAATCATAAGTAGCAGTAGCAGCAGTGATCCTCGTACACAACACACTGCCATGGCTCCTCACTCACTTAGATTGAATTCAAGTGATATTGTCCATTTAAGTTGATACAAGTTACCTTCAGTCTCTGTGGAGTTTAAACATGTGGTTTAACAGCTTCACTCTCAACATTCACTGTGTTGTCTCAAATACGTACATTAGTCTGAAATGTAAAAATGAAACTAACACACTTTGCCCCAGAAGGTAGAAGGGCTCTCTATCTAACCTCAAAGCCAACCACACACTGCTAAATGCAGCTGCTCACACATAAAGCTTATATTAACTATTTCCTCACTCTGTGAAGTTAAGTAGTGCTTTAATAATCATTTCTCATTTGTTATTGCGTTACTTGTGAAAACATCAAGTGAGTGTTTCTCAAACTGTGTGTACCACTATGATGCCTGGGCTTCCTCAGGGTCACTTAGAACTTATTCATTTTTAATAGAGATAACTGAACTTCTGGTTTAGATCTTGTTCACAACCACATTAGTCCAGTTTAGGAGAATGTAGACACCTTTATGAGGTGGTATTGCCTTAAAGTGGACGCATTATGCAGAATCCACTTTTTCCTTTAAACCATGTTATAAAGTTGTTCTCTTGTCAAAGTCACACCTGGAGTAGTATTTCACTACATTCACACAGTTTTGAGTAACGTGTTGTTTAATTTAGCGGTTTCTTCTTCTGCAGTGTCAACGCTTCGTTCTCTACTGAATACAGGTACATGCGGTCTCAACTTATACAGCGCTTTTCTACCTTCATCAGGCCCAAAGCGCTTTACAGCAAAGGAACCAGTCACTCATTCACTCTCATTCATACATCAATGTACACAGACACTGGAGGCAAGGGGGTGAAGTGTCTTGCCCAAGGACACAACAACAGTGTGCACCTTCAGGAAGCGAATACAGTTGCGTAATTGTTAAACTCTTGTCCATATTTTTAGAGCCATAATACATCATTATCTCAGATCTGAGTCATTCTGCACTCGGAAGTGTGTCCATCAGTCCATTCTGAAGCTGTACCACGCCGAAAATCTAAACTAAAAGTAAAAAAAGAGAAAAAAGTTATTCCCTACAGCTGCCAGCAGGAGGAGCCCCAGTCAAAGTCTCATCCAGGTCTATTACTTATATTCTATTGTTACTAGAGACAATTATACAACGTAGAATACCAAAGCTGAGGCACCAAATAATGGTTCAAAGTCTATTTTAAGCTCCATATGCAGGATATGTCTATTTTAAGTCATTCTAATATTGACAATACCTCTTGGATGATTTATTATCGTTCGCCCTCACACTGATAATGCTGCACTCATGGAAATAAAATCAACAGGAAGTCAGTCAGAACACACTTGAGCTTTATGGGGGAAAAGTTAACCACACTGAGACCTTTGGTGTGATGCATTCTCTCTACCTGCCAACTTAATTCAATCTGAGTGTAACTGAACGCCAGGAAAAACATTGACCATGAACTTCATCAAAGGTTCGTTGTCCTGCTGGATTTAATCAACCACAGCACAAGTGTAAGTAAGTAGCAGGGCGTAAACAGAATACATTTGAAAGACGGCCTGAAAAGTTTGGTGACTCACTCCCAGCAAAGTTAAGAGCCAGGCCTGTGGAGACGACAATAGAAAGAGCAGCCGACTGTTTGCTGAATGTCTCTACTTACTCACTTTCCACCTGAGCTGTCCTGTCTAATAAAGCCTATGGGAGGGAAAAAATCCTTAAAAAAAATGTATATTTCTACAGAAAAGGTTTTATTATTAACAAAGAAAATGTGTTATTATAACTTAAACAAATTGTAAAAAAAAAAAAACATCCAACAGACACTAAAGTAAAAACTGAAAGATAAATACATTGCTTTAGAAAAACGCCATTCAACGTAGAAAAAACAATAAGAAACATGCTAACTAAGTTTATTAGAAGGACATGAATGTAGACTCTCAAAACACAGTAGATCCACACTCTCCACAGAACATAAAAGCATGTGTGTCTGTGCACAGTGTGTATGAAGCAAAAGGAAACCACTTATGCTCAAACAGGAAGCTAACTGCAGTCCACCACTGTCCAAATAGTTGCCAGTGAGATGGAAAATGTAGATTGTTCATTTTAGGATTATGGGATGCAGTTGGATATAGTTGGATCATAAAACTTCTCACATAATAGAATCATCATGTTATCATTAAACACAACCTGGTTACTGCCTTATCAGCAAAAACAACTATGTTTTTAAATACTGTAGATCCCACTGAGACACTTTAACATGAAAGAGGAAGTACTGTAGATAGAGGAGTTTGTTACTGCCCCCTGTGGTAAAGACGTGTCACTGCAGTAGTTCAGTTGTTTTTCTTCCTGGTGCAGTCCAGCACATGGACAGTGATGACGGAGGACACCATGAGCAGCAGCCCCACAGAGAACACCACAGTCTTCACCAAACACCAGCTCCTCTCAGACTCTACAACAGAGCAGGAAACATGGAGGAACTGTGGAATGTACTGTAACACAAAGTGCTTTACAGATTAAAATCACCCCAACCCCAAATATACAGTAAATGACACTGAACACACGCACCCCCGTCCCCACAATTATTAGTTGAAAGCTGAGCTAAAAGGTTTATCTCCTAAACCTGGAGATAAACTCTCACATATATTAGTGTGAACAATGGAGGGACGTCCTGCACAAGCGTCTGGAGGAGGAAGAGGGGCTAACACTCTGCTAAACACAGCTGACCACATTCTTCTACTTCAACAAAACTGTTTTCTTCTGATAATATCTGATCAGACTTTGTATTTCAGCTTACTGAGAACATATAATTATAACGTTATAGACAGAAACATTTAGCCAATTAAAGACTTCAGACAAACAGAGAGGCCTGACTTTGATACAGGTCGACACAAGTGAATATATCAATAACAGAAAGACTGGAAAGTCTCCTGGATTAGCCGACTTGCTAACTGTCCACATACGTTAGGATCGAATGCCGCTTCTTCTTTTTATTTCTATGGTAAATACCAGGAGTGGAAAAATGCACATGAATGCCACCTCATCTCGCATTTTCCACTGAGAAACTGGAAAATCATTTGATGCCCGAGTTCCTGACATTTGGTCCATAAAGTTAACACAGAACTTTAGTCATTAGACATTCTTCAAAAACAGATTAACTTCAGCAGATCTTCACCTGAGCACTGGTCCTGGCCCAGCATGTGCAAGCAATGTTTGTTTTTCAGAGGAGAGCGACAAAAGCTGAATATCACACTAGATTTGTTTTTTTGCAGCTGGAGTCAAGCAGCAGGAGAAGGAAAGGCTCCACTTTACCTTCTTTACCTGATAGCGGACATATTTCTCTCCAGTTCTTGGTGTCTTGGGTCCAGCTGACCTGGTTGCTATGGTTACAGATGATTCTCTCATTGGTCAGACTGAGCTGCAGAGAGGAGGTGAGGACAGAGGGGGCGGGTCCAGGTGTGGGGGATGGACCTCCTCACAGGTGTGTCTGTCACAGGTGAAGGAGCGGCTGATGGAGGGGGAGAGTTCAGTCCTGCAGCTCACAGTGAAGTTACAGGACTCTGGACTGTTAAACACAGAGTCCACTTTCACTGACACTGGAGACACTGGGGCTGAGGGTGTAACAGATATAAAGGTACATAATTTATCCACATCAATATCTGTATAAATCTCTGATAAAAACGTGGTCATGTGTTCTCACCTTGAACTATGACGTCATGTGTGGAAAGTGTTTCATCTTTAGTTCCATAGACTACAGCCGTGTAGATCCCACTGTCACTCAGCTGGACATTTTTCAAAATCAATGACAGATTTTGTTGAAAAAACTCCACTCTATTTATGTAGTTATTAAGGAAATCAATGTTGTCGTTTGTAGTCACATCATGTTAATGGTGCCATTAACTTTCCAATGAAATATATCTGATATTCCAGTCTGAACCCCCTCTGCCACAGTCAGCAGTAGATCTCTGTTGGTCTGTATGAATGTTGAACTGGAACCTGAAAAACACAAAGAATTGACATCGATTCTGCTTCGTCGTTTCATTGTTGATCCAAATATATGCAGTCACTGAGGCAGACAGGGACACACTGAGTGAGCGATGGCTTTTGTAGTTTTATTAGTTTTTACAATATTGCAAAGTGGAAAGTTTTCTATAGAACACATTTGTGCAGTAGAAAATGTACTGGTTTATCGATGGACACAGAGACGAGCAAGTAATGCAGAATCGAATCATTTCACCCAATAAACAGAATAAATATAAGCACCTGCAGGAGATTTGTACAACATTATTTACTCGGCTATAACTAATGTGTCAGTTATTAAACAGAGCTCTGGGTTTAACACAGTCACTGATTCAAGGAAATGCTCCACAGTCCAGCACAGCTGAGCTCAGCTCATTCTATCACGGGCTGGTTTTGCTTCTGTTCCTTTGGCATCTGTTTTTACTGAAATCTTAAGATGTTTTGGAACGAAAGGTTTATTTCTTACAATCGTGAATTATACATTATATGATGGTAGAAAGTTAAATCAATGATCAATATTAATGTTCTCCTCGATCATTGAATGTGACAGAAATGTGGTCAAATCTTGAATGTCAAATCACAATAGAAAATGGAGCATGTTTAATATCAGTTCCACAGCTGTCAAAGGTTCTACACAACAATGACCAGGAGAAACTAATGAACCCAAAAATAATACAATACAAAAATAATAATGAAAAAAAAAATGCTCATAAATAAATAAATGAAGCAGTGTTGACTTACCTAAAGTGAGTGGCAGACACAGAAAGACCAAGGCCACACTTGCACAGTCCATGGTGAGTGACTTTATGAACAGACGCTGCTGTGGCTCAGTCAAATACAGAGGGTTGTTCATTAAACTTGTGGATTAATATAAGCGCGGAGGATGAGGAAGTGTTTCCAGACACTCACTGACTGTTACTTCCACACCAAAGTATCCATGTTTAAACACAGAATCAAAAGTATCGATTCTCATATATCAATACTTTCCTTCATTTAGTTGATATTGTTTTTATTTTATCCAATCCGATTTTTTTTTTGTGAAACGGAGGAATTTTATCAAATTGATCACGGCCCTGTGTATTGAACACTTTTCTTGACTCCTCGCAGCAGCATTGGAGTTACTGAGGCTTTAGTAGTTTCTCAAGTTTCAATTCATTTCAGAAGTTTCAATCTCCAGATTCTCTCGATTGTGAATAAATGTACAATGTTTGTTTGGATGTGTGTGTTTATTTCTCAAAATCATCTGAGCCTAAATAAACTACAGTATAAAGACTGTACTGGACGTTTGAGCTCTGGAGAGGGACACAAAGATTTGACCAGTCAGAGGCCTTTATTAACTTAAAGGCACACTGTTTTGGACTTTATTGTTGTCATGAATAAAAACACATGCTCCTTAATGTCCAGCTCGACACAGAAAAGGCTATTACTGCAGTGGCTAATCAAAGAATAGATTTGGATGAGGACGTAACCTGTTTAAATCTCATATTCTACTGACTTTAGTCACATCTCCATGGAGACGAGCTGGAGACGTCCCCACTCCCGGTAAAGTTACAGTCATGTCTTAGCAGAGCTGAGCCGCTCACAGCAAAGGCTCATGTTTGTTTGTACATTTATGAGGTATTTTCCCATGATGAAAATATCTATCATAAATAAAAGCTTGTATTTCAATTTTATTTATTGGGTGAAATTTTACGCGGTGTTGCTTTAAAATGTATTTGTTAATTTGGAGATTTTTCTTTGTATTCGACCTGTTGTGAGCAGAGATGAACCCACACTAACCCACGGAGAACAAAACAGGTATACTTTTGTACATTATAGGAGTATAAATGATACATACTCTGAAAGGCGGACATATTTAGTTACTTGTTAAACTGTGGTCATTGTCATTTGAGCTTTGTCTGTCATTTATGCATTATATATATATTTTTTATTTTGTAAGTTAAAAAATGTATAGATTTTCATGAGTATTTGTTCTGAAATAAATATTTTGAAGAACGAGGGCTGATAATGAAGGTTCTGCTTTTCTGCTTTGGTCGACACGTCAGTAAACTTACTTATAATGTTTAAGATACTAAAGCGGAATATCTGTGTCTAAAACTCGTCTTATCTCCTCTGAACACATCGCAGCACTTCCTCTTTTGTTTTCACACCTACACTGCTCGGATATTTTTAACTGACCACATTTGTACAACAGAAGAAGAAATAATACAACTGTGGCTCCACAATGACTTTTAAAATATGAACACTTTATTCAGCTTAACAAATATCATGAAACTATTGGACATGAAATACAATCGATTAATGACACTTAAATGAGTCACAGGCAGCTCATGTGTTCAGCAAACAAATCTCCTGCTGCTTTGGAAGTGCAGGCAAATAATCTTACAGTTTTTAGTGGAAAACCAGGCTTATAACAACTCAGGTTACACGTAATACAGTTCATAGCAGTATAAGACAAGTAAAAAAATAACATTTTCAGTGACATCACTACTTTATCTTACGTATAAGATGTGATGAAACCTGTTTATCAAAGCTTTTCAATGACACGTTTTAAACAGCTGTAAAATACAACAAAGAATCACTACATTAAAACATTTCAATGAACGCATGTAATTACAACATGAGCAGTGATGTAAATGTTCAATACCTACAAAGATATTGAATTTCAAATGCATTTACTTTCCTGCATTACTTTCCTATAAAAATCAAAGCTTTTATTTGTTTTACTTTTCACATTCACAGTATGTGTTGTGCTGTAAAACGTATCATATCTTATAGAAGTGCAAAGGTTTTCTTTTCTAGTAATAGAACACATTTTTCTCCTCCTTTATATATTGCAAACTTAAACATTTGTGGGAAAAACTCTGCAGGAGAGTTTATCATTTCTGTGACAGTGACCCTGAAAAGTGACACTGAGCTGTTAATGTGTCGATAAACTCGTCCCTGTGAAGAAATGAGAAGCTGCAAATGTGTTTGGAAAGTTAGGAATGAGTTTGGACACAACATTTAAATTGACTGATTTCCTCTTTTACTGTTCGTAACCAAAAATATCAGGTTTAGGGACTTAAGTTTTTAAAGTAGATAGGCATTTATACAAGTAATTAATGGATATTAAATTGAAATCTCAATTTGAATGGTTTCACTGAGCAAAAAGCAAAGGCTGCAAATATTTCAGCAGTACAGATATGTTGGCCTGATGACGGGTGTAAAACTCATTTTGGGTCATAAACAGGAAAACACTATTAAAGGAGCTATACCTGATTTATTTTTCTATTAATGGAATGAAATTAGTTGTGTCTTCCTTCAGTATATTGTAAACTCAGTACATTGTAGATCTAATTATAAAGCGTTTGTATCATTTCATGAATTTGCAGGATAGTTTTCTAGCATTTTTGTGTAAGTGACCCGGAAAAGTCCATCCATCCATCTTCTTCCACTTTTCCGTTGCCGGGTCGTGGGGGCAGCTGTTGGAGCTGCCCAAATCACATTGCACCAGCCCAATATGGCTCCTCCTGCAGGTGGTGGGTCCACAGAAGGACGGCCTCACGATTCTAACGGGCCTGTTGGTCTCACATAAGGGGCTTCTGAACCGCTCTTTGTCTGACCCGTCACCTAGGACCTGTTTGCCATGGGAGACCCTACCAGGGGCACGAAGCCCCCGACAACAGAGCTCCAGGATCATTCGGGCGCTCAGACCCCTCCACCACGTTAAGGTTGCGGTTCGAGGAGGGGACCCGGAAAAGTCACCCTGCAAATTGTGAAAAGTTCCTATAAACATGTCCCTGTGAAGAACTGGGATGATAAAAATATGTTAGGAAGATTGGGGATAAGTTTGTACCTAAACCAACATTTTAATTTAGTGGTTTCTTGTTTCATTGTTTGAAATGAAAAAAATCAGGTATAGGGCCTTTAAGGAACATTCAAAAATGAATAAATGTATTATTACATTTTATAATACTGCTGCTTTGGCCAAAGCCCGACAGGACTGTAGCCTATCAGGAATAACGGCTTACACTTGTATTGCGCTTACAAGCCTGTGTCACAAGTTTGTCAAAGCGCTACATAGTCATTATTCATTCACTCCTTACTCTGTGATGATAAGCTTCTATTATAGCTACAGGGGCAGACTGACCATTTACCCGTTGTTTTGTCAGTGCCTTCTGCGGACACTTTTGATTTTTTGGTCCTCATCCAAAAAAGTTCTAATAAATAATATTCCATAATCATGCAGCCTCACTACAAAGCTACAAAACGTTTACAAAATACAGCAAAAGATAAAACATTCAGTCATGGTCCGATCAGTCGAACCACGGGATTGACTTGATTTAAATCACAAAACGTGCAGCTCCTTCACAGGCTCGGTCTGACTGAGTCCCAGAAGATCACACACACACGACAGTGCACAGGTGTTTGAAATCAGGTCAAGTATTAAGTCGATTGATTGGACTGATACAAACAGCAACGTCCACATAAGAAAATCACAACAATCATCAGTGGATGGAAGGACATGGAAATAAATAGCATAGCATAACGGCATTGTAAAAATAAATAAAATAAGTGGCACATGTAAAGTCTATAATTTCTACAGTTAAAGAGGTCATTCAGGCTTGTAACTTATTGTAACTGTTATTTGGTGTTCTCTGTAGCAGAAAGAAGAAAGAAAGAAAGAAAGAAAGAAAGAGAACAGACAGTGACTGAAGCTGTCTTTCAGTCGGTTGGACCTGGCCAGGGTCCATTCTCAGACGGCCTTTTCCCTGATGTTTTTCCCTGATGAAGAGGCTGTGAGATTTAAGCTGGGTTTACACCGTGCGATTTTAGAGGCGATTTTGAACGTGCCAAATGAAACAGATACGAGGAGTGAACGAGCCCACGATGGAGGAGCTCACCACAAATATCAAACCGGTCCAAAAACCCTGTGTCGTTCGTTCATCGTGAGCAGCTGATCGCGGCTCGTAGCCTCCTGTACATGACACGACCGAGACGCATGGAGAGGCTGAGAGTGTACTGTAGATGGAGCTCGGACTCTCAACAATGTCTCTGCCAGCAGGTCGAGAGGGCAGCAGCTATAAATTATAAAGAACATTTATTATGTTTTTTGCAGGAATTTGTTCATAATTTCAAACACATCTTGATTGTTACTGTGCACTTTGTTTGTTAGAAAATGCTGTAACGATTTTCTTCCTTTGCTCAACATGTTCACTGTCCTTATGTCCCTCCACTGTATTCTTAAAACAGGAGCCAAATGTGTCCCTCCAGCGTAAAAAACCCTTGGCCCTTAAGGGCCAAGGCTTAACCAAATTAAGTAGTGTATAGGTTGAGGGGGTATTCGGAGAATAAATCCTGACCATATTTCCATAACGTAAGGTAAAGTGGCCAATACAATGCTTGCGTAGATCTGATGGAGAGTTAGTCCTGGAGTGGATCTGTTGTTTGTGACTTCTTTACCAACTCGAAGGGAGATATGTTAACTTGACTATTTGTCTTGATCATTTAAAGAATGAACACAAACTCACCTCAGGATCATCATACACTGTGTTCTCCACGCTAATCCTGTGATCTGTAGAGAAGGCACAGAGACATTATTACTCATAGTAAATACTAGGCTGGGA
>VHKM01000075.1:0-125032 GCA_007210695.1 Neogobius melanostomus
TTATGATCTATCCCAGGGGTGGCAAACGTGTCGGGCCCGCTGCGCCAAATTTGGCCGCCGCAAACAATCCTGTTCGGCCCGCCAAAGAATGCCTATTTTGCGCCTGTATGTAAACAACTCCATTCTCCATCTCTCAAGTGGGAATATGGTGCAACGTACTTTTCGGCCCCTAACGTCAAATCCGGGGGCGTTTCACCTTCCTTCGCAACAGTTACAGCGAACCACCGTTGCTGGTTCCTTGGTGTCTCTATCGTACATCGAGCAGTTGTAGTCATTCAGCTTTCCCAGTTTTTTCCAAAGTTTTACTTGCAAAAGTTGTTGACATCACATAGTCATCTAATCGTAACTTATAAATAACTGATGCTGAACTGACACTTTCCAAAATGAGATCTAATACATGCCCATCTTTCCTCTTTGAGTCTACAAATGAATATGAGTAAAGTCACATGTAGTAAACAAGAGGTGATTTTCACATTTTACATAAATCTCACCATGTGGTTGCATTTTGTTCTACTAAAACTAGCTTGCATACGTCTTCATCTGTTTTATAAGTGCTTTATGTGCATAGAACTAATCAATACAAATGTATACCGAAAATCAAATAAAAAAACTATTTCTTGCTAACATGTTTTCACCTGACATTGCCGTGTTGGCGCACCAACAGGCATTTTTCATTTGCCCTGAAGCACACAAGGTTGGCACCCTCTGATCTAGTACTGGCTTTCAACAGATAAGCTCACCCATGCTTTAACGGACTTTAGACGACATCGGGCTACAAACATCCAGCTTTTTTCATTCAACATCGCTCTTACTTCTTAACTCCAAGCTGAACGACACAATTTTCGTGTATCTTCTGGCTGCTTTTGGGCACTACTCTCATTTGTAACTGCGTTTCATCGTATTTTGCCGCTTTTTCAGAAGCCTTAAATAGGGTCATATTCAAACTGGAGAAAATGTGCTCGGTTAAGTGGGGTTAAGAGATAACATCACCTTACATCGCCTTTTTTGCTGTACAAATTTCACAACCTATCTCGCAGCAGCCTCTCCTCTCAAACGTTCCAGTTATTCTAACATCATGAAACAAACAACAAAATATATAACATGTGTAATATTTTTCTAAGATGTGCTTGTGGCAAGAGCTAAATGTCCAGAGACTGCATAATATCCTTTATAATTCTCACGTACTTGTCAGATTGGAGTTGAATGTTAATCACTTATGAAGTTGATGAATGTCATTTCTACTGAATACGAACATGGCTCATGTCTTAAGACACACGCCAAAACAGCTGATATAGTCCAGTGAATTGTTGGTGGTCCCACCCCCATTTGACAAAAGTGAAAATACAGAAACTATTTCTGATTCCATGTCCATATTTGACCCAAAAGCTTATGATAACACAGCCTCTATCTGCTTCATTCACTTTGATAATTAGGCCCGACCAGGACAAAGTCCTGGTAAGGGACTTTTGTTCTCCCTGGTTTCTTGTTTATTATTATTATTAATTATAATATATTAGTCGCCTCTATGACTTTTTTCAGTGCCCTTCCCGGCAAAGTATCGCAGATATCGCACACCTCGTGATCATAGTCGGGAAAATGCATGTCATGGGTTCTCTGACATCCCACGCCAACAAATGGCTCCACAGCGCCCCCTCAAATTGACCCCCATGCAAAGAAACATCGTTTTGGCGTCGGCCCAAATCTGGTACAGTGAAAGGGCAATCAGGACCAAAAACTCCTGGAGCGCTACGCCGCACCACAGGGGTCGCCATTTGACGCAAATCGGAAAAGGCTGACTGCAACTATGTTTTCAACGAACTCACCCTGTTATTTTAGCTAATCCTCATACTTGCACAGTACATCTACGACTTCTAGTCAGTCACAGCGCCTCACTCATAGCTTTTCCGAAAATTGTATAACATGTGGGGGTCCAAGTTAAACCACTCCACTTATTATGCCTCAGCAAAGTGGGCCGAACAGCGCCACCTGCTGCCTAAGATGGATTTAAGCTGGCCGCCATACCCGCTGAAGAATAGCCAAAAGTTCTTATTCTGCAGCATGAGCCGTCAGAGTTTACTCCCTGAAAATTGTCAATTTTTACCAAATTCCCTTTATACAAAACGCCACACTTTTCGACTCATACATAGTTTTACTACCTTGTTACAGAGAAGCTTTAATTTGAACGTTTTGGCTAAATCAGGTCTTTTTGGACACGCTCAACAGTCACAGGAAGTCAGTTCTGTTTCTGTCGTCTATCGTGTAATCTCGTACTATTCTTGGCTGTCACACCAAATATTCCGTCATCTATCGACAGACTTTTGTGGGGCTGGAGAACTTCTCCAGATCTTGACGCGCCCAGGGAATAGCCTATATACAAAAAGTTTCAATAAAATTTTGCTGAACTCGTAATTCCGTTTCTCGTGATCCACCACCGAGTGTCAACTCGTTTCATAAGATTAATATAAACCCAGCAGTGTTGTTGCTTAAGCTTGTATAGCTCCATTAGTAAAGTGCAGGGTTCCCATCCATTAGATTGCCGGTTCAAACCCCACAGTGACTTTTTTTTTTTTTCTTTTTATTTGTGACTCAGTATCCCCTACTGGCGAAGTAACCTGATCGGCCGCCTATGGCACCACCCTCACTCAAGAAACCGGGGAAAATACCCACCCATTGTCTGAGCAATGCGTACATACACAAGGCGTTCATAGACTTTCCATTCGGCTTGTAAATAGTATTGTGCTGTCCTAGCTCTGTTATAAGATGCAGTTTGCATCCCATAGATTGCCGGTCAAACCAACATGACTTTCTTGTTTTTCTTTTTTTAATTAATATCTTATTTAAATCTATTAATACGAAGAAAAGAAACAGTCTTCAAAATATGTGGACAGACACACAAAAGAAATGTGGACACTTAGGGAAACACTTTGAGCAAAAAACCAGGAGGTTTGGGTCGAAACAATCCCAGAAATGGAGGGGTGGGGAAGTACCTGAATGACTCTCTCCAGTGCATGGTGGGATTAATTTCGCCCTGGTCATTAGAGATAGTCAAGTGCCACCATTAGGCAACCAATTAAACCAGAGTTTATAGCTCAGCAGCATAGTGCGCTGGTCTTTGGTAGCAGGAGTTCTCGCTTCAAACCCAACCATATTTTTTCTTTTATTGGTTTAGGACTGGGCATCCGTAACGGGAAGAACATAAAATCGGCGCAATGGTCCCAACCTTATTAAAAAAAAAAGCAAGAACAGTTTAGAAATAGACAACTACAACAGAAGACATGGGGGAAAGATAGGAAAACAATAGAGGAAGTAACTGGGGGAAATATAAGGGCCAAAAATGACCTGAAAATACCTGAAATGACCTCTCTTTCCAACATGCCCTTGCTTGGACATATTTCACACCGGGGATTTATGAAAAAAGTAGCTCCGTATCAGGTAACCTTGGGGTCATGGTTATAGCTCAGTAATTGTCCTTGTCTTTGCATGACAAGGAGGTTGCAAGTTAAACATGGCTATTCGAACTTTTATAATGACTTTCCTCTTTTCACAATGGGCCACTAATGCTCCTGAGCCGCATACACAACCCAGAATACACCAATTATGTAGACACAATTATTTATTCAGCCACTTTTCTACTTTTCACTCGCCATTTCTTTTACTCGTGCCAGACTCAGCTCTTTTCTGCAAATACAAGGAGTGCAGCTCTGTCCCAGATGCTGTTCTGCATGCTGGCTCCTCCCATATTGCAGTTACTGGTCATAGAAGGTATTTCAACTATAGAACGAGTGAAAAGCAGCGTGGTGAACGTGGGCCGGGGCCTAAAATGCCGTGGGCTGGCATCATAGATACCGTCGAGGCAAGAGAGGTGTGACGAAGCAAGGCGAAGTGGGCCGGAGCAAGAGTTGCAGGAGCACACAGGTGTCGTGTGGGCCGAGGGGGAAGAGCAGATTTGGCGAAGAGCCGGCGGGAGGTAGCAAGGGGGCGGATCGCAAGGGGGGTCAGCGCCAGGGGCGAGGGCTACATCGCCGCTTGCGGCTTTAATTATTTATTTTAATTATATTATTCGCCCCCCTTGACTCCTGTTTTCAAGTGCCTTCCCGTGCAAAAGTACACGCAAGAATTGCACAGTGATCATGAGACGGCGAAATTGCATGTCAGTGGGCGACATGGGCGCAGCCAAAACAAAATGGCTCCACACGCGCCCCTCAAAGTTGACCCCCATTCAAAAAGACAAACATGCGTTTTTGGCGCGTAGCCCAAATCTTGGTCAGTGAAAGGGCACACTTCGAGGAGAAGACCGAAAAACATATTAGGAGCGCCACGCCCGCGGACGCGACAGGATCGGCCATTTTTGGACTTGCTAATTGAAACCGTGGACTAACTGTAGGTTTAACCGACTCGGTCCTGGTTTTTTCAGGCAAATCCACTCATACCATGTTTTACAGCAGACTCTAGAGACTGGGCTAAAAAATGATGCCAGCTTGTTACAGAACCTGCCGTTTTCATGCGTCCCACTAGTAAAACTGCTGTGTTCCTTATACCGTTGCAACCCGCTCGCGATGTATGCGCTGCTATGCTATCTGGGATATATTTGGCGACATAGAGGGCCCTTATGGTCTGAGAGTTCATAGAGCTCATATGCACTGTGCTCGCACCCCAGCTATACGCAGCCCCTATCTATACTGATGTTTTAGTGTGTAGACGATTATTGAACGTTGCGAGTATACTTCTGAGCAGCATTCAAGACAGAACACGAAAAGTTATACCATGTATTTGATATGTTCCGGAGTGGGCCGTGCGTGCAAGGGCGCACAAGAAGTCGGGCCATTTTTAACTTTAATTGGGAATCCGGTCTGGACTCATATAGTATAAATGAGCTATCCTGCTTTTTGCCAGACAGAATATGAAATTCCACAGCCGTTTAGCCAGACTCTAAGAGACAGGGCTACAAAGAGAATCCAGCTTTTTTCATTCATACATTCTGGTCTAACCTCTTAACTCCACCTGAATGAGGGTCAATTCTTTCGTGGTATTTTTGCGTGCTTTTGGCAACTTTACTCTCATTTTTTAACTGCGTTTCTATCGATTTTGACGCTTTTTTTCAAGAAGTTTAAGATATGGGTCAAGTCAAAACTGGGAGAAATGTGCTTCGGTTAAAGTGGGGTTACAGATTTAATGCCACCAAATCCTTTTTGCTGTCACTTCACATACACCTCGCAGGCCATGCGCTCTATCCAATCTGGATCATATTTGGGCTGACATAAGGCCACTTATGGTATGAATCCATAAGAGCTAATATGCACGGTGCTCACTAAAGGCCCCTATCTATAACCTTGAAATTTTAGTTTGTAAAGATTTATATGAAACGTTGCAGAATATTCTACACATTGAACAAACACACAAATATATCATGTGGTATGATTTTTTCTAAGATGTGCTTGTGGCAAGGCTAAAATGTCGCAGAACGCAAATACCTTCATCATTCTCACGATACAGATACCTTGTCAATGATTGAAAATGTAATCACTCTATGAACTTGATCGAAAATGAATCATGTTCTGACATAGACATGGTTCATGCTATAACGCAACGCCAAACAGCGAAAACCGTGTGAATTGTCTGGGTGTCCCACCCCCATTTGAACGAAAGGAAAACAAAAAACTATTTTCTGATTCACCCATGCCATCTGACAGCAAAATAGTCAATTACAACATGCCCCTACTCTTGCTTCATTCACTTTATAATTAGGCCGGAGCCAGGACAAAGTCTGGTAAGCGGATTTGTTCCCCGGTTCTTGGTATTAGCCGACCAGGACAAAGTCCCTGGTAAGAGGACTTTTGTTCTCCACGGTTTCTGTTATTAATATTATTCTTATTATTATTACTTATTAATCGCCTCTCTATGATCCTGTTTTTCAGTGCCTCCAGTTGCAAAAGTCACCAGAAAGTTGCACAGTGATGCAGAGACGGCGAAAATTGCATGATGGCGACATGCGCACTGCCCAAATCAAAATGGCTCCACAGCGCCCCTCAAACGTTGACCCATTCAAGAAAGAACATGCGTTTTTGGGCGTCAGGCCAAATCCTGGGTACAGTTGAAAAGGGCAACATCAGGACAGACCAAAAACCCATTGAGCGCCACGCCGGACGACAGGGAGTCGGCCATTTGACTTGCATTGGAAAACCGGCTGGACTCAAACTTATGTTTTACGAACTCGTCCTGGGTTTCAGCTAAATACTCACACATGGTTTTAACAGACTCTAAAGACATGGTAAAAAGTGATGCAGCTTTTTAAATGAAACCTCCGGTTTCAAATGCGCCCCCACAACACATGCTTTTCTCCCCATACCTTGGACAACCCTCGCAGTATTGCCGCTCTATCTATCTGGATCATATTTGGCTGAATAAGGCCGACTTATGGTATCGAATCCATAGAGCTCATATAATGCACGGTGCTCCACTACTATAAGGCCCCCTATCTATACTTGAAATTTTAGTTTGTACGAATTTTATATGAAGAAACGTTGCAGTATATTCTACATTAAACAACAACACAAAAATATTACATGTATGTTGATATTTCCGAAGATGTGGGGCGTGGCATAGGGCGACAAGAAGTCGGCCATTTAACTTTTAATTGGGATCCGTCTGGCCATTTATGTATTAATGATCTAGTCCTGCTTTTTCAACAAGGAAGATAAAATCACACCTGGTTTAACAGACTTAGAGAGGGGCTACAAAAACAGTCCAGACTTTTTTTTCATTCAACATCTGGTCTTAAACCTCTTAACTCCCACCTGAACTGAGCACATTTTCGTGGTATTTTTGTGCCTTTTTGGCACTTAACTTCTCATTTTTTTAAACTGCGTTTCTATCCAGCTATTTGACGCTTTTTTTCAAGAAGCTTTAAGATATGGGTCAATCAAACTGGAGAGAATGTGGCTCGTTAAAGTGGGTTAGAAGTTATATGCCACCACATCCTTTTTGTGTACACTTACAACACCTGCAGGCATGCTCTATCCAATCTGGACATATTTGGGCTGACATATAGGCCACTTATGGTATCGAATCCATAGAGCTCAATAAATGCACGGTGCTCACTACTATATGCGCCCTATCTATACTTGAAAATTTTAGTTTGTACGATTATATGAACGTTGCAGATAAATCATCTACACATTGAACAACACACAAATAATTCATGTGTATGATATTTTCTAACATGTGCTGTGGCAAGGCTAATGTCCCGAGATGCCATAAAATCCTTCATAATTCTCAACATACCTTGTCAAGATTGAGAGTTGTAAACATGTAATACTTATGAAACTTGATGAACAATGGAATCATGTTCATACGAACAATAACATGTTTTCATGCTATAGCATACACCAAAACAGCGATAAAGCCGTGGTAATTGGTCCTGGGTGGTCCACCCCCATTTGAACGAAAGATGAAAAACAAAAAATATTTTCTGATCCATGCATACTGTCAAAGTCAATTACCAACATGCCTCTATCTTGCTTCGATTCATTTATAATAGGCCCGAGACCAGACAAGTCCTGGTAAGGGACTTTTGTTCTCCCGGTTCTCATTGTTAATTATTATTATATTATATTATTACTATATATCGCCTCCTATGATCCTGTTTTCAGTGCTTCCCCGTGCAAAAGTACATACGCAGGAAATTGGCACGTTATTCAAGAACGGCGAAAAATTGCATGTAGTGGAGCGACAGCGCACGCCCAAAACATAAATGGCTCCACAGCGCCCCCTCAAGGTTGACCCCCATTCAAAAGAACAATCCGTTTTGGGCGTAGGCCCAAATCCTTGGGTACGTGAGGCCATCAGGCAACCCAAACTCCATTGGGAGCGCCACGCCCGGACGCACAGGATCGGCCATTTTGACTTGCATTGGAAAACCCGGCTGGACTCAACTTATGTTTTAACGAACTCGTTCCTGGTTTCAGCTAAAGAATCCACCACACATGGTTTAAACAGAGCTCAGAACCCAATGGCGGGGGCCTAAAAAAGTGATGCACGCCTTTTTTAGCATTGACAATCCGGTTTTCAAATAGCGCCCCCACAAAACATCTTTTTCCCAATACCCTGGAATCAACCCTCCAGCGTATGCGCTCTCTCTAATCTGGAATATATTTGGTGACAAAGGCCACCTTATGGTATGAATATAACGCTCTCAATAAATGCACCGGTGCTCACTACTATAGCGCCTATTATACCTGAAAAATTTTAGTTTGTAGCGATTTAGTAATGAAACGTGCAGTATACGCCTACACATCTTAACAAACACAAAAATTATACATGTTTGATATTTCGAAGACTGTGGGCGTGGCAAGGCGCCACAAATGTCGGCCCATTTTAAAACTTTTAATTGGGAACCGTCTGGACTCACTCTCTTGTATTAATGTAGTCCCTGCTTTTCAACACGAAAAATCACACCTGGTTTAACAGACTTTCAGAGACATGGGGCACAAAAACAAATCCAGCTTTTTTTTCATTCAAACATCTGGTCTTTAACGCTCTAACTCCCACCTGAACTGAGCACAACATTTTCGTGGTATTTTGGTGCTTTTTGGGCACCTTAGCGTCTCTTTTTTAACTTGCGATTTCTATCAGCTATAATTGAACGCTTTTATTCAAGAAGCTTAAGATT
This sequence comes from Neogobius melanostomus, assembly GCA_007210695.1. Lineage (NCBI taxonomy): Eukaryota > Metazoa > Chordata > Actinopteri > Gobiiformes > Gobiidae > Neogobius > Neogobius melanostomus. The sequence goes on from VHKM01000075.1 coordinate 8,669, forward strand.
GGTCAAGTAAACTGGAGAATGTGCTCGGTTTAAGTGGGTAAGAGACTTATAATTCCACAACACCGGCCTTTGTGCTGTACACTGCAAACAAACCCGGTCGCAAGCAATGCGCTCTATCAAATCTGGATCATAATTGGATGACATAAGGCCACTTATGTATAATCCCATAGAGGTCAACTAACATGCACGGTGCTCACTACTATACACGCGCCCCCTATCTATACTTGAAATTTAGTTTGTACGATTTATATGAAACGATGCAGATATAATCTACATCATTGAACAAAACACAAATATTAATGTGTATCGATTCTACGAAACTGTGCTTGGGCCCGGCTAAACTGCCAGAGACGCAAATATCCTTCAATAATCTCACATCTTGTCAGCATTGAGTTAAAATCGTAATCATTTGACTTGATGAAAATGAAAATCCATGTTATCTACAATAGACAATGGTTCATACTATACGCACACGCCAAAACAGGCGATAAAGGCCAGTGTGAATTGTCTGGTGGTCCACCCCCCATTTGATACGAAAGTGAAAACAAAAAAAATTTCTGATTCCATGCCATTCTGATCCAAAAAAGTCAATACAAACATGCTCCTTATATCTTCGCTTCTCACTTTATAATTAGGCCGAGCAGGACATAAGCCGTAAGAGGATTTGTTCTCCCCCGTTTCTTGTTATTATATATTATTATTATCATATTATTATTATTCGCTCCTATAATCCTGTTTTCAGCTGCATTCCCGTCGCAAAAGTAACCCGCAGAAATGGCACACACGGACTAGAGACGGCAAACTTGCATGTCAGGGCGCATCGACTGCCCAAACAATGGCCTCCACAGCGCCCCCTCAAAGTTCCACCCCCCATTCAAAAAGCAACATGCGTTTTTGGACGTAGGCCCAAATCCTTGGTACATGAAAGGCACATCAGACACAACCAAAAACTTCCATGGAGCGCCACGCCCGGAAAGCACAAGGAGCGGCACATTTTTTGCTTCATGGAAACCGGCTGGACTCAACTTAAATGCTTTTTAAAACGACTCGTCCTGGTTTTTCAGCTAACATCCACTCACAAATGTGTTTAACAAATCTAGCAGCACATGGGGCTAAAAAAGTATCGCCATGCTTTTACATTGAAACTACCGGTTTTCAAATAGCGCGCCCCAATAAAACATGCTTTCTTCCCCAATCCTTGGACAACCACTCGCAGGTACCCGCTCTATCTACATCTGGATCATCATTTGGCTGACATAAGGCCACTTATGGCTATGAATCCATAAGCTAAATAATGCACGGTGCGCTCAATACTATAGCGCCCCTAACTCTATACTTGAAAACTTTTAGTTGTACGATTTAATAACCGTTGCAGGTATATTATACGAATTCAAAACAAACACAAAATATATATGTATTGATATTTTCCGAAGATAGTGGACTGGCAGGCGCGCACACACAGTCGGCCATTTAATTTTAAATTGGGATGCCGTCTGGACCTACATTCTTAATGTATTAATGATCATAGTCTGGCTTTTTCACAACATGAATAAAATCACCCTGGTTTAACAGACTAGAAACATGGGCTACAAACATCCAGCTTTTTTTAATCTCAACACTGGTCCTTAACTCTTAAACTCCCACTCTGAACTGGCACATTTTCGCGGTATTTTTTGTGCTATTTTAGGGCACCCTCTACGTCTCTTTTTTTAACTGCGTTCTATGCTGATTTTCGACACGCTTATTTTGTCAAGAGCTTTAAGATATGGGTCAAGTAACACTGGAGAAAATGCTGCTCGTAAAGTGGCGGTTAAAGGATTATATGCACCAACCCCTTTTTGCTGTACACTTCACAAACAACTCGCTGGCAGCGCTCTATCCATCTGGAATATCATTTGCTGACATAAAAGCCCACTTCGGTATGAAATCCATAGAGCTCAATAAATCAACGGTGCTCCTACTATAGCGCCTATCCTATCACCCTTGAACAATTTTAGTTTGTAACATTTTATGAAACGTTGCAGAAATTCTACACATGAAACAAACACACAAATAAATTTACCTGTCAGTTAATGATATTTTCTACGATGTGATTGTGGCAGGTAAATGTCCAGAGACTGCATAATCATTCCTTCATAATCTCACACTACCTTTCAGATTGAGTTGAAATGTAATCACTTATTAACTTGATCGAAAATGAATCCATGTTCATGCAAGACATGGTTCTGCTATAGCACACTCCAACACGCGTAAAGCCAGGTGAATTGTCTGGGTGGCCCACCCCCAATCTTGACGAAATGAACAAAAAATATTTTCTGATTCCCATGCACTACTGATCAAAAAGTCATTACACATGCTCTATCTTGCTTCATTCACTTTATAATTACGGCCAGCAGGACATAATCCTGGTAAGGACTTTTGTTCTCCCCCCTCGGTTTCTGTTATATTATATTATTATTATTATATTATTCATATTATATCGCCTCCTATGATCACTGTTTTTTCCAGTGCCTTCCCGTGCAAAGTACCCGCAGAAATTGCACTAGCTGATCAGAGACGGCGAAACATTGCAATTCAGTGGCGCGACATGCGCCACCGCCCAAACAAAGGCTCAAGCGCCCCCTCAAAGTTGACCCCTTCAAAAGAAACATGCGTTTTTGGGGAGCCCAAATCCTGGGGTAACTTGGCAAGGGCAATCAGGACAAACCAAAACTCCATTGGAGCGCCACGCCCTGCCAGCACAGGACGTCGGCCATTTTGACTTGCAATTCGGAAAACCGGCCTGGCCTCAACTTCAAGCTTTTACACGAACTCGTCCCTAGGTTTTCAGCTAAATACCACTCACACATGGTTAACAGACTCTAGAGACATGGGGCTAAAAAGTGATCAGCTTTTTTACATTGAACTCCGGTTTTCAAATAGCGCCCCACAAAAAACATGCTTTGTCCCATAACACTTTGACACCTCGCTGGTATATGCGTCTATCTAAATCTCGGATCATATTTGCTGACATAAGGCCACTTATGGTATGCAATCCATACGAGCTCAACTAATGCACGGTGCTCACTACTATACGCCCTATCTCATACCTTGACACAATTTTAGTATTGATATACGTTAATATGAAACGTGCAGGTTATTCTACACACATTCAAACAAACACAAAATCATATTACATGTATTGATATTTTCCGAAGCATGTGGCGTGGCAGGGCGCACAAAAGTCGCCATTTTACTTTTAATTGGGAATCCGTCTGGAACTCATCTTATGATTAATGATCTAAGTCCCTGGCTTTTTCACAGAATAAATCAACCTGGTTTAAACACGACTTTAGAGACATGCGGCTACAAACATCCCTTTTTTTCAATTCAACATCTGGTCTCTTAACCTTTAATCCCACCTCGAAACTATAGCACATTTCGTGGTATTTTGGGTGCTTTTGCGGCAACTTACGTCACATATTTTTAACGCGGTTCTACTCGCTATCATTGACGCTTTATTTTCAAGAAGCTTTAAGATAATGGGATCAAGTCAAAAACTGGAGAAAATGTGCCGGTTAAAGTGGGGTTCTTAACGAGACTTATACGATGCCACCAACATCCCTTTGCTGTACACTTCACAACACTCGCGGCATGCGCTCTCATCCAATCCTGGATCATGCAATTGGTGAATATAAGGCCACTTTATGTATGAATCCATACGAGCTCATAAGCCGGTGCTCACTACTATCAAGCGCCCCCTATCTATACCTTGAAAATTTTGACTTTGTACGATTTATATGAAACGTTGCAGATTATTCTACAACATTGAACAAACACACAATATATTCAATTGTGTAATAATTTTCTACGATGTGCCTTGTAGGCAAGGCTTAAATGTCAGAGACTGCATAATCTTCATAATCTCACATTACCTTGTAGATTGATTGAAAATGTAATCACCTTATGACACTTGACTGAAAATGAATACATGTCAATCCGACAACTAGACATGGTTCATAGCTATACACACCAAACAGCGCTACAAGCCAGTGAATCTGTCTGGGTGGTCCCCACCCCATTTTGACGAAAGTGGAAAAACAAAAATATTTTCTGATTCCCCATCGCCATAATCTGACCAAAAAGTCAATTAACAACATGCCTCTATCTGCTTCATTCACTTTGATAATTAGGCCCGACCAGGACAAAGTCCTGGTAAGGGACTTTTGTTCTCCCTGGTTTCTTGTTTATTATTATTATTATTATTATTATATTATTTTATTCCCTCCCTATGATCCTGTTTTTCATGCCCTTCCGTGCAAAAGTCAAGCAGAAATTGGCACAGTGATGCAGAGACGGCGAAATTGCATGTCAGTGGTCGACAATGCGCACGCCCAAACAAAATGGCTCCACAAGCGCGCCCCTCAAAGTTGACCCGCCATTTCAAGAAGAACAATGGCGTTTTGGGCGCTAGGACCCAACATCTGGTAAAGTGAAAGGGCACACTCGGAAAACCAAAAACTCCATTGGAGCGCCACCCCGGACGCACAGGGATCGGCCAATTTTGACTTGCAATTGGACAACCGGACTGGACTCTCAACTTATTGTATTTAACGAACTCGTCCCTGGTTTTTCAGCTAAATCCACTCACACATGGTTTAACAGACTCTAGAGACATGGGGCTAAAAAGTGATGCCAGCTTTTTTACATTGAACCTCCGGTTTTCAAATAGCGCCCCCACAAAAACATGCTTTTTCCCCATACCTTGGACAACCCCTCGCAGGTATGCGCTCTATCTAATCTGGATCATATTTGGCTGACATAAGGCCACTTATGGTATGAATCCATAGAGCTCAATAAATGCACGGTGCTACTACTATAGCGCCCCTATCTATACCTTGAAAATTTTAGTTTGTACGATTTATATGAAACGTTGCAGGTATATTCTACACATTCAAACAAACACAAAATATATTACATGTATTTGATATTTCCGAAGATGTGGGCGTGGCAAGGGCGCACAAGAAGTCGGCCATTTTAACTTTTAATTGGGAATCCGTCTGGACTCATCTTATGTATTAATGATCTAGTCCCTGCTTTTTCAACAGAATAAATCACACCTGGTTTAACAGACTTTAGAGACATGGGGCTACAAAAAACATCCAGCTTTTTTTCATTCAACATCTGGTCTTAACCTCTTAACTCCCACCTGAACTGAGCACATTTTCGTGGTATTTTGGTGCTTTTTGGGCACTTACGTCTCATTTTTTTAACTGCGTTTCTATCGCTATTTTGACGCTTTTTTTCAAGAAGCTTTAAGATATGGGTCAAGTCAACTGGAGAAAATGTGCTCGGTTAAAGTGGGGTTAAGAGATTATAATGCCACCAACATCCCTTTTTGCTGTACACTTCACAACACCTCGCAGGGCATGCGCTCTATCCAATCTGGATCATATTTGGCTGACATAAGGCCACTTATGGTATGATCCATAGAGCTCAATAAATGCACGGTGCTCACTACTATAGCGCCCCCTATCTATACCTTGAAAATTTTAGTTTGTACGATTTATATGAAACGTTGCAGATATATTCTACACATTGAAACAAACACACAAATATATTACATGTGTATGATATTTTCTACGATGTGCTTGTGGCAAGGCTAATGTCCCAGAGACTGCATAATATCCTTCATAATTCTCACATACCTTGTCAGATTGAGTTGAAATGTAATCACTTATGAACTTGATGAAAATGAATCCATGTTCATGACAATAGACATGGTTCATGCTATAGCACACGCCAAAACAGCGATTAAAGCCAGTGTGAATTGTCTGGGTGGTCCCACCCCATTTGAACGAAAGTGAAAACAAAAAATATTTTCTGATTCCCCATGCCATACTGATCCAAAAAGTCAATTACAACATGCCTCTATCTTGCTTCATTCACTTTATAATTAGGCCCGAGCCAGGACAAAGTCCTGGTAAGGGACTTTTGTTCTCCCCCGGTTTCTTGTTATTATTATTATTATTTTATTATTATTATTATTATTCGCCTCCTATGATCCTGTTTTTCAGTGCCTTCCCGTGCAAAAGTACACGCAGAAATTGGCACAGTGATCAGAGACGGCGAAAATTGCATGTCAGTGGGCGAATGCGCACGCCCAAAACAAAATGGCTCCACAGCGCCCCCTCAAAGTTGACCCCCATTCAAAAGAACATGCGTTTTTGGCGTAGGCCCAAATCTGGGTACAGTGAAAGGGCACATCAGGACAAACCAAAACTCCATTGGAGCGCCACGCCGGACGCACAGGGAGTCGGCCATTTTGACTTGCAATTGGAAACGGCTGGACTCAACTTATGTTTTAACGAACTCGTCCCTGGTTTTTCAGCTAAATCCACTCATACTTGGCACAGTACATCTAGACATCTGTCAGTCACATGCGCCTCAGTCAGAGCTTTCCGAAAATGTATAACATGTGGGGTCAAGTTAACCACTCCACTTATTATGCCTCAGCCAAGTGGCCGAACAGCGCCACCTGCTGGCTTAAGATGGCTTTTAAGTGGCTTGTAAGTGGCCCGCCCATCCTCCGTGAAAATAGCCAGAGTTCTTATTCTGGCAGCATGATGGCCTCTGTCAGAGTTTCTCCTGAAAATCGTCCATTTTTCCCAATTCCCCCTTTATTCACAAAAGCCACACTTTTCGACTCATACATAGTTTTACTACCCCTCTGTTACAGAAAGAAGCTTTAATTTGAACGTTTTGGCTCCAAATCAGGTTTTTGGACAGTACAGTCACAGGAAGTTCAGTTTGGCTGTTTCCTGTCCGTCTCTCCGTGTATTCCTCGTACTATTTTGGTGTCACCAAAATATTCCGTCATCTATCGAGACTTTTGTGGGGCTGGAGCACCTTCTCAGATCTTTGGGCGCCCAGGGAATTAGCCCTAATTACAAAAGTTTCAATAAATATTGCCTGAACTGTAATTCCGTTTCTGTGAACACACGAGTGTAACTGTTTCATAAGATTAATATAAAATCCGCAGTGTTGTTGCTTAAGCTTGTATAGCTCCATTAGTAAGTGCAGGGTTCCCATCCATTAGATTGCCGGTTCAAACCCCACAGTGACTTCTTTTTTTTCTTTTGATTTGTGACTCAGTACCTACTGGAAGAACCTGAATCGGCGCCTATGGCCCCACCCTCACTAAAAACGGGGAAATGACCCACACATTGTCCGAGCATGGACTACATGAGCACAAGGCGTTTCATAAGATATTTCTCATTTCGGTTGTAAAAGTATCTGTGCTTGTCTAGCTTGTTTATAGAGTGCAGGGTTTGCATCCATTAGATTGCCGGTTCAACCCAACCATTACTTTTTTGTTTTTCTTTTTTTTAATTAATATTTTATTAAATCCTCATTAATAACGAAGAAAGAACAGTTTCAAAATATGTGGAACTACACAGAAAGAAATGTGGGACACTAGGGAAACACTTGAGGCAAAACTGAGGAGGGTGTCGAAAACAATCAAGAAATGGAGGGGGGTGGGGGAAAGTGACCTGAAATGACCTCTCTCCTCCAGTGGCATGGTGGGATCTAATTTCACCCTGGTCATTTAGAGATAGTAGTAGCCCACATTAGGCACACCATTACACAGAGTTATAGCTCAGAGATAGTGCGCTGGTCTTTGGTGCAGGAGGTTGCTGGTTCAAACCCAACCATATTTTTTTTTTCTTTTTTTGGTTTGGACTGGGCATCTACTGGGAAGAACATAAATCGGCGCCTATGGTCCCAACCTTATAAAAAAGAAAGAAAGAACAGTTTAGAAATATGCACAACTACACAGAAGACATGGGGGACAGTAGGAAAACAATAGAGGAAGAACTGGGGGGAAATGTAGGGCCAAAAATGACCTGAAATGACCTGAAATGACCTCTCTTCCCAAATGCCTTGCTTGGACATATTTTCACACCCGGGGATTTAGAAAAAAGTAGCCCGTATCAGGTTAACCTTGGGTCATGTTATAGCTCAGTAATAATGTCCTTGTCTTTGATGTAGGAGGTTGCCAGTTCAACATGGTATTGACACTTTTATAATGCTTTCTCTTTTCACATGGGCCACTAAAGCTCTGAGCCCGATACAACTCCAGAATGAGCACCAAGTTATGTAGACACAATTATTTATTTAGCCACTTTTCTACCTTTCACTGCCATTTTCCTCTTTACTCGTGGAGATCACTGCTCTTTTTTCTGCAAATACAAGAGTGCACCTCTGTCCAGATGCTGTTTTGCATGCTGGCTTCTCCCGAGTATTGCAGTTCACTGGTCATAGAAGGTATTTCAACTATAGAACGAGTGAAAAGCACCGCTGTGGTGAACGTGAGGCCGGGGCCTAATGCACGTGGGCTGGCATCATAGATACCTGGGGCAAGAGTAAGGTGTGACGAAGGCAAGGCGAGAGTGGGCCGGAGCAAGAGTTAGCAGAGAGCACACAGGTTGTGTGTGAGGCCGAGGGGAGAGCAGGTTTGGGCGAGAGCGGGGGCGGTAGCAAGGGGGGCGGTCGCAAGGGGGGGCAGCGCCAGGGGCGAGGGCCTACATCGCCGCTTGCGGCTTTAATTATTATTATTATTATTATTATTATTATTATTATTCGCCCCTATGATCCTGTTTTCAGTGCCTTCCCGTGCAAAAGTACACGCAGAAATTGGCACAGTGATCAGAGACGGCGAAAATTGCATGTCAGTGGGCGACATGCGCACGCCCAAAACAAAATGGCTCCACAGCGCCCCCTCAAAGTTGACCCCCATTCAAAAAGAACATGCGTTTTTGGGCGTAGGCCAAATCCTTGGGTACAGTGAAAGGGCACATCAGGACAAACCAAAAACTCCATTGGAGCGCCACGCCCGGACGCACAGGGAGTCGGCCATTTTGACTTGCAATTGGAAAACCGGCTGGACTCAACTTATGTTTTAACGAACTCGTCCCTGGTTTTTCAGCTAAATCCACTCATACATGGTTTAACAGACTCTAGAGACATGGGGCTAAAAAGTGATGCCAGCTTTTTTACATTGAACCTCCGGTTTTCAAATAGCGCCCCCACAAAAAACATGCTTTTTCCCCATACCTTGGACAACCCCTCGCAGGTATGCGCTCTATCTAATCTGGATCATATTTGGCTGACATAAGGCCTCTTATGGTCTGAATTCATAGAGCTCAATAACTGCACGGTGCTCACCACTATAGCGCCCCCTATCTATACCTTGAAAATTTTAGTTTGTACGATTTATATGAACGTTGCAGGTATATTCTACACATTCAAACAAACACAAAAATATATTACATGTATTTGATATTTCCGAAGATGTGGGCGTGGCAAGGGCGCACAAGAAGTCGGCCATTTTAACTTTTAATTGGGAATCCGTCTGGACTCATCTTATGTATTAATGATCTAGTCCCTGCTTTTCCAACAGAATAAAATCACACCTGGTTTAACAGACTTTAGAGACATGGGGCTACAAAAACATCCAGCTTTTTTTTCATTCAACATCTGGTCTTAACCTCTTAACTCCCACCTGAACTGAGCACATTTTCGTGGTATTTTTGGTGCTTTTTGGGCACTTACGTCTCATTTTTTTAACTGCGTTTCTATCGCTATTTGACGCTTTTTTTCAAGAAGCTTTAAGATATGGGTCAGTCAAACTGGAGAAAATGTGCTCGGTTAAAGTGGGGTTAAGAGATTATAATGCCACCAACATCCCTTTTTGCTGTACACTTCACAACACCTCGCAGGCATGCGCTCTATCCAATCTGGATCATATTTGGCTGACATAAGGCCACTTATGGTATGAATCCATAGAGCTCAATAATGCACGGTGCTCACTACTATAGCGCCCCTATCTATACCTTGAAAATTTTAGTTTGTACGATTTATATGAAACGTTGCAGATATATTCTACACATTGAAACAAACACACAAATATATTACATGTGTATGATATTTTCTAAGATGTGCTTGTGGCAAGGCTAAATGTCCAGAGACTGCATAATATCCTTCATAATTCTCACATACCTTGTCAGATTGAGTTGAAAATGTAATCACTTATGAACTTGATGAAAATGAATCCATGTTCATGACAATAGACATGGTTCATGCTATAGCACACGCCAAAACAGCGATAAAGCCAGTGTGAATTGTCTGGGTGGTCCCACCCCCATTTGAACGAAAGTGAAAACAAAAATATTTTCTGATTCCCCATGCCATACTGATCCAAAAAGTCAATTACAACATGCCTCTATCTTGCTTCATTCACTTTATAATTAGGCCCGAGCCAGGACAAAGTCCTGGTAAGGGACTTTTGTTCTCCCCGGTTTCTTGTTATTATTATTATTATTATTATTATTATTATTATTCGCCCCCTATGATCCTGTTTTTCAGTGCCTTCCCGTGCAAAAGTACACGCAGAAATTGGCACAGTGATCAGAGACGGCGAAAATTGCATGTCAGTGGGCGACATGCGCACGCCCAAAACAAAATGGCTCCACAGCGCCCCCTCAAAGTTGACCCCCATTCAAAAGAACATGCGTTTTTGGGCGTAGGCCCAAATCCTTGGGTACAGTGAAAGGGCACATCAGGACAAACCAAAAACTCCATTGGAGCGCCACGCCCGGACGCACAGGGAGTCGGCCATTTTGACTTGCAATTGGAAAACCGGCTGGACTCAACTTATGTTTTAACGAACTCGTCCCTGGTTTTTCAGCTAAATCCACTCATACTTGGCACAGTACATCTAGACATCTGTCAGTCACATGCGCCTCAGTCAGAGCTTTCCGAAAATGTATAACATGTGGGGGTCAAGTTAACCACTCCACTTATTATGCCTCAGCAAAGTGGCCGAACAGCGCCACCTGCTGGCTTAAGATGGCTTTAAGTGGCTTGTAAGTGGCCCGCCCATCCTCCGTGAAAATAGCCAGAGTTCTTATTCTGGCAGCATGATGGCCTCTGTCAGAGTTTCTCCTGAAAATCGTCCATTTTCCCAAATTCCCCCTTTATTCACAAAAGCCACACTTTTCGACTCATACATAGTTTTACTACCCCTCTGTTACAGAAAGAAGCTTTAATTTGAACGTTTTTGGCTCCAAAATCAGGTTTTTTGGACAGTACAGTCACAGGAAGTTCAGTTTGGCTGTTTCCTGTCCGTCTCTCCGTGTATTCCTCGTACTATTTTGGTGTCACCAAAATATTCCGTCATCTATCGAGACTTTTGTGGGGCTGGAGCACCTTCTCAGATCTTTGGGCGCCCAGGGAATTAGCCCTAATTACAAAATGTTTCAATAATATTGCCTGAACTGTAATTCCGTTTTCTGTGAACACACGAGTGTAACTGTTTCATAAGATTAATATAAAATCCGCAGTGTTGTTGCTTAAGCTTGTATAGCTCCATTACTAAAGTGCAGGGTTCCCATCCATTAGATTGCTGGTTCAAACCCCACAGTGACTTCTTTTTTTTTCTTTTTATTTGTGACTCAGTACCTACTGGGAAGAACCTGAATCGGCGCCTATGGCCCCACCCTCACTAAAAACGGGGAAATGACCCACACATTGTCCGAGCCTGGACTACATGAGCACAAGGCATTTCATAAGATATTTGTCAGTTCGGTTGTAAAAGTATCTGTGCTTGTCTAGCTCTGTTTATAGAGTGCAGGGTTTGCATCCATTAGATTGCCAGTTCAAACCCAACCATGACTTTTTTGTTTTTCTTTTTTTTAATTAATATTTTATTAAATCCTCATTAATAACTAAGAAAGAACAGTTTCAAATATGTGGAACTACACAGAAAGAAATGTGGGGACACTAGGGAAACACTTGAGGCAAAACTGAGGAGGGTGTCGAAAACAATCAAGAAATGGAGGGGGGTGGGGGAAAGTGACCTGAAATGACCTCTCTCCTCCAGTGGCATGGTGGGATCTAATTTCACCCTGGTCATTTAGAGAATAGTAGTAGCCCACATTAGGCACACATTACACAGAGTTATAGCTCAGAGATAGTGCGCTGGTCTTTGGTGCAGGAGGTTGCTGGTTCAAACCCAACCATATTTTTTTTTCTTTTTTTGGTTTGGACTGGGCATCTACTGGGAAGAACATAAATCGGCGCCTATGGTCCCAATCTTATTAAAATGAAGAAAGAACAGTTTAGAAATATGCACAACTACACAGAAAGACATGGGGGACAGTAGGAAAACAATAGAGGAAGAACTGGGGGGAAATGTAGGGCCAAAAATGACCTGAAATGACCTCTCTTCCCAAATGCCTTGCTTGGACATATTTTCACACCCGGGGATTTAGAAAAAATAGCCCATATCAGGTTAACCTTGGGTCATGTTATAGCTCAGTAATAATGTCCTTGTCTTTGATGTAGGAGGTTGCAAGTTCAAACATAGTATTGACACTTTTATAATGCTTTCTCTTTTCACATGGGCCACTAAAGCTCTGAGCCCGATACAACTCCAGAATGAGCACCAAGTTATGTAGACACAATTATTTATTTAGCCACTTTTCTACCTTTCACTGCCATTTTCCTCTTTACTCGTGCAGATCACTGCTCTTTTTCTGCAAATACAAGAGTGCACCTCTGTCCAGATGCTGTTTTGCCTGCTGGCTTCTCCCGAGTATTGCAGTTCACTGGTCATAGAAGGTATTTCAACTATAGAACGAGTGAAAAGCACCGCTGTGGTGAACGTGAGGCCGGGGCCTAATGCACGTGGGCTGGCATCATAGATACCTGGGGCAAGAGTAAGGTGTGACGAAGGCAAGGCGAGAGTGGGCCGGAGCAAGAGTTAGCAGAGAGCACACAGGTTGTGTGTGAGGCCGAGGGGAGAGCAGGTTTGCGCGAGAGCGGGGTGGTAGCAAGGGGGGGCGGTCGCAAGGGGGGGCAGCGCCAGGGGCGAGGGCCTACATCGCCGCTTGCGGCTTTAATTCACTTTATTTTGGTCTGAACCAATCCTCGATTCAGCGGCTCCAGATGGTACAAATGCAGCTGCACGACTGCTCTCAGAAACATCACGATATGACCACACCGGATTGTGACACACACAATCCGGTGTGGCTTGTTCATTAACTTGCACTGTCCCTACCCAATAAACAACTCAATTAGAAGCAAGTAGTACTCTTAAAACTATTTCTAGTATTTGTACTTGGGTAAATGGAATTGATTACCTGCCTTTGCTGGATGTGGTGCTATGTTTGTCTACTGCTGCATATAGGCGGTTGAAGTGTCATGGCCAAAGTCAAAATAACAGTACCATGTCTACTAACATAAGTGCGACCGTACAGTCTCTAGCATGTCGTCAGCTAAAGAGGAAAGCTTCTATATCATTTTTGGCATATTTAATTTGTACTGTTACCAGTGCGGGGCTCACAAACTATACTATGAGACAAACCAATCAAGAGACTTTACAAGATAAGCATGGAAGCAACAGATCAGCTCAGGCACAATGTCCTCCAGGCCAAATAGTAGTCCAACACCCTATGAGTCTGACAGTGGATATGATGTCCCACCCCAGCCAGCCTACTCTTACTATCCCGAGGATGAATTTCAGCATTTCAGCCGTTGGACATCGCCTCCAGGCATCATAAAATCATGGCAATCATTTGTATTGTATTCCACACACACAAATGATTTAAGTTAGAAAACGTAAAAAAGCATAAGCCACAACTGTGTCGCAAATCTAATCACAATAAATTTCCCCCAAACTATGAAGTCCGAACATGCTATATTCTTCAGTCATGTTCTGTAGCCTTGTTGAGTGTCTCACCTCCAGACGTTGCTCTTTGCGTCCCCTCTGCATCGTCGGAGTGTTCCGCCGCTGTCCCCTCCTGAGGCCCCCTGTCCTGCTGTCCCTCGTCCTGCTGCTCGCCGCGGGGACATTCCGGATCCTTAACCGCCATCACCATCCTCCACAGCTCCCCTCTTTCTACTCTTCCTACCACTGCTACGCTAATGATATCACCACAACAGTAATGGCCCGAGCGCCGTGCCCTGCTGTACTCCGCAGACGACCTATGGCGGAATTAGGACAGAGGAGACAATAGAGAGATTAGGGGCAGAGGGGGTGCGAGGAAAGGAAGGAGGCTGGAAGGCTGGGAGCGATGCACAATTGGAAGTGTGTGGAGCGTGCCTACATCAGCCTTCAGAATGCAGGCTTTAGTTGGGACACATGCTCGGTTATTCAAGTGCTCATACATAATCCGACAATCCGGTGCGCTCCGGGACAGCCCCCACCTCACCCTCACCCCACTCTACCATCACACGCGAGCTGGAGCACACTGGTCAACACATGCCCTGTTACTGATTTAAAAGACATTTCTGCGCAAATTTATGGAAATATCACTGGCGTCGCCCACTGCTTCACGGGTCCCCCAGCTACATGGTCCAATCTCAGAAGGCAACCAAATTTCCACATAGAGACGAATAAAGTGCTTTAAATGCGAGTATCTATGTCCCATGGATTAAAAACAACAAAAAAACACATTAAAAACGCGGCCCACAAAATCACAATAAATTAGAACTAAATATGAAATATAGAGTTGGCGTCCAAGGGTTTGACAGCGTGGTGCAGATGATAGTGACTTGACATGACAGAGGTACTGAACGAGCCGCTCCTCTACAGTCCCTCTGAAAGGAGCCGCTCCTCTAATCATCTCCTCTGAAGGAGCTGCTCCTCTACAGTCTCTCTGAAGGAGCCGCTCCTCTACCGTCCTCCTCTGAGGAGCCGCTCTGCTACAGTTCCTTGGAAGGAGCCGTCCTCTACAGTCCTCCTCTGAAGGAGCCGTCCTTAATTCACTCTGAAGGATCAAAGCTCCTCTACAGCATCATCCACTAGAGACCAGCCTCTCTAACACCTTCTGAAGGAGCCGCTCCTCTACAGTCTCCTCTGAAGGAGCCGCTCCTCTACAGTCTCCTCTGAAGGAGCCGCTCCTCTACAGTCTCCTCTGAAGGAGCCGCTCCTCTACAGTCTCCTCTGAAGGACGTCCTCTACAGTCTCCTCTGAAGGAGCCGCTCCTCTACAGTCTCCTCTGAAGGAGCCGCTCCTCTACAGTCTCCTCTGAAGGAGCCGTTCCTCTACAGTCTCCTCTGAAGGAGCCGCTCCTCTACAGTCTCCTCTGAAGGAGCCGTTCCTCTACAGTCTCCTCTGAAGGAGCCGCTCCTCTACAGTCTCCTCTGAAGGAGCCGTCCTCTACAGTCTCCTCTGAAGGAGCCGCTCCTCTACAGTCTCCTCTGAAGGAGCCGTTCCTCTACAGTCTCCTCTGAAGGAGCCGCTCCTCTACAGTCTCCTCTGAAGGAGCCGTTCCTCTACAGTCTCCTCTGAAGGAGCGTCACAGTCTCCTCTGAAGGAGCCGCTCCTCTACAGTCTCCTCTGAAGGAGCCGCTCCTCTACAGTCTCCTCTGAAGGAGCCGTTCCTCTACCGTCTCCCTGAGAGCCCCCCCCCCCCCCCCCCCCCCCCCCCCCCCCCCCCCCCCCCGCCTCCTCTACATCTCCTCTGAAGGAGCCGTTCCTCTACAGTCTCCTCTGAAGGAGCCGTTCCTCTACAGTCTCCTCTGAAGGAGCCGCTCCTCTACAGTCTCCTCTGAAGGAGCCTCTACACCCGGGCCGCTCCTCTACAGTCTCCTCTGAAGGAGCCGCTCCTCTACAGTCTCCTCTGAAGGAGCCGCTCCTCTACAGTCTCCTCTGAAGGAGCCGTTCCTCTACAGTCTCCTCTGACCAACCCCAGGTCAGATCATTTACATCCAGGTGGGTTTTTGGGGTCAGGCAGTGTACAGTATGTACAATTGGGACTGAGCTGACAAAGAGATTCTTAATCTCAGTGGAATTTCTTGGTTACATAAAGTAAGAAAACGTTTTGAAATATGAATACAGTATTTCCAAAATTCCAAAATAGTAATCCCAAACTTGAAAGCAGCAGATATCCTTCTTAATGGATGTAGGTTTGTCTTTGTGCAGCGACTCTGATGAAAGCAGGTCAAAGGGTTCTCACCCCTCAGTCTACAGTCAGTGTGTCATAATGTAAGTGCTCTTACATAAGAGGGAGGAGAGGAGCAGGAAATGAGAAGAGTGGAGGACAGGGAGAAGAGAGGGTAGGGGGGGAGAGGAGGAGGAAATGAGGAGGGAGCAGAGGGGGAGGAGAGGAGGAAGAAAGACGAAGGTAAGAGGGAAGGGAGAGGAGGGGAGGAGACGAAGGGGGAGGCGTAGGCGTGGCGGAAGAATGGAGGAGAGAGGGACAAGGGAGGAGGAGTAGGAGAGGGGAAGCAAGAGATGTGGAGAGGGGGAAGAGGGAAAGGTGGGAGACAGGGAATATGGGGAGAAGAGAGGGAGAGTGGGAGGACAGGTGGAGAGGGATAGGAGAAGGTGGGGTGGAGAGGGGAGGAGTAAGGAAAGAGAGGGAAAGGGGAGAAATGAGGGAGAGTGGGTGGAGAGGGAGGGGGTCAAGGGGGAAGAAGATCTTTATTTATATAGCACCTTTCACAGACATGGTCACAAAGCGCTTTACATCAGAGCATTTTACATTCACTCCATACTCAGTGGTGGTAAACTACCTTAGTAGCTTCAGTTTCCCCTGGGGGACACAGACAGAAGTGCTGTCGTGACTGTACACATCTGCACCAACGGTCCCTCTGACCACCACCATTCATTCACACACATCATTCATCACTATTGTACATGTTTTTAGTGGTAGGGGAAACCAGAGTACCCGGAGGAAACCTACGCAGACACAGGGAGAACATGCATACTCCACAGAAAGGCCCCGTCCAGGTGGGAATCGAACCCGGGACCTTCTAGCTTCTGCGCTACCGTGCCGGGAGAGGGGGAAGGGAGGTGGATGAGTTTAGTTTAAGTATAGTTTGAGTATAGTTCAAGTATATTTTGCACATATATAGACTAAAACCGGGTAAAACTGTGTGTGTACTGCCCCCTCATGGCTAAAAAGTGTATGAAATTTTGATTCCGTGAACCTCCACATTTTTGTAAAAGTACAACTCCATGTCATGAACATATGGTGATCTGCTCAGCGGATCCTTCCCCGGACGTGTAGTTTCAGTATTACATTCACAAAGCAGCAGGTGCGTGTGTCATTAGCACTTAGCGCACCGTGGAGATGTCAGCTACATGGCCGCGCAGTGTGAGAATTTTCTGGGTTTTTTTACGCTGTTCACTGCAGTTTCTCGTAGCACTTTGAGTACAAGACTGGGACATTTGCTGTCTGTAGATGCCACTAAGGCTTATCTTATGTTTTTGCAAGAGTGTAATGAGAGTGTAATGCCTCAGCTAATGATCCCTCCACAGACTTTACTGGTTGGTGTCTTCTAGTGTTGCACTTTACTAAATTAATTTTGATACTGAACATAAACAACAACTCAATACCGACAGTCAATGCTGTCGTATATAGGTGCAGGACATTGCATTCATTCAAATCACCAAAATAATGACATTTGCCCATGATTTGAGTTGGTAAGTAAAAGAAATCTGCCAGTGGATGTTAGCACTTAAATAAAAACAAACAAAACAAAACGCAGTGCACTTAATTTAGACAACTTCACAAAAGATATATTGTTTTACCTTTATTTTAAGTAAGAAATACAGATTATCATAATGTGCCTGTTTTCTCATTTTTAACACTGTAATAATACTTATTAAAATGAAATACGGTCACCTAAATTGCATCAGTTTACATCGGTACTATTAAAAAAATAAAAAAATAAATACTAGTGTAGAAAAGGGCCAGGTGGACATTGCTGAAAAGCACTGCCTTTAGGTGTAGAGTGTACGAAGAACTCCACAGTGCTAAGCCAAAGACATGGGAATACTGATGACTAAAGAAAGGAAGGCTAATGTTGTCATCTGTCAACTATATATCATGGAAGGAGTTTTAATAAAGAGTGGATGTTATTTGCGTATCAGAAGGTTGCAGTGTAACACTTCCGCCCAGCTGTCGGTTGATGTCATGTTTTTAATCTTGGCTCAGCTGAATCGGAGGCAGCAGGGCTAGGCTAGTTAGGCTCTAGGCGCGGGGATTACTGTATTTTAATCCTTCCATAAAACAGGCAGCATCGTCCCGGCCATGATAACCATACACTAAGGCCCCACTCATTGTACCACTGCTGTGTGTGGATCCGCAACTAATCCTCCCCATCCACAAGCCCCTCCCTCTGTTCCATAGCCCTCCCTCCGTCAGGACATGTGGACTTGCGGCCTGTCCCTCCCTGTGAACTGTCACGTCATGTTGATGCCTGTTTAGTGAGTCCCTGGCTGAACGCACAAGACACTTCCTGACCCTGACCCTTCAGTGTTCGAATGCCATTCATAAGAAGCTCCAGTCCGTCTGCCACTCACCCTGCGGTGTTGGCTCCTTTCCAGAGCTTCCAGAACTCCTTTCCATGAGTCAGAATGATTCGTGTTATGACAGGATGTATTACGTGGTATTAAGTCTTTCTGCAGCCTCAGAAGTGAGCTGTGCAGTTTTACAAAAGCAAAACTGTGAAAGTCCCTGAGGAGTGCAGTGTTATAATCTCAGACTTTATCTCAGGATAAAGTATAAAGAGTTTCCTTATAGGCCATACCGAACAGTTTAATGACCTGACACGGTAAGCATCACTTACTTGGCACATGTAATGTTCGCATTACAGTTGTATTCTCTGATGGCGAGTGGTCCTGTGGAGGAAATGTGAAGGCTGGTTTAGACTCCAGCATCAAATCCTTGTGAAAAGCCAATAACCAAATTATGTAGATGTGCCAAGCCCATGGATGTATTATAATTAACTGGATAGGACACTCCCCCTTCCCCGCGCGCCGGCCGGCGGACGGCCACTAGATGGTACTACAGCAGCAAATTCCCCTCGGGCCCAGAAAGGATTTTTGCCATAGAGCGGCCGTGCGAGAAAAAACTGTCCGTGTTCGGCTGACAGGCCGCCTACAACTTTAACAAAGGTCGGATTTAGTGTCGATTATCATCTATATTAACATCATGTACTTTTTTTTCCTTTAAAATGTGCGTATCGCCTAAAAAATACATTTTTAAGGACTTAGCCGAGCTCCACTCTAGCCACGCTCTAGCTTTCCGCCGCGCTGATTGGGCAGAACAGTCACGTGGTGCGGGCAGTGCAGCCGGGCACGTGCAGAGCGCGCCCTCGATTTCCGTGGACGCGCACATGAAGGAAACATCAGCAACAGCAGCATGGGAAGCCGAGGGAAAAGAGGACGCAAAACTAACTTTGCAAGTAAGTTTGCGCTGTTTGTATCACACAGAATGTATTCCGTAATTGTAAATGTTAATATACAGCATGTAAATATATATACTATTTCGATGAGACAGTTGATTATTAAATGTAGCTTCGTGAAAATAGCAAACAGAAAGTACTACAACGACGACTACCATTTTAAACTAACAGAACAATGCTATTCTAGATGACAGTATCCCTGTTTAATGTAAAATACACATACAGTATATTTTACATTAAAATATACTGTATGTGTATCGAATTACAATAATGACACAGCGTAACACATAGTGAGAAGTTATTTAACTTGCCAGACAAACTAACAAAATAAGGTTAGTTAATATGATCGAAGTGTCTACGATGCCATCGACGGTTCCCGGGCTATTTTTCCGTCATATTTAATCTGGACAATATCTTACTGGTTATGGTTAGTGGCAGGAGTTGGAAATGTTTAGAAACAGGTAAACGATAGGAAAAGGTTATTTATTGGGCACTATATAATAATGACGTGACATTTTTAATCCAGTTTGTGTAATAAATAATCATTTTATCTCTCAAACCAATGCTAAGTGCATAAAATGTACAAAAAACAACATGTTGAGCTGTATTCACTGTAAAATAACAAAACGTTTGTATCCCTCGGCCTTTAACAACGAAAGCAAGACAAAAATGAATGTCAGAAAACAAAGACAACATAATGTTAAAATTACAAAACAAACGTATTCAAGCTATCATACTTGTTCACTAATGTAACAAGACTGGTGATTATAGTAACCGTAATATACATATAATTGCACAGTAGTCAGATATGTAGAATTCTTATTTTGTCGTGTGGTCATGAAATATGAACTCTAGAGTATAATGAGGGTGACATTTTGGTTCTCCTTTCTTCACCTAGGTCGTCTGCTGCGGTGGGATCTGTGTCCACTATGGATATGGAAGATGGGGCTAAGCATGAACTTCTTTACTAACTGGTGATTACTAGCTATTACTTAAAGTTCAATTAGTTATGTGTTTTATAGCCACAAATAAAACTGTAATAAAGTTGCTGCTCAGTAATTCTACCTATATTGAACAGATGCTGCTGATGGCTGTGTCCTGTCACCCATCATCTCCTCCACACAGGACAGACCAGACTCTTATTATACCGTCTCCTGTTCTGCAGTGGCTGCCATGTGCTCAGCACATGCCAGTGTTTGTTAAGAACAGAGGCTAACTACCACACAGGTATGTTGAGTGGTCTGAAACTGTACTTTTAACCACTATTTTGCATAAACGTTGACATAGCCAATATGTTTGTCGTTGTGCTTTGTAATTAAATAGTTTTGGTAGCAAGTAAATTACATTGTATGTAGGTCACATTCAAACTGTTGACCCAACTTCACCAAAATAAACTATTTTGTCATCCACAGCATAAACAGCTTATATTAAACAGAAAATGTCCAGTCTCGGTTTAAAGCCCCATCACCATGGCAACACAAGACCAGACAAAGACAAACCCAACTCTGACGGGACAACAGGTAAGAGGCCAAAAAAAAAAAGGTATACTTGTCTAATTGTGTTTCGTCATGCAAGCTATAACTTCTTAAAACACAACAGTATGCCAAATTCAACTGGAAAATGTAAGGGAACCTATTCAAGTTAATAAAATAAAGGTCTATCATGCTTCAGACAATAATAACAGTTATTGAAGTGGACCAACTTTGACTATTTGTGTCTAACCTATTCTCCGATCATTTTCTCAGTTTCTCTTTTAGCCTAAATGATGGAGCCAAAAGAATGGTGCTGTATGAAGTTGCCATTTTCACCAAAATGTGACTGTGCAGCCCTGGAAACAAAGTCTTGTTCTTGCTGTCAGAAAGAACTGCAGTGACAGTGAACTCTGCTGACAGCCTGTGTCCTTGGAAGATTACCAGATTTTGCTTTTAAACTCCGTTGGAAACAGTTCTCTGCCTCTTTACAAACTGCAATTACTCCTTGGTTTCTTGTTGGAAGAGTCATGCTCAGACTGGGCAGCTCAAGAGGCTACCGGTTAAACCTTTGTGTGGTGAGAATGCAGGCGTTATACCTAAGATGTTTGTATTGTCCAGAAGGAGACCTATTCCAGTCTGGGACTGTTGTTAAATCTACTACGTGCTCTGACAGCAGAGTAAAAAACTTAAGGTGGTCTTGGCTGAGCTTGTTGATCAGTAGAACAGCTTTGGGCATTATTCTTTTCCACTCGATCACTGAAGGTATTACGGGCACTTCTGGAAATAAAGCCAATAATGTGTTCTTCAGAGTGCAGAGGATTACTGTTGTGGTTTCTTTTTGCAACTGCTGTCATCGGGTCTAAATCAATAAAATTTACAATTTGGGCAAAACCCAGTGATAGTTTTTGTGTGTGTGTGTGTGTGTGTGTGTGTGTGTGTGTGTGTGTGTGTGTATAGTGTTGTAGGCCTTCTCTGCAAATATATCGGGGCACTTTTCTTTTTGCAATATCATTAATTTATTGTGTACATAAAAAAGCTTCATTGCATTTCAATTACATCGATTAGTTTCTGCGAAAGTCCCATAGACACTTGACATTAATGTTGATGGTGATTTATTTTACTTGAATAATTTTTTTGTAACTAATTGTGCTATTCTGCTACAGTAAAATTATTGTACTACTCTTGAGTACAATTTTCTACTCTGCTGATTTACTTGTGATAAACTGCTAGTCTGCAAATGTTGTGAAATACAATGTAATGTATTATAATGGATCTTGTCAGCCTAATAATTAGAGGATGGTATTTATCACTTTGCCATTGTTGATAATTATGAATATATGCATTGCAATGCGATTTTTGTTCTCATGTTCCATCCATAAAAATGCAAATGTCTATATCTACACACTATTGTTTGATTGTTAAGATGACAAAGTACAAGATAACATTTCAGTGTGTCCATGCAAATTCAGCTATAAGGAAGCATAATAACAAAGCTATATATGACATGACATTTTTAATGATAGTATCTAAAAGAAAAGTCAATATGCCCAAACAACTATAAATATTAGGTTTAAATACAACAGAATAACCAAAGGTAAAACTGTATGGTAATTGTATTGTAGAATTTCATTTACACACCACGTCTAAAAATGGGTCTCGTTCATTTCACGTTTGTATTCAAAAAGTTAAATGGATCAAATCCTGCGTTGTACAAAATAACGGTGTTTCAAAACTTACAAAGGTATAAATTAACATTGATTTTGTCATTATGCTGAATAATAGAAGTTGAATGTATCTTTTAAACGTTGGAAAACGGTACAGATCTTTAAATACATCCATGCGTAGGGCAGTAGGCTACTTGGCGACCTGGGTCTGCTGCTCCGCTCACGGCAGCTGCCCTGGCTGATTCTCTGCTCGCTCTCGTCGCTCTGTCAATTTACATGACATGTGGTCAATTGTAGAAGTATAATTAACTTTGTAATTAAACGTTGGAAAACAGTTCCAAAAGTGAATAACTTGTATTGCATCAATGACTAGGCTGAGCGATCTAGACCTGCCGCGACTCTGCTGCGCTGAGCGCTCATCCGCGTTTCTTTGTGTTTTTTATCTGAAATGATTAAGGACACTAATATGGCCATAACAATGAATAATATAAATTATGCAAGTATATAGTAGCCGTTAAAAAATTCTCTGGGCCCCATGGACCCGGAACTAACGCGGAAGTAAGAATTTGTTCTGGCTCGCTGCGCCAATGAGCACAAACCATTGAAATCAACGGGCGGCCATATTGGAAGCCCGGGGCTTGGCCAAGCCTAGGAAGGAAAGCTAATATGGTTAATGTTATGCTAACAGTGGCTCATGCTAGCAATAGGCAGTCTGTGAAAACTGTTTCTTAACCCCTTGCTAATCTGTGTTGGATTTCCTATGCCTGTTTCGGGGGCCTGCCTTCAGTCTCCTCTGACACGTCATGTTTGCCCCTGGGGAGAGACGTACCACAATGAGCCCTGGTCTGCCCTGGTCCATCACGCATCACAAGGGTAGATGCGCATCGTGCCATGGTAATAGTTAATGAGTATACTTGGACTGAGCCTATGACACCCAAACGGCCACGGGTCATTTTGCCCCCTCTTCTGCCAAAGAAAAATAGTTTGGAGCAGCAAAATATGTCCCAGTTTATAAATTTATAAGAATACAACAAACAGAAGAGCAGTCTGGATGTGTTGATCTACTATGAAATAGCCTGAATGAAACAGTGAACTGTGCTGGCCTATTTGTGTCCTTCCTATATTTGTGTAAAATTATTATTATTATTATTATTATTATTAGTTTATTTGATATGGACATAATAACTGCATTGGACAAACCAGATACATTGTTTTTAGTGTTATAGCAAAACTGCTAATTTGCAACACCTGTCCATAGGAGGCTACACATTTCACAAAACAAAATAAAAATGTGCCCACTTTAATATAAAGAAAACATTTACTGCAGCTTAGCAGCATTTAAGAAGTAACCATACAGTTAGGAACGGGTGTGACTAGTATTATAATAATATTAATTTCATGTTTATTTTTGGTTTTCTTTTTTTGTCAAGGCCAAAGGGAGTTATTACAAGGCTTAAGAGCCGAATGTGACTCCAGAGCAGCAGGTTGCAGACCCCTGAGAATGACAAATAAATGGTAGATGGTCACAATTATATCGTGCTTTTCTCCCTACATTAGGCACTCAAAGTGCTTTACATCAAGGTTAAAGGAAAAGGCCACCGTTTTTACATACTGAGATATGTTCTTACCTGAGCTTAAACGAGTTGATGCATAACTGTCTGGTCTTTGTGCATGCGCTCAGTCACGCAAATGTTGTTAGCATTTAGCCTCTCGCAGCAAAGGTACAGCTCCAAACTGGAATGAAGATAGAAGCTACCAAGCTGTTCCACGTTTTCCCTGTTTAAATACAGTTATGTGAGCCTTTACATGATCCAAGTCTAGTAACAATAGTTACTCTAGTAAGCAGATAAAAAGGGGGTACTATATTGTAAGGCGTAATAATACTTTAAGAGCAATTTTATCGCGCGGACGTCAAAGTGCTCCTGTATTATTACGCCTTACAATATAGTGCCTCTTTTTATCCGCTTAGAAAATCGACATGTTTAATTTTGTGTGACTATACTTGGATCGTGTAACTTTTCACATAACTGTATTTAAATAGGGAAAATGTGGAACAGCTTGGTTGCTTCTAACTTCTCCCCAGTTTGGAGCAGTTTGAATATGCTGGGAGAGTCTAAATGCTAATAATGTCTTTCGTTTATTTGCGTGACTGAGGGCACACACAAAGACCAGACAGGTACGCATCAGCTCGTCTAAGCTCAGGTAAGAACATATCTCAGTATGGAAAAACGGTGGCCTGTTCCTTTAAGCTTCTTTGTTTTGTCATTATATAACTGTGCAACAAAATGTGTCTCTGCATTTGACCCATCCTTTGACGCCGCTGGGACGACCTGTTGGAGCAGTGGGCAGCGGCAGGTCTGCGCCCGGGGAGATGTGGAGCCAAGCTGATGGTCGGAATCACCTAGCTGGAGGATTAACCTGTTGTACATGTTTTTAGTGGTAGGGGAAACCGGAGTACCTGGAGGAAACCTACGCAGACACGGGGAGAACATGCAAACTCCACACAGAAAGGCCCCGTCCAGGTGGGAATCAAACCCGGGACCTTCTAGCTGTGAAGCACGAGCGCTAACCGCTGCGCTACTGTGCCGTCCCAGGAACCATTTATACACTCATTCATACACCAGTCTGTGACATTGGTAAAGGGTCTTGCCAAAGTGCACCTGTAGGATTGGAACTGCCAACCCTCTGCTCACGACCCGCTCTACTATCTGCTAGATAGTTATACTTCTTCCTGCAGTAAGAATCAGGAAACTATTCTTCATTCACTTCTTTGAGTTTAAAACGCAGGACACGCGGGATCTCTCGACGCTCCTAGAAGCGCGTCCACCATACAGTATATTTTGGATGCTTTGGACATGTTCAGTGGGAACGTGCAATGAAGGTAAGTATGTGTGCTCTTCCTGATTAAAGCAAAAGTGAAGGACAGTTCCAGCCGATTAGTAGAAACAAAACATTGTATCTAAACCAAAGCAGATAATGCAAGTGTGAGTAAAGTTGAATGCTGTGTAAAACAATGAAACATTCTGAGTAATGTGTTCATGGGTGCAACGTTTACATTAGCTGTAGTGTATCACTAACTCCTACTGCTTAAAGGGACTATACCTAATTTTGAACCTTGTTAGTCAAAATGTGACGAAATGGGTATTTTTACGTCACAGTGGTCCTTCTATGTGACAAAAAAGGTAAACCCATTTTCGTCACATATTGACTATTTGGGCTGACCATACACAACATCAACAAATCGTAATATGGTGCAAACTTCGCACATCAGTCTGATTTTTTTCACAAATTACTACTTTTACTACAGCCTCACACAGGCTTAATTACAATACAGTAACATGTTTATGAAATTGTTAGGGGACATTTTATTTGTGTCATTGTGCTGAAACTTTGCTTTAATGACCATTTAATTGTTGATTCTGGTTGTATAGGATTTTATAGATTTCACTGCAGCGTTTTACAGGATGATTAATTTTTTAAATTTATTTATTTGGACAATGCACATTAATGAACATCTGCATTGAAACAACAAAAACAGACGTAAACATGCCGGATTACAGCCACAGGGCTAATTTACACGTGGATCCTAAAACAAATCTCTCCTTAATGTCCATGTTGGCAACAGAGGCACAGCCCTAAAATGGTTCAGGTCTCATCAAGACAGATCTTTCTTTCTTACAGCTCAGAAAATGGCCCACAGGTGAGTGCCACAGGACTCTATATTAGGTCCTTTATTGTTTTCTTTATACTTGCTACCCCTTGGATCATTTAAAACCTAAAGATGTCTACTCATTATATAGGGGAGACCGGGGCTTTTTGTCACGCGGGGTAATTTGTCACATTGCTTTTTATAGCCACACTAGAGGGCGCTGTACGCTGGTACTGATATATAATATGTGTATTGGTATTCTTCATCTCTTCCAATAATAATTTTCTCATTAGGACTGAAGACACGAGGACAGGACACATTTGAATTGTTTTTATGCCTTTTCCCAAACTTAAATGTCTGGGTTATTTCTGTAATTAAATTTCCTTTTGTTAGTACCTTAAACAAAAGACACTGATCTGAAAGACAGAGACGTTAGCTTCGATTTGAGCCGTTTTAGAGCTCACATGCTTGTTAACTAGCTTACATTGTTGGTAAATTGGACACTCGGGGTTATCACAAAAACTGAGGGGTTATAACATGGTGGAATATTTTTTAATATGTTTTTCTGATCACTTTATTTAACATTAGCTTTTATAGAGGCCGTATGTTTGGGTCATTTTAGTGAATTTGTACCGTTTACACTTCATAGAGCATTTTGCACACAAAAAAAACAAGTTCAAATGAGTGCTGAACACATCTGGCATTGCATCGCGACTGTTTAAAAAAATATTTGTCCTTTTATCTCAAAAAGTTACAAAGGTTTATAAAATTTCAAGTTACAGTGAGGAAAATAAGTATTTGAACACCCTGCTATTTTGCAAGTTCTCCCACTTAGAAATCATGGAGGGGTCTGAAATTGTCATCGTAGGTGCATGTCCACTGTGAGAGACATAATCTAAAAAAAAAAATCCAGAAATCACAATGTATGATTTTTTAACTATTTATTTGTATGATACAGCTGCAAATAAGTATTTGAACACCTGAGAAAATCAATGTTAATATTTGGTACAGTAGCCTTTGTTTGCAATTACAGAGGTCAAACGTTTCCTGTAGTTTTTCACCAGGTTTGCACACACTGCAGGAGGGATTTTGGCCCACTCCTCCACACAGATCTTCTCTAGATCAGTCAGGTTTCTGGGCTGTCGCTGAGAAACACGGAGTTTGAGCTCCCTCCAAAGATTCTCTATTGGGTTTAGGTCTGGAGACTGGCTAGGCCACGCCAGAACCTTGATATGCTTCTTACAGAGCCACTCCTTGGTTATCCTGGCTGTGTGCTTCGGGTCATTGTCATGTTGGAAGACCCAGCCTCGACCCATCTTCAATGCTCTATCTGAGGGAAGGAAGTTGTTCCCCAAAATCTCGCAATACATGGCCCCGGTCATCCTCTCCTTAATACAGTGCAGTCGCCCTGTCCCATGTGCAGAAAAACACCCCCAAAGCATGATGCTACCACCCCCATGCTTCACAGTAGGGATGGTGTTCTTGGGATGGTACTCATCATTCTTCTTCCTCCAAACACGTTTAGTGGAATTATGACCAAAACGTTCCATTTTGGTCTCATCTGACCACATGACTTTCTCCCATGACTCCTCTGGATCATCCAAATGGTCATTGGCAAACTTAAGACGGGCCTTGACATGTGCTGGTTTAAGCAGGGGAACCTTCCGTGCCATGCATGATTTCAAACCATGACGTCTTAGTGTATTACCAACAGTAACCTTGGAAACGGTGGTCCCAGCTCTTTTCAGGTCATTGACCAGCTCCCCCCGTGTAGTTCTGGGCTGATTTCTCACCTTTCTTAGGATCATTGAGACCCCACGAGGTGAGATCTTGCATGGAGCCCCAGTCCGAGGGAGATTGACAGTCATGTTTAGCTTCTTCCATTTTCTAATGATTGCTCCAACAGTTGACCTTTTTCACCAAGCTGCTTGGCAATTTCCCCGTAGCCCTTTCCAACCTTATGGAGGTGTACAATTTTGTCTCTAGTGTCTTTGGACAGCTCTTTGGTCTTGGCCATGTTAGTAGTTGGATTCTTACTGATTGTATGGGGTGGACAGGTGTCTTTATGCAGCTAAAGACCTCAAACAGGTGCATCTAAATTTAGGATAATAAATGGAGTGGAGGTGGACATTTTAAAGGCAGACTAACAGGTCTTTGAGGGTCAGAATTCTAGCTGATAGACAGGTGTTCAAATACTTATTTGCAGCTGTATCATACAAATAAATAGTTAAAAAATCATACATTGCAATTTCTGGATTTTTTTTTTTGATTATGTCTCTCACAGTGGACATGCACCTACGATGACAATTTCAGACCCCTCCATGATTTCTAAGTGGGAGAACTTGCAAAATAGCAGGGTGTTCAAATACTTATTTCCTCACTGTAACATAAAGAACTCCATTAAAAAACAATAGTGACAACTAACCCCACGCATTGTGACTTGCCCCGCACATGGGGCACATTGTCACAGTCGAGAGAGGTCAAGCTTTTATTTAATGCAGCTCTGACTCTTGTGGGATTTTCTGTTGATGAGCAGAGAACTCTAGAAAAAAAAGTGTGACAAATAGCCGCGGTCTCTCCTATCCTGTGTTCCTTTTAATAATACTACTACTGCCACCAGTCACCCAGATTTATTGATGTGATTTAGTTAGTTGGATCTTTTAAATTGGACCAGTCAAATGAGGTCTTGAGCTGGAGCTTGTCATTCACCCACCCACTGGCCTTCAACTATAACAGAGAAGGGAGTGGTTGATGTTTCTGAAGCATTTGTAATATAATATAATATAATATAATATGATTTATGCTCCCCTTTGGAAAGTGAAGTTGTTTTAAATATGCTTCATAAAAATCTCGACCTTGAGAATGATGATACTATATTGTACAGTTCATAGAGCATAGTGTGTGTGTGCTCGCTCATGTGCGCTCCCAGGTTCATGCATGCTCTCATAGACGTGCACTTTGATTGAAGGCTATTAAAGTGCACTTTCCGCTTCATAAAGAGCCTTTCATTGAGCGCTTCCAGTCAGAGCAGCAGACAGCACTAGGACCCGGAAACACTTAGAGACATAACAAACACCACAGGCAAAAGCTTTAAAAACCAGGGAGTCCAAACTTTTTTCATTGAGGGCCACATATTAAAGTGTGTCAAGCATGCAGAGCCACATTTGAGTCCAGGGTCACCGCAGCTAGATTAATTACTTAGCCAGTCATAACATCAGATGCCCTTCCTGTCATTGAAGCAAAGGTCAATATGCATTACATGATTTTTAGGACTTCACTGTCTATATTCACTTGTATTTAGTACTTGGTTTCCTGTATCTGTATTAAGTCTCAAAATTCACTGCACATTTTTAAACACACCCTGGAGCGTTAACATCTGAGAGAAAACTAAAATAAGTGCATTATCTAAATAAGTGCACTTATTATTGGTAGGCTGGAGCCCATCCCAGCTATTAGCAGGTGTTAGGCAGGGTACACCCTGGACAGGATGCCAGTCTGTCGCAGTGTGAATGTCTGTGATATGATTAGACCATTTCTTCCATGGTCCATATTCCAGTGGCCTTTAAAAAAAAAAAAAAAAAAAAAAATATATATATATATATATATATATATATATATATATATATATATATATATATATATATATATATTTACTTTGAAATGTTTCATTGCCATAAATATCACAGTGGAAAAAATAACACATTTTACTCAAGTAAGAAGCATATACTTCATTAAAATTGTACTCAAATAGAAGTAAAAAGTACTGTATGATAACACTACTATAAGAAGTACAATTTCTTCAAACGTTAGTTAAGTAAATGTAACTTTACTCAACCACACACTTTACTAACCCTACACACTAAATTCATCCTGGCCTATTGTACATGTTTTTAGTGGTGGGGAAACCGGAGTACCCGGAGAAAACCTACTCAGACATGGGGAGAACATGCAAACTCCACACAGAAAGGCACCGTCCAGGCGGGAAACGAACCCGGGACCTTCTACCTGTGAAGCACGAGCACTAACCTCTG
Organism: Neogobius melanostomus; assembly: GCA_007210695.1. Classification (NCBI taxonomy): domain Eukaryota; kingdom Metazoa; phylum Chordata; class Actinopteri; order Gobiiformes; family Gobiidae; genus Neogobius; species Neogobius melanostomus. The sequence continues at coordinate 38,727 of VHKM01000075.1, forward strand.
CACCCCCCATATTTTAGTTCAGGTATTGGTAGGGCTGCGCGATTTTGCGAAGAAAAAAAAATCACAATTATTTTCACTATTTTGATCGATATCAATTTTCGATTTGATATTTTTAATGTTTTAATGATAAAAACAATAAAGGTAGCCTTTCCTGGACTAGCAAGTAAACAGATGCTGCGGCTGGACTGAAAACTGCGGCCAACTCTGTTTGGCAGCAGCAAAAACAAGCTCCACACTTCTAAGCCTTAAGTTAATGTACATAAAGAAATATTAATAAGCAGCGCAGTCAGGTCCATAAATACTGGGACATCGACTCAATTATTATGTTTTTGGCTCTATAAACCACCACAATGGATTTGAAATGAAACAACATTTAAAGGTGCGTTCAGACCAAACGTGCGTCCACGCTCCGTCAGCCTCTAGTTGGACGCCAAACATTGCCGCTTCACACTCGCGAGAAACGCCTGTTTGCGGCGCGTGAAGTTTTGCAAACGTCATAATTAGGAGGCGTGTCATACAACTCAGGCCGAGCGCAAACCGCAATGATCAACTTGTCCTCCATGCTCCAGGTCTCCTTGTCACTATTTCACACAATATAACATCGACATTTCCCTCTATGGAGTTATCACAAAAAAACAATCACACGGCTCGTTTAAGCTTCTGTTGCTTCATTCACGTAACTTTTCCTCCTCTCCCTCGCACAAGAGGGGAGAAAACAACGCAAGTGAAAGAGGTGTTTTGCTTCAACGTGATCTCTGTAACCGTGTTTATTATTTCATTAGGACTTTTATTTCTCAAACTTGTTGCCTTATGCTCACTTTGAGCTCCTCGTGGGGGTGGAGATGACAGTCCCTCTGCCAATCCTCCACTCCTCTCTGCCCCACTCCAGCAGTGACTTTTGTTTCGTAAAATAAGCATGCACAACTAAAGTGACGCCCCTCCCCCAAAGAGGAATTAAAAAAAATACTTCACCACCGCGAACCTGTTCATATCGTTCACTGTAAAGACTCGTTCAAAAGAGCCGGATCGTTCGCGACCGACACATCACTAATTGGCCCCCATCCTTTCGGCGCCCCTATGAAAGGCATATATTGCGTTTGCCCTTTTTGCTCCACTGCTGCAGGTAGCAGGTGACGCTTGTGCTCACTCTTTGAGCCCGGTCTCTGATTGGTTAACAAGGCGTAAATGAACGCACGTGTAGATTGTGATTACTTGAGTGCATGAAGTAGTGGGCGGGGCATCCCTGCTCTGTACCGCGCTGTTCTCACTGGCTTTGACGCACGTTAATCCTCATCTACTCACATTTGGAACGCTTCATACGCGCGGACATCTTTGCTTACATTTCGACACGCGTCGAAGCACGTCTACATAGGGTTAACATGGAAGTTGGAGGTGTGTCAGCGTTTGGTCTGTACGCACCTTAAGGTCTGCATAAACTGCAGGCTTTCAGCTTTAATTTTAAACAGCTTTAAGAGTATTTACATCCAAATCAGACGAACGGTGTAGGAATTACAAGCGTATGTGAGCCTCCCACTTCTCAAGGGACCAAAAGTAATGGGACAATATTTGGTTGCAAATCCTTTGCAGTCAATTCCAGCCTGAAGTCTAGAAGGCATAGACGTCACCAGAGGCTGGGTTTCATCCCTGGTGATGCTCTGCCAGGCCTCTACTGTAAATGTCTTCAGTTCCTGCCTGTTCTTGGGACATTTTCCCTTCAGGTCTTCAGCAAGTGAAATGCAGCTCAATTGGATTCATGTCAGGTGATTGACTTGGCTATTGAATAACATTCCACTTATTTTCCTCAAAAAGCTCTTTGGTGGCTTTGGCAGTAGCTTTGGGTCATTGTCCATCTGCATGGTGAAGCGGCGTCCAAGCATTTGGCTGAATATGAGCACATGATATTATCCGATACACTTCAGAATTCATCCTGCTGCTTTTGTCAACAGTCGCATCATCAGTAAATACAAGGGAATCAGTTCCATTGGCCCATACAAGCCCATGCCATGATGCTGCACCACCATGTTTCACTGATGAGGTGGGATGTTTTCAATCATTAGCAGATCATTTCTTTCTCCATACTTTTCTCTTACCATCACTCTGGTACAAGATGATCTTTGTCTCATCTGTCCTGGGATGTTGTTTCAGAACTGTAAAGGCTTTTTAGATGTATTTTTGGCAAACTCTAATCAGCCTCCTGTTTTTGAGGCTCACCAGTGGTTTACACCTTGTGGTTAATGGTCTGTATTTCTCTGGTGAAGTGTTCTCTTGATTGTTGACTTTGACACACATACACCCACCTCCTGGAGAGTGTTTTTGATCTGACCTATTGTTGTGAATGGCTTTTCTTCACCAGGGAAAGAATTCTTTGGTCATCCACCACATTTGTCTTCCGTGGTCTTCTGGGTCTTTTGGTGTTGTTGAGCTCACCGGTGGGTTCTTTCTTTTTTATAATGTTCCAAACTGTTGATTTAGCCACGCCTAATATGTCTGCTATCTCTCTAATGGGTTTGTTCTGATTTTTCAGCCTAATAATGGTTTGCTTCACTGATGGTGATAGCTCTTCAATTCATATTGAGAGTTAACAGCAACAGTATCCAAATGCAAATATCACACTTGAAATGAACTCTGGATGTCTCATCTGTTCCTTATAAATGGGATAATGAAGGAAGAGCAGACACATGGAACAGCTGAGCAGCCACTTGTCCCATTACTTTTGGTCCATAACCCCCGGCTCACATTAACTACGGTGCGGGTTCGGTCCGGGTTCGGTCCTGATCCGGTCCGGTTTGCCCCAAACTATACCACTCACAGTGAGTCCGGCTGACACTGTGGCTCCGCCAGCTCCGGCGCCAGATGCTGCGCCAGGCATAGAAACGGCCCTCGCGAGAACAAAAGTGCACGTGAGTTTCGCTCTTGGTGCGAGTTTACGTGATAAAAAGCCCCATATATAGGTAGTTTTTGTAAACAAAAGCCGTATTTGCCAGTACAACGACTCTCCCCAATGAAGTGGATGCTTTGCAACACACTAGTGCCCCTGTGTCACTGGTAATGGACAAATGTTTACATTTCCGACGTTACATGCATGTACAGGCGGTAAACGAGACCAAATAAGTAGTAAGCGGACAGATTTTATTTTGAAATACACCGGATCTTCTTTTCTCATGAGACCTGACTTCCTGTTTGGCTCGTGTTTTCCGTCAGCTTGATCCGTTGGGGCTCCGGTAAAAATAGACTTCTTGCGGATTCTTTCCGTTGCCGCCGGATGGCCTCGGTAGCCGGACCCGGACTTCGCGGAGCAGTGTGACTGTGCAACATTGGTTTTAATGACTTTCTAAGTTCGCGGACGCCGCACCGGACCTTAACCAGATTTAATGTGAGCCGGGGTTAAAGCAGTACTAAGTAACTCTTGCCCCTAGAGGCCATAAGCGCAACTGCAGGTGTCTTAGCAAGTTACGATTTTTTAACTTATTAAATGTCTTGGAGAGTAAATACTACGCTGACAGAAAAGGTGAAGGGAGAGAGGGGTGTTGTACATCCAGTTATACAATGGGAATATTTTTTTTCACTCAAACTTGGCTGTAAATACTGTTTAAAGTAGCGCTAGCCCGCAGTTAGCTTTGCCCGTTAGCCTGTTAGCTTCTTCTCCGTGATTCTATTAGTGTGTATTGGTTGCTCCGCCCCGGTGGCAGTCAAGTTGCCCCCAGAGGGACTACGGAAAGGATTTATTAAGGTAAACACGTTACTTAGTATTGCTTTAAAAAGTGGGACGCACAGATACAAACGTTTGTAATTCCTACACCATTCATCTGATTTGGATATAAATACTCTCAAATTAACGCTGAAAGTCTGCAGTTTAAGCACATCTTTGTTGTTTGTGGTGGTTTATAGAGCAGTTAAATTCTCCCAGGTCAGACTAAAAGACGGAGCAGTGTTTCCCAACCAGGGCCATCGGAACGTGTAATCTTTTTATTGTGTGCTGCAGGAATCAGTTGAAAACCAGTCTGTTTAGAGTGAGACAGGATTTGAGAGTCTTCTGTAATGTTGGAGCGATGAGGAGGGAGCAGAAAGTAAGACTCTCTCAAAGAAGAATTTGAAGAGGTATCATTCAAGATAAGAATTATCAGTAAGTATTAGGTAAAAAACTGAAACTAACATCATTCTGTAAATAGATTCATTCAGGAAACACTGAACAATTTACTCATTTCCACCGAAATCTCGCAAATCTGGCAACTCTAGTCCATATATTGTTGTATTGGAGTTTGGGTATGAATGCAGTTTTATACATATTTCATAAATGTCTTTGTTTCTTTGTTGTTCTTAAAGGCTCTTTTTGTTTGGTTATTGAGCTAAACCAGCAGTACGTCCACACCACCACCACATTTACGTGAACGTCCTGCACTGACCTGTCCTCGGATTTAGGGAAAGAGACATAGCTCCTTTGATATAAAGATTACAACTATTGAATCATTTTGTGATCAGGGCAAATTTACCTGGGCACTAGGGCTGCATGATTAACCTTTATCGCATCGATATTGAGGTTTTAACTCCTGCGATAACCTAACCTCAGGAGGCAGAGGTTTTTTTCCCCGCCCCTGACATTTGATTGACAAACCTATTAGCCAATCAAAATGGTCGAATCTCACGTTCCTGGCTTGGTGGCCAATCAGAAATGGCAATGGAAACAAGCTTGTATGCAGTACACCGGCTTTCTCTGTCAGCAGCAAAGCAGCTAACACACACGACATGGATGTGCACGGAGGGAACTTCTCAGAACCGTGCGTAATCTTTCTTCATCCCGTTTATATGTAGCTATTGTAAAACGCACAGGATTTCACACATGGCTGGGGGCATTAGCGCACCTGATGAGCGGGTTACGGGTTCCCCCACGGTCTCCACAGCCATGCTCGCGGATCGGGTCATAAATTCTCCTTTGATGGCGGGTCTGGTTGTGGCGGGTCGAACAATCTCGGCCTGCTGCTGCTCGCCGCCGCTCACCGCCGCCGTACGCCACTGTATTCAGCCACGACTCATTCTACCATCTTTACAGCAGGTGTTTGACGTCAATATGCGGCGGATTTTCATAGAATAAGCAGCGTTTTGTTGCTTGTGATCCAGAGAACGCTTTTGTGGAACCAAATGTCTGGTATTTTCCACAGCATGTGCGTCTGTGCACGGGTTTGCGTTACCAACATCCAAAGCTTACAGAGTCTGCCCTCAAAGTGCTCATGCCCTTCCCAATACCTGTTAAGTTAGGTTTTCCAGTGTGAGACTGAAATTCTCCTCTTTAGAGCCAGACATTCAGACACTGATGTGTGATAAGCAGCACCACTCGTCTCAACATTCACGTTGAGTTTTTGATGGAAATCTCGAAATGTAAAATCCACAGATTAGTTTTGTAATGTATAGTTTTTGTTTCATGTGTAAAATCCCAGTAGTTTCAGTAATTTTGGACATTAAGGGGAACATTTAATAATCACGAAGCATCGAACAATCTCATTACCTTAATCACTATGTATGTAGTTTATTTAACTCTTTGTTTCATAAAAGTAACACAATATTTTATTCATATTTTAGTTTTACGCACTTAAAAGTATTAAACAGAAAAATCGAAAATCGCATCGCAATCGCAATATTTGTCAGAAAAACCGCAATTAGTTTTTTCTCAAAATCCTGCAGACCTACTGGGCACCTCACAATTTGGGCACCAATGTTCCCAATTGGTGAAGTAACCCGTGGACCCCGCGGTTTGATTGCAGGGCGGGTTGGGGCGGGTCAAAAAAAGGCCGGTCTCCTCCGCTCATCATCGCCATACAATCATTGCATTGAGCCAAGTCTAATTGCAACATCTCTACAGCAGGTTTCTGATGTAAATATGACTTTCATAAAACAAGCAGCGTTTTGCGTTTGTATTACCTCTGCTCTGGGCCCTGACGGTCTGCTTCTGTGAGTGTAAAGACGAACTCAAAAACCCAGAGGGAGAAAAGAGAAACCTCGGGGAGAACCACAAGGAGAGACCCACTCCCATGGATGGACTGAGGAGCAAAGGTCAATCCTCCTCTCCTCCTCCCCCCTTGCCCCCCTATTCCTCCCCTCCTCCCTCTCCTCCCGCCTCATCTGCCCCGTCCTCTCCCCCTCCCATGGACGGACCCTGCAGACATGTGAATGTAGGTCAGTTGGCTGTGCTCTAAGAGGATTACTGCGCACACAGAAGATGGACATCTACGCATCATCATAAACAGACCATGTTCACACTTAAGAAATGGATTTGTTTTTTTAAGTCACATTTTAGGGGATTTTGCAAATGTCATTTTGGTTTTGAAAATAAAAACAAGTATCAAATGTGTTGATCCCAATGATCAGAGTTAAGGATGCATTGTGCAACTTTTTGAGTGGAAAAATTAAAGTTGATATTTGTGCGTATTTGACCTTGTAGTGAGCCAGCAGCTGTATGAGTGGTCATTTTGTAGGTTCTCTGGTGAGAAGCTCCTTTAAGCAGACAAAACCCTCCAAACAATTGATCGTGGAGCGTCCTGGAGACCACAGTGATCGAAAGTAAAGGTGCCATGCTTACCACTCATACAGCCTCTGGGCTACAAGGTAAAATATGCACAAACATCAACATGCAACGTTGCATAATGCACATTTAAAAAGGGACTGATGCAAGTTGGTCATTTTTTACTCACTACTGTCACCTCAGGTCTTACGCGTAACTGCAGTTCCTATATTAAGCTTGTGGATGACGGCAATTCAGACCTGAATTAACACTTTTTTGAGTGACAGTGCAGGATTTTAGAGGCAGTTGTGGTGAACAGGTCTGGGCTCATTCTACACATTAGGACATGGCTGAAGCAAGTAGGGGGTTGACAATACATAATTGGAACATTTTTGAACTCCGTATAGTCCCTTTAAACTACAGTCACCTTAAGCTGCACATGAGGAAACAAGTAGTCAGTATGCCTCGGTTTGCTTTTAGTACTCCGATTTCCCCTATCACTAAAACATGTACAATAGGGCCCCATTCTTGGGCCAGCTCCTCTGAACAAGAGATCTCAGTAGGTTTAAAAAATTAAAGTAAAACCATGTAATTGCGACAGAATGAAGCAGGAGAAGAAGCTTAGAGTAGTGACCAGGAGTCGTCCACGCAGAGCGCTCCACTTTGTGGCTCTTAAGGAGAGACACTGCAGGTGAATAGGAAAAATAAATAAATGTAGAGATATCGATTTGAAACTTTGCTGAACAATACTGATATACATATGAGAAAAAATCTATTGCAATTTTTCTGTCATTTTATGTTTTCATATAAAAATAAGGCAGTTTGTGCATGAAAATTGCCAAAATTGCCTATATTTTGGGCAACAAAATTTAAATAATGGATTGAGCCTGATTAAAATGTATGGCTTTATTTGATTAACATATTAGTAACTAAGATTTTTTCAGAGGGGATTTTGGATATATTGTTTAGTTTTTCAATAAACTAATCATAAGTGAAAAAATCTATAAAAACTCTGCCTTGTTTTTTTTTGGGTTCAAAGCTTTAACACGACCAGTGGAGTGTAAACAAGAGTTTCATCCTTGATGAAGTGGGGGAAGTGTGAGCAAAGAGAGGAGACAGTTTGAGCAGGTATAGACTCTCAGCTCTGTCCTAAAAATTTAAATGGTAAATGGACTCAACTTATATAGCGCTTTTCTACCTTTCGCCCAAAGCGCTTCACAGTAAGGAACCAGTCACCCATTCACACTCTCATCCATACACCAATGTATGCAGACACCGGAGTAGGGTGAAGTGTCTTGCCCAAGTACACAACGACAGTGTGCACCATAGGGATGTGGGATTCGAACCCTCGACCTTCCAATCACAGGACAACCCGCTCTACACGGCTCAATATCAAGACTGTTCACATGAGCTTAGAGTCAAAGGTTGGAGACCTGCACCAAAAAGAAAAGCAGAAGGAGGACAGGGTACCGCCTCAGGACATCAGCAGGTGGGACAGAGCATTTGGAGATTAATAAAGGCTGGTTCAACTCTTCTCTACAAAGAAAAAACCCCGGTGTGACTGAGAGTCTGGCCAAACAGTAAACAGACCAACACAAAGGATTTCTCAAACATGCATTACATGAAGAAATAAAACCAGTCTGGGTTAGAATGTGAAAGCAATACTAATTCCAGTAATTATAGAAACTTTGAAATATTTTGGACTTGGCCAACGCAACAAACAAACGTAAGCCTTTTGGCGCCGATAATGACAGTAATGTGCCAGAACCTGTAACTAGCAAAGCAAAGCAACTCAGAGCTGCACTTATGCTGTTATGATCTTTGTCATTTAGCCGTAAACAACTGTTCTCCGCTGATTGTAGGTTCTGACGATGGCATCAGCAAAATCTTCAAGTCCGCTCAAAACGTGGACCGTGGTCCGTCAAACCTTTGAAAGATCTGTCTTAAGATCGTTCCTGACCCTAACATTTGAGCTTATGTGTTTTGATCAGTAGTGGTCACATTAGTGATGTCCCAGCACTGATCATCTTGTATTTCTGGACACTTGAGTTCGGTTACAGCTGATGAGAATGACAGCACTGGTAAATAATGGGTTCCTGATGACTTTATGCTTGATTTTTCTTGTCATTTCATTTCCCACGACCCTGTTGGCAACAAAACGTTTAATGGTTCTGTGTCCCGTCCCAATATGTTTTATGTTTTTTTTAAGAGGGCTGCATCCCTCTGACCAGATATTAACAATTTGTAACTTAACATTTCAGATGTTATTTCCTTCCTATTTTTGTGTGAGGGAAAATAGCTGCATACCAATTCAGCTCCTGATTCAAAGCGTGGACTTCCTCTAGTTACAACCATCACCAACACGCGGGACACTTCAGTCCAACAGTCTTCAGTTTTACACCATTGAAGTTTGTGACAGAAAAAATAACAATATACTCAAAACACTCACTTACACATATTTTCACATAATTGTGCACGTATTGTGATAATAGATAATAGTCATCTGCTCCATAATGATAAAAAAGGCAAAATATGTTTGGTAATATTGGAAGCTAAGCTGCCATTTATTGTTGCTGTAGACTTATTTTACAAAATGTGGACTGCACATTTCCTTTAAGTTAGTCCTAACCTAACAAAAGGTGATAATAATAATAAAAATGATAAAATAATCAACTGAGATAAGCACCTGTTATCTGATGTAATCTCTGGCACCGTGCATTTTGTGTTTTATCAGCTATTATAAATGATAGCCAGGCTAATAAATCACAAACTAACGCCAGACAGACTGCTGTGTGCGCTCGAATCATTTTGAACTTCACAGCAGCCTGGCCGAAATCTTCGCATGGATTTGGGACCAATCACAGAACGAGGAGGGACGGCAAGACGATGACGTGCTATTTGACATACGGAAGCTTGTAGTTTGTTTAGGGATAAAAAAATGAAAGTTTATTTGCGGATCCAACATGACAGCAGCAGATGCAACGCCATCTTTCGATCAAGCTTTAGAACGTGTTCTAAATAGTTTAGCTCGCACGTTACAGCGGGTACGTCATACGTCATCTGATACGATGATACGATTGGCTATGGCTACGTGCAGACGCATGAGAGACATTCGTAGCGCCCAATAAACCGCTATGGACAATCGTAAACCACACCTCTCCTACGAGAATTGGTGACCAGACTAAATATCTAAAATGTGATTTTAGTCAACACATTCAAATATACACTTAAATAGGAGCATATCTGGTGATGGGCTAAAACTGACAACAGATCAGTTAAACAACAAAAAAATGCTGTTGTCAAAGCCAGCTTTTTCCAGCTGCGCATTTTGACCAAGACCTTTCTCTCACGCCTGGAGAAGGCGACTCATGCATTTATCAGTTCTCGGTTGGACTACTATTGCAACACTCTCTACTGTGGGAGGCCACAGTGATGACTGTGGCCTCCCACAATCAACACTTCACCAGTTACAGTTAGTGCAGAAGCAGCAGCCGATCTTCTCCCTGGTTCATCCAGACACAGCCACATCACTCCTGTCCTCTCCTCCTGCACTGGCTTCCAGTCCATTTCCAGATTGATTTTAAAATGTTAATGTTTGTTTTTAAAGCTCTGTTATAGTGACACCATAACCATATGATAAACCATATCATGATTTTGTGCAGTGGCCTGTCCCTGCAGCTCAGAGGTAATAATGTCTGTTAAGGCACCGGTATCGAAAAGCAGGTATCGTTAAAGTAGTGGTGTCAAAATAACAGGTACCTAGCCCTAGTCCTCCTCTGCATAAAGAGAAAGGGTGACCTAATCATTTCACAAACACGCGGTCTTCAAAGTTTGAAATTAATCTGAGATGGTTGAAAAGAACGTGTTTGTTGGATTTGATGTGGAATGACCCTTCAGAATGTGCAAACCTTTCCCACCTGATGTATTTGAGGGTGGTACAGGAAGACCAGCACCTCACTATCAGCGTTTTGTGTGTCCAAAACAAACAGTGACTTCAGTCTTTAACTGATAATAGCGGCAAAAACAAGCCTGGGTTTGCCGCTCTCTGCCTTGTGTAACCCGAGGAGCTCTGCTGGATGGAGTGCTCTCCTAAATGCTAACTGACATGAATTCGTTAGGACATGATACTCAGGACATTATTGGTAGGACATTATTCTGTGAGGACGCACTGAATGGAAATCTATAGCAGCGTCTGGCTGGCCCCGAGCCACACTCTGTAGCCAAATTACATTAGAATTGAGTGAACAGGTTAAAAGAAGTGTGCCTGTCAACAGTGAGTCATTATTAGGGCTGGGTACCGTTACACGAGACCAGTATGGTATTGGAAAAAGGTACTTCTGGTATCGAAAAAATAAGACAATCGAAAGCAGATACCAAAAAATATATATCTTTAGAGACCAGCAGATCATATTGGGAACAAGGCAATCCGCTGTCAGCCATTCAAAACCAGAAGGGTTTCAAGAACTCCTCCACAGAAACGTCAGTGTTCCATGACAGCAGTTCCTCCTGTGGCCCATACATAATAAAACCCTCTGAATGCAACAGAGATATCATTCAGAACAAACTTCATAACGTCTTTCATCTGTAATTAAGAGTTTAGACGCTCATCTGTTGATTTGGCAGAAGATGGTGCTGTTTCTTGACCTTCAGTGGTAGTACATCATGTTGAACGCATCGTGTGATTGGGCACACTTCTGCTGGAGAACTTTCAGATGAAGTTGTCCTCCCAGAGGAGACGGTGAGACGAATGTCACAGTCCTCGCTGCTGCCGTTGTCAGAGTTATTACGTGCAAGGGCAGTCTACAGTCATGTGATCACCGGTCACCGGTTTATTTGTTATAAATTTCATTATTATGGCTCAGCTTGTAACAACCCCACATTAAAAATCTCATAAAATTAGAATATTTTAAAAATGGACTTTAAGCCATAATCATCACAATCAAAATCAACAAAAAAGGCTTGACATACAGTATGTCACTTTGCATGTAATATATATCATATATTAGTTTCACATTTTAAGTTGAATTACAGAAATAAATGAACTTTTCATGATATTCTAATTATATAATGAGCACCTGTACTTCAAGTAAATAGTTGCATTTGGACAGGACAGATTGAGACCAGTTCCTTTGAAGAGGATCATCTCCCTTTAGAAGAAGAAAGCGTCCTGGAGCATTATGAAATTGGCCAATAGGAGACACTGTGGGGCTACATGCTACATTTACATGCCGGTTAATGCAGAGTGAAAACTTACTTCATGCTTTTTGCCACTCTGTACTCTATTTTAACAACTCATAAGGCAAAGCAGTCTGGTAGGTGCTTTTTAAAGTTTCCAAACAAGAGATGCATCGTCTCATAAGACTCCCCGACCAGAAACAGGTGCAGCTAATGAACTAGCTTTGTTTTGCTTAACATTTAGCTCAACATTAAGTTGCTGTTCTCAGAATACAACAGTGATCATCAAATGATATGTGTGTATTTGCTTATAGGCTTCTGGTATTTTCTCAGATGCATTCTCCCTCATCTAAATCATAAAGTAGCTGTGTGTTGCGTCTCTTTACCCCACCCCCTAAACCAGTCCAACAGCAAACTGCTCCAGACTCTGGGCTTCACCTTTGAAGGTCGAAACATCCGCAAAACACTCCAGTCCGTCCCGGTCCACTTCCGTCCAAATGTGACTTTTGATAAAAGTGGAATTGCGACCTGATCCCTGTGACAGTCCGCTGTTTTGGTGATATCGCCATATCAGGATTTAGTGAACGCTCTGCTAAATGCAGCTCTAACTGCGCTCTAATACAGTTAGTGACAGAGGCTCCGCCCCCTCAGTGCAGTGGACATATCACACAAGTTTTACAGAAACAATTCCTATGGTCCACTGGAGAACAAACCTAAAGCTGTGGTCAAAGTGATCTGCCTTTGAGCGCGTCTCTGATCAAGCTCCTACAAACTGTGGATGTGTCAGGTATTCCCTGGTAACAGAGCACTGTACTCAAGTACGAGCACTGTACTCAAGTACGAGTAAATAGGCTATGAGCGTACTGCTGTGTTTGAATGAGCGTTGAGCCAAAATACTATTTTCTGTCAAGACACTAGGGTGACACGTGTCGCCCCATGTCTCAGACAAAAACACAAGTCACCATCAACTGTCAACATAAAACCTTTTGCATGTAAGGAGAGACACGGCAGGTGGAAATATAGCTTACATTTTACAGAATTTTGCCAAGTTTTCTCCGAAGATCTTCAATTCAATTCAAGTGTATTTGTATATATTACAATTAAAAACAACTTCAGTTGACCAAAGTGCTTCACAACAACAGTTAGAGACACATAGAGATTAAAATGAAAAATATCAGATAACAGACCAAGCCACAGAGAAGGCTCGATCACCTCTTGTTTTTTGCATCCAACAGAAGCTGGTCAGCTGACCTCAGGGCTCTGGACTCAAGTAAGGCACGCCCATTTAAAAACAATCAACAAAATCTTACATTGAGCATGAAAGGTGACAGGGAGCCAGGGCTGATGTGCTCATGTCTCTGTGTTTTAGTCAGGAGACGGGGTCTGCAGGCGCCTCCCGACTAAAACAAGGCGTGAGCACATCAGCCCTGGCTCCCTGTCACCTTTCATGCTCAATGTAAGATTTTGTTGATTGTTTTTAACAGCCCTTGGGTCTTGTTTATCTTGGTATAGTTATTATATAGTAGGCCATGAACAGACTAGTCGACTTTTGCGGCCAGAGTTGACCTTATTTTAGAGAGTCGACTAGTTGTGTGTGTTTATCTCTTTCTCCCTCCGTCCCTCTCTCTGCCTAATTTCAACATTAATGTCAATGTTTCGGTGGGACAATAAACAGCGTTACACCATCGCAGACCAGCGGCCATGGCCAGCGGCTAGTTGTTTTTACCGATTAGCGTTCACTTTTTAGTGCTACATAGAGTTACACCCGCGTAATCACTTGGGCTCAGCTGAAATCGGGACAGTCTCCACCGTCAGCACCGCGGCCCTACGCGCGCACGCAAACTTTTCTCTCTCACGGACTTATTCACGTGGAATCAACTACGATCTAACACTCTGGGACCGAAAGCTTGTTTACTTCAGACATTGGATTTACAAGGAAGATGAGAGGCCAGATGAGGCCATGGAGGAGAGCGAGACAAATGGAGGAGGAGAGAGGGGAGAGGAGGCGGATCTGTTTGTTTCTGGAGGCGCAGGTAAACACTGAGCATTGCCTAAAAATTAAGTTAAAACCTAGGAAATGGTAATAAGCCACTATATTGTATATTAACTCAGAAAATACACTGTAAAACCTGCTTACATGTGAGCCTACATTACGGATTTGGACGTGAACATATTGTACTTGTTGTTAATTAGGCGTTATTCCTTCACTCTTAATATGATGACTTCATCACACGACTAGTCGACTCTACGTCGACTTTCTTGACTATAAAGTCGACTTCTAAAAATCAGTAGTCGTTCATGCCCTAATATATAGTATTTATTATTACATGCTTAAGGATGTTTATTTGTCTTGTAAATTGGCATGCACTAGCCTAAATAAAGATTATCTATTTTTACATTAAGTGGAAAGAAGTTTGGCAATTTTTACATATAAGATGTCTGATATTTATTTCATATAAAATGACTGAAAACATGCAATACATTTTTACTACTTACTTTATGTGTCAATAATCTACAGAAAACATTTAAACTGGTCTCATTTCATCTCATTCTTATGTTTCGCCTCAAACTTACATTTGACATTTTCACCACCACGAGTCGCTCAAAATAATATGACTCTAGAGCCTGTTATTGTCGCTAAAATCCAATTACTGTTGTATGAATATAGGCATAAAACTATTTCCAGGGAAAAACAGTTATATGTGCAGTTTTATTTTGTGACACATTAGTTGCAAAGGGAGGATTTTATATCTAGTGGAAACGTATGTAACAATTCAAATTGTCCTTGTTTTTTGAAATTCAAAACTCAAAAAATCAGGCAGGAAGTCGATTTTAAAGATGCCTCTGGAAAAACCTTCAAAATGTTATTAAGTCCAAGACTGGAAAGTCTGCCGGCGCTGCTAAAGTGGAGAGTTGTTGCACCAATGTGAGAAAAAATTATTTTGAGCAGTGGTGGAAGAAGTACTCAATATTCTTACTTAAAGGAACAGGCCAGCGTTTTTCCGTACTGTGTTCTTACCTGAGCTTAGACGAGTTGATACGTACCTGTCTGGTCTTTGTGCCCGTGGAAGAGCGTGGTCGCTTCTAACTTCACCCCATTTGGAGCCAGAGGAATATGTTGGGAGAGACCAAATGCTAACAACACCTTTGGTCTTTTTGCGTGACTGAGGGCACACACAGAAACCAGACAGGTATCAACTCGTCTAAGCTCAGGTAAGAACATATCTCAGTATGTAAGAACCGTGGCCTGTTCCTTTAAGTAAAAGTGCAGATACAGGACCAAAAATGTACTTAAGTAAAAGTATCTGATAAAATTTGTACTTAAGTAAATGTATAAAAGTACTACTTTATAAGTAAAAAAGTAAAAGTATTTAAGAGTTTTTACTTGTACTTTTTTGAGAAAATGGCCTTGAAATGACAATTTCCCAAATAAATATGTGCAGAAACATTGAACTAGTGCAATATTTAAAACATGTTTGAAGATTAAGGGTTTGTTTTGTTTCCAGGAGAAAGTTTAAGAAACCAAATGAACTGAGTCTCCCCTTAAGGCTTCAGACAGCAATTTAGTAATGACTGAATAATGCCATCACCATTAGTCCAAAATAGCCCACCAATATAGAAATAATCCAAATGTAGCAGGAAAAAAGAAGACGTAAACTCATGTAATGCAGACCCCCCTTTTCCAAATCACAGGACTGTCCCTTTAAATCGCCCATAAAAGTTTAATCTAGTTCAAGCTAAATTGCGCCTGCACCTCCAGAGCCGGGAGCCTCTCCCGCATCACCGCGTCCCCGGTCCCTGACGCACGGGTCCACCACCATGCGCCTGTCCGAACTAACCAAACAAACCAAAGCACAGCAGACAAGTGACCGATCTCAACATCCCAACACACGTGCGGCCATTTTTGTCTTTTTACGGACCACTCGGAACAACCGGCCAACAGTCTCTTCCTATTCTTCAGTTTACATACGCGCGCGAGAGAGAAGGGGCAGAAAAGGCTGTGCGTAAAAGTGTCCCGTCTCTCACGCTGAACGGAGGGTGACACGGACCGAAAGCTCGCGGCTGTCAAACCCCTGCCCGCTAAAGGAGTAGCTTTGTGCAGCCACAGGAGCAGGCACACGGCGCGGTGTTGGCGGGGGGAGAGTGGCTGGTTATCGGCGGCGCTTACCTCTGGGAGACGCGTATGTGGGAGTTTGCGCTCGGTTCCGTGGCGCGTCCTCGATCCTCGGACTGTCAGTCCCCCCCCCTCCTCGTGTGGGTATAGGTCCGGTCCCGGTCCCGGAGCAGACTACCGCGCGGAGACCTGCCAATCACGAGCCAAAGGACGGCCCCGTGGAGCTGTACGTCAGAGAGGGAGGACCAATGCACGAGCGAGTCCGGACAGCTCCCTTCACCTCCGCGGAGGGCGGTGGGAGTCCCGTCCCAGATTCATTCATATATTAATAGCCAAGTCTCGCCCATATACTACGCCCTGGAAATAACTGCAAGATCTAAATAAATAGGCCTGCTGGAAGAAAGAAAAAAACATCCTAAAGTTACCGGATTTTTGTTGTTGTAAAATGAATTAAATGTAATGCGTAATGCCGCGTGTGTGCTGTTCATTGGTCTCTGTAGGTCCAGTAGTTCTACCACCGTATTTATAGGCCAGTGTGAAAGAATAATAAGCCTTCATTATTTGTAAATAAGGTGTTCACTCCTAACCCAGTCCGTGCAGATGATGGATGCCACTAGAGGGCGCAGTTAGCCCGTCTGCCCTCACTCAAACTGTCGTTTCCTCGCGGTTGTTGTTACAAATAGATTATGAGAAAATGTGTTAAAAGAAAGTTTAAAATAATGGAGGTTTGGTAAATGTAATTTCAAAATATTACTTACAGTAAGTACATGTAAAGATTGTATTGTAGTTTTACTACCCGCCTCTGGATCTAAAGGACTTGTGATTTCATAACCGACAATAACCTCAGCCCTCACAGCGGGGGCTCAGTGGGTTTGTTTTTCTTTACAGAGTCAACAGTGAACCAATGTATTTATTTGTTTGTTTGGTCAGGACAGTGCATTTTTATCTGCCGTCCCCCACTCTCACTTTCAAATACACTCTCATTCATCCTGATATTGTACATGTTTTTAGTAGGGGTAATTGGAGGAAACCTCCACAGACACGGGGAGAACATGCACACTCCACAGGAGGACTAAAGCCGCGGATGGAACCCGGACATGCCCTAAAGGCTGCAATGGCATAAGCTTTTGTTAAAGAGCTCTCTTAATTACTCCCTTGATAATAGACGAGTCAAGTCTCTCCCAGTGGAGACATGTGTTACAGCAGCTCTGAAGAACACACAGAGTGGAGGTGATGGATAAAGTCATTTGCAAATACAAAGGTTATTGCACATAGAGGTTATTGTACATAGAGGTTATATCACATAGAAATTATTTTACATAGAGGTTATATCACATAGACGTTATCGCACATAGAGGTTATTGCACATTGAGGTTATTGCACATAGAAGTTATATCACATAGACGTTATTTCACATTGAGGTTATCGCACATAGAAGTCATATGTATATCACATATACGTTATTTACATAGAGGCTATATCACATAGAAGTTATTGCACATAGAGGTTATTGCACATTGAGGTTATTTCACATAGAGGTTATATCACATATAATTATATCACGTAGAAGTTATTGCACATAGAGGTTGTTGCACATAGAGGTTATTGCACATAGAAGTTATATCACATATAATTATATCACATATAAGTTATTGCACATAGAAGTTATTGCACATTGAGGTTATTGCACATAGAAGTTATTGTACATAGAGGTTATTGCACATAGAAGTTATTGTACATAGAGGTTATTGCACATAGCGGTTATTGCACATAGAAGTTATATCACATAGAATTATGTCACATATAAGTTATTGCACATAGAGGTTATTGCACATAGATGTTATTGCACATAGAGGTTATTGCACATTGAGGTTATTGCACATAGAAGTTATTGCACATAGAGGTTATTGCACATAGAAGTTATTGTACATAGAGGTTATTGCCCATATAGGTTAATGCACATTGAGGTTATTGCACATAGAAGTTATTGTACATAGAGGTTATTGCACATAGAGGTTATTGCACATAGAAGTTATTGTACATAGAGGTTATTGCACATAGCGGTTATTGCACATAGAAGTTATATCACATAGAATTATGTCACATATAAGTTATTGCACATAGAGGTTATTGCACATAGACGTTATTGCACATAGAGGTTATTGCACATTGAGATTATTGCACATAGACATTATTGTACATAGAGGTTATTGCACATAGAAGTTATATCACATAGAAGTTATTGCACATAGAGGTTATTGCACATAGAAGTTATATCACATAGAATTATATCACATATATGTTATTTCACATAGAGGTTGTTGCGCATAGAGGTTATTGCACATAGAAGTTATTGTACATAGAGGTTATTGCACATAGAGGTTAAATGCACATTGAGGTTATTGCACATAGAAGTTATTGTACATAGAGATTATTGCACATAGACGTTATTGTACATAGAGGTTATTGCACATAGAAGTTATTGCACATAGAGGTTATTGCACATTGAGGTTATTGCACATTGAGGTTATTGCACATAGACATTATTGTACATAGAGGTTATTGCACATAGAGGTTATTGCACATTGAGGTTATTGTGAACAGAGCAGGCGCGCACACCCAAGTTCCTAAACGAGCGTGCTGGACCCAAGAAGATGAATGAACAAAGAAAAAAACGAGTGCCGCACAGCTCACGTTTGCTCCGACAATTTATTTTGCTTGCACCAAGTCGTAAGTCGTGTCGTAACGTTTCGGGCGTCAAGCCAGCCCTTCCTCAGTCTGAGAACTGAGGAAGGGCTGGCACATTGCACATTGAGGTTATTGCACATAGAAGTTATAACACATTGAGGTTATTGTACATAGAAGTTATTGCACATAGAGGTTATAGCACATTGAGGATATTGCACATTGAAGTTATATCACATAGAAGTTATTGTACATAGAGGTTATTGCACATAGAAGTTATTGCACATAGAGGTTATTGCACATTGAGATTATTGCACATAGAGGTTATTGCACATATAAGTTATTGCACATTGAGATTATTGCACATAGAGGTTATTGCACATATAAGTTATTGCACATAGAGGTTATTGCACATTGAGGTTATTGCACATAGAAGTTATTGCACATAGAGGTTATCGCACATTGAGGCAATTGCACATAGAAGTTATAACACATAGAAGTTTGTGTACATAGAGGTTATTGCACATTGAGGTTATTTCACATTGAGGTTATTGCACATTGAGGTTATTGCACATAAACGTTATTGTACATAAAGGTTATTGCACATTGAGGTTATTGCACATAGAAGTTATATCACATAGAATTATATCACATAAAAGTTATTGCACATAGAGGTTATTGCACATAGAAGTTATTGCACATAGAGGTTATTGCTAGGGGTGGGCTGAGATACAAATCCCACGAGAAAAGACACGAGATTAAATCCATGAGAACGAGACGATATTTTGACTCCAAGCAGCCTCCGCCTTTCTGAACTCATGTATCGATGTGTTGGTTCTGTAGGAGGAACTTAAACAGCCTACGAGACAAGATACTAAAGAAAGTCTTGCCTTCAGTGCTGAGCAGCGAGATGACTCTGAACTGGTCTAGGTCTTTGGAATCTTCTTCTTTGGGAATCCAAACTCCATCTGTGCATCTCCAATGATTGGCCACTTTTCCATGGCGACTACTTTGAGTGTCTTCCACAGCTGCTGTAAAAGCTTTGGGCAGTGCTTGTATACGCTGTATGGAACTCCACTCGGCCCTAGCCTGGCTAACGCCAGACTGCTGTGTGCGCTCGAATCTTTTCGAACTTCACAACAGCCTGGGGACCATGGCCGACATTTTTCCATGGATTTGGGCACCAATCACAGAACGAGGAGGGACGGTAAGACGATGACGCGCTATTTGACATAAAGCTTGGAGTTTGTTTAGGGATAAAAAAAATAAAAAAATAATTACGGATCCAACATGACAGCAGCAGACGCATGCCATCTTTCGATCAAGCTTTAGAATGTGTTCTAAATAGTTTAGCTCAAACGTTTACAGCAGGTCATACGTCATTTGATACCATGATACGATTGGCTATGGCTACGTGCAGACGCATGAGAGACATTCGTAGCGCCCAATAAACGGCTATGAACAATCGTAAACCACACCTCTCCTACGAGAAAATGAATTGGTGGTCCCCAGACTAAATATCACTTGTGATTTTAGTCTGGCGTTAGCCAGGCTAACTCGGCCCAGGGGCTGAAGATGATCTCGCCGTCCACAACCTCCTGAATCTCCTTCAAGCTTGGTTCTTTGATGTTGAACTTTGTTGTTGGAGGGGCTGGGTTGATGAGCGCTCTGTTGGGGCCAAGCTCTTGCTCTCTTTGTGGATCGCAAAGAGTGTTTTGGAGGAATTCATTGGCTTCCTCTGCAGTGCATTCAAGATGGCCATTCTTCTTGTTGCAAAGCAGCTTCCTTGAAACCGTGAGACCGAATAGATTGGCAATAGAAGTTATTGCACATAGAAGTTATTGCACATATGTTATTGTACATAGGAGTTATTGCACATAGAGGTTATTGCACGTGGAGGTTATTGCGCATAGATGATATTGCACATATAAGTGATTGCACATGAAGGTTATTTCACATAGAGGTTATTGCACATAGAGGTTATTGCATATAGAGGTTACTGCACATAAATGGTACAGTCTGACAGCAGGGGATGAACGACCCCAGGGTTCCTCAGACATAGTAGGGCCTGTCCAGAATCAAGCCCCTTGTATCTTTTACACACAGAGATATCAGCCTGATAGCACATGGATTTTTCTGCAAAACTGTTGTTCTGTAGAAAAAAACAAACCAGTGTTTTATAACAGACCGAATGATTACAGTCCATGGGCCTCGGCTGTAGGCTGAGGTAGACGTGTTACACCACAACTGTCCACTAGAGGACCCGTCAGCTTTGATCCTCAACACTCACTAGACTAGCATAACCACTGTCTCTGCAGTACAGTAATTACAGACAGCACTCATTAATAATGTGGACTGTAGACCCCGTCACGTTTTTGCTCAAGACCAGAGTAATTTTATTTTGTATTATTTACAAAATAAAGTCGAAGTAAAAAGTACAGGCCCAAATAATTACTCAATTAAAAGTGTTTCAGTAGGGATATAAATAAAACATAAAATAATATAAACATTTCACATTTAAGGCGAGACACTACAAACGAATGGGGCAACTTTTTAAATTTAGAGATATCAATTTGAAACTTTTGCTGTAGATTAATGATATAAATATAAGAAAAGGGTCCTGCAATTTTTCTGTCATTTTATGTTTTCATATAAAATAATGCCTTTAATGCCGAAAAGTGCCCACAATTTCCCATATTTTCACTAACGAAATATTAAAAATTAATCGGGCCAGGTTTAAATGTATGCTTTTATTTTGTTGATATATTAGTCATAAAGACTTTTTCAGACTTTTTCTTTACACTCAATACACAATAAATCAGGCTTGGTGAAAAATCCTTCAAAACATTGTTCAGTCTAAGGCTGGAAAGTTTGAAGTCTGTAGGAGCTACTTGCGTGGAGATATGGTCGCACAAAAAGAAAGAAAATATGGCTTCCTCCAATAAATGTATTGTGAAACATTGAAACAGTGCAATAATTAAGAATGTTATTGTGAAGATTAGGTCTTTTGTTTTGCTCCCAGGTGAAAGTGTATACGTTAAGAGACCGATTTGGCCCAAAAACCTGAAAATGAAAAAAATTAAAATAAAGTTTTCACTAGAAAACTTTTTGTCTTGGTACAGCACCATTTTTGTTCCCTTTTCTGTGAACTGCATTTGTAGTTTCTGTTCCACATTGTCTTACTGGATACTTTTATACATAGTTGCTGTTTTTTTATGAGGTTCAGTGGATTTTTTTTACTGCAGAGAGTCCGTACCAGCCATGAAGCGGCCAGGTTCTTAAAAAAGTATAAAAAACAGCTATAAGAAGAATAAGACGGATTATATTCATCTGCTAAGCTCTTCCCAGGAGATGGTGAAAGACTGTCATGGAGCGGAGGGAGCCGCGCAGGAGCAAGAGGAACCACACTCTCAGACAGGGACAAACCCAGGAGGAGCTGCACAGTTTCAGACTAAAGGCAGTACGTGCTGGTCAGGTTGGCCCACAGTGGCGGCGCTCTCAGTGGCAGCGGCTCAGGACTAACACCTGAACACTATTTTGTTGCACAGTTGTACAATGACAACTAAAGCACTTACTGTACTTACTTTATTCAGAAAAAACATTAGCTACAGTGGGACTGTTTTAACCCTTTACCTTTGAGGCCATGAAAGAAAATAAAGCAAAGCTGCCTAAGAGAAACACTGCTGTGGAAGTATTCACTATTCACATGTTCTGTTTCAGATCGTGGGTCGTTGAGTCGTGGTCTTCAGGCTGAAGCTCCAACAAGGACTGGACGTTCTGCTGAGGGACTCCCATCAGTTCTCCCCGAGGTTTCTTTTTTCTCTGACTTTTGAGTTTTTCCTCGCCGTGCTGGAGAGTCTAAGGAGGGGGACGCCCACGCGGCTCGAAACCACCTGCTGCTGACACTTATTTGGACTTAATGTTTGTCTGGATACTTCATCTGCCTATAGTCTATTGTTTGTTTAATGATTGCACCGTCCTGTGAGGAAACTCCCATTGTGATATTGGGCTATACAAAACAGTGTATTGATTGATTGATTGATTGATTGATTGATTGATTGATTGATTGATTGATTGATTGATTGATTGATTGATTGATTGATTGATTGAGCGATCGATCGATTGATCGATCGATTGATTGAAAATAGGCTTCTCCTCCTCAGCCAAATCATATTTGGTACAAACAGCTTTCCCTCATGGCTGGGGCTGAGTGCCGTTACATTTTTTATACCAGTACATTAACGATACTTGGTTTACAATACACAATACAATACAATACATTAGCCTGGCCTTAGCCATCCGTAAACTCAATGATCTTTTCCCTACATGTACGTCTGGGTTTGATCTCAGTGGCTGCATTTCATCGGTTGAATTCCAACCTACCATTCAGCGAGCGGGGGAGGCGGGTGTTGTAGGTGATGTTACGCATTTGCACCGGATTTGCTGGTTGTAGTTTGAAAACAGATCCAATCGTTTCAAAGGAGTTCATCCCTCCCACCTGAAAACGGAGCTTAATTGTGAAGTTCCAGACCCTCTGGACGAAATGAGTACAAGGGTATGGTATCAGTACTGATACTAAAATATAATGTCCTCTAGAACCAGAAAACAGAACACTAATGTTGTAAAGTTTGGACTAGTGGTTAGGGTTGGAGCACTATAGACGATTCCGGTCAGAGAATCTTTCTTCAACTTTATTTACATCAGCAGGGAGTATACAGGTTTCCACTTGCATGTGGGTGTGTGTGGTCTGAATACAAAAGGAACACAATGGGAAATAAATGATTAAAGAATGGTAATTAAATAATATACATTAATAAATCAACTATGCCTGGTGTCCTCATTACAGTTAGCTCAGTACAGAAATTATAATTCACAGCACTCTAACACAGTAGTAGACAACTTAAAACACAACAAGGTAATTAGAACACATTTAAAAGGCTAATTATTTAACATGGTAAACATGACTACAAAATAATATGGCGCAGCCTCGTGTAAAGTGGCTAATTGGTCACGCCTCAACAATATCAACAGCTAGCACAAACGACAGAAAAACCAAACATTCTCACCACCTAACTCTCCAAATGTGCTCCAGCAAGCAACAAATCTCACCTGGGGTTCATAAACGCACACAAAAGTAACGGGAAAAGAGGTCCTTTCGTGTGCTCTCATCCCTGAGCACGAACTGAGAAGTGCGCTAGCTGCATTCACTGTTCAGGCGTAGTTTGCGTGATGGGGCGTTCAGGCGCACTTCGGAAAAGTCGGAGCTGAACTAATAGGCTTTCAGACAAGGCCGCCCCCAACTGTCCGCATGGCAGTTGAAAGAGTAGGAGAAAGTCTAGTTAGTGACCTCTTCTTCATCCTTGTCCTCAAGAGCTGGGATCAGGATGAGCCGGGCGACTGGACGAACGTAGGTGCGGTTCTTCACTTGAACGCTGGCAGTCCGTACACGTCCATCTGCTCCGGGATGAGTCTAGGTAATCCGTCCTACGGGCCACGATGCTCGGGGGTGTTGAGGATCCACGATTAAGACAACGTCGCCGATAGAGAGTACCTTACCGTCTTTCCTCCACTTACTGCGCTCTTGCAACCCTGGAAGGTAGTGACTGATGAAGGATGACCAGAAGCGATCGGCGATGGCTTGGCTATGCCTCCAACGTCTTCTCCCGAGGTCACTAGGGTTGTAAACAGCTTGAGGAAGCGACGAGTCGTGACGGCCCATGAGAAGGAGATTAGGTGTGACCGGGTCTGGGTCAGAAGCATCTGATGACAAGTAGCCTAGGGGTTTCGCATTCATTATACCTTCGACCTCCACTAGGGTTGTCATCAGGACAGGTTCAGGAACAGTCTGGTCTTTAAGGACGACTCGAAGTGCAGTCTTGATAGATTTCACTTCCCTCTCCCATGTGCCACCAAAATGCGGTGCACTTGGGGGATTGAATTGAATCGGAAGGATATCTGCTGTTCAGCGAGTTGCTCTCTCCACTGAGGTGCCATTGCAGCGACGGCTTCACGCAACTCTCTCTCACCGCCGACAAAGTTGGTACCATTGTCCATGAGAAGTTCAAACGGTTTGCCACGTCGAGAGATGAATCTTCTTAGTGACAGTAGGAAAGCGTCTGTATCAAGGCTCTCCAACAGATCCAGATGCACCGAGCGAGTTGTCATGCATTTGTAAACAATGCCCCACCTTTTCTCAGTGCGGCGACCAATCCTCACTTGGAAAGGTCCAAAGCAATCAACTCCGGTTGAATAGAACGGTGGCTTATGGAGTCGTAGTCGAGCTGGTGGGTAATCGGCCATCTTTGGCACGTCAGGTTTTGCTCTCCAACGTTGGCACTCCAGACATGAATGTTGATGCTTCCGAATGGCCTCTCTACCGCGGATGATCCAAAACCTGCGTCTGAGCTCAGCAAGAACTCGTTCTGGCCCAGGGTGCAGTAGTGACTCATCAGCATCCTTGATGATAAGCTTCGTCACAGGATGGCTTGGGTCCAGTATAACTGGGTGGATGGTATCCAGGTCTAGTCCTTCAGCATGCCTCAACCTGCCACCAACTCTGAGTAGCTCTGCGGCTCCATCGTATTCTGGTGACAGAGATGCGAGACGACTGTTTGAAGGCAGAGTACGTCCAGCTTTGAGGGCCCTCAATTCTTCAGCAAATAGGTCCTCTTGAGCCCTTTGTAACATGAGCTTCTCAGCTTGCAGAAAATCGACAGATTGACAGGGTGCTGTAGTACTGGCATCAGCCGCCCCATGAAGGGAGCTAGCGGTTTCCTGAAGAAGCTCTTTCCAAGTGGAGAACTTACTGGGGTCAGGAAGTTGTGTGGGGAAGATGCTGGAAACAGTTCCCACAAAGGCAGACTTCTTTAACTCTGTGGTGTCTGGTTCTGCCGCAGATGATGGCATAGTAGGCCACTCTCTCTCAGATAGACGGAAGAAATGTGGACCTTTGTTCCAGCGATGATCCTGTACCATCTCTTGCAGAGTGAGTCCGCGGGTTATATCATCTGCTGGATTGCTTAGAGAGTCAACATACCGCCATTGAACAGGGTTGGTCAGGTTCTGGATTACTGCTACGCATGTTCCCACAAACACTTTGTAACGGCAGGATTCTGATTTGATCCAGTGCAGCACGGTTGTGGAGTCTGACCAAAGAGTGATGTGCTCAGGTTGTACTGCAAGCTCTGTCTCAATCACTCTGGCCAGCTGTGCGCCTGTAAGAGCGGCACTGAGTTCAAGGCGCGGGATTGATAACTGTTTGCGGGGTGCGACTCTCGATCTGGCAAACACGAAGGAGACGTAGATCTGTTGACTCTCATCTGTCGTCTGCATGTAGGCTACAGATCCATAGGCGCGCTCCGAGGAATCACAGAAGATGTGGATGCGACGTGTTGCATTAACAGTATCGGATGTGGCTGGTGCATAGGGACGAGGCAGCTTGAGATATTGCAAAGTGGGAATTTCCTGCACCCAACTCGACCATTTCTCCAGAGGATCAGCGGGTTGGATCTTGTCGTCCCAGCCAATGTTTGCCTTCCACATGTCCTGAACAAGCACTTTACATCTTGTGGTGAATGGCACAATGTAGCCCAACGGGTCATAAAGCTTGGCAAGGACACTGTAGACGTTACGTAGGGTGGCGGCTGAAGACTCATTATGACGATGCTTGTAACTTAGGGTGTCGTTCAAACAATCCCAGCAGAGTCCAAGCGTGGGCTCTTGGAGGTTGTCACTGGTCTTCGATAGCCATAGCTCACTGCTAGCCGACTGTGCTTCAGGAGGTAGGTCTGCGACAACTTCAGGCATGTTACTAGCCCATTGCCGGATCTCGAATCCTCCCTTGCTCAAAAGTGCTCGCAGGTCATCAACCAGAGCCTTGGCCTCTTCAGCTTTACTCACACTGTGAAGGCAATTGTCCACATAGAACGAGTGCTCGATCACGTGCATGAGTGGACAGTCTGGTGGTTCATGGTCCCTGACATGTTGCTGCAAAGCAAAAATGGCGCAACAGGGACTGCACGTTGTTCCGAATGGTAACACCTCCCATTGGAATATGCGTGGTTCAGATGTCCTCTGCATGTCCCGCCACAGGAAGCGTAGGAGTGGTTTATCACTGGGCAGCAAGCGGATCTGGTGGAACATCGACTTAATATCTCCACTGATGGCTACAGCATGACATCGAAACCGCATCAGGACTCCAATCAGGGTCGGACCTAGCGTTGGTCCCGGCAGGAGCTGGTCATTCAGGGACAGGCCATTGAAGGAGAAGGAACAGTTGAAGACTACTCTGTCCTTTCCATTGTGGTGCACCATATGATGGGGTACATACCACGCCTCTGTGGACTTTGCTGCCTCTTCTGTAGAGATCTCCGCGACATAGCCGGACTGAAGAAGTTTATCCATCTCCTTGCAGTATGAGGCTGCTCGAACTGTGTCCTTGGCCAACCGGCGTTCAATGCTGCGTAGGTTGGGCATCACGGCATCTTGCGGAGAACAGAGTGAGATGGCTGACTGACGACGCAACAATGGAGTAGCGTAGCGCTGGGTACCGTCGACAGATACACGTTCAGAGGCTGTCTGTAGGAGGATGAGCGCCTTCTGGTCTTGCTTGGAACGCATTGCAGTCTTCTCACTGACATAGGGGACTGTGTCGATGTGCCAAAGGCGTTCCACATTCCTGAGGAGTTCAGTATATGAAGACTCAGTGGAAATGTGCAGACAGGAAGGCTTGTGAGAGGAGACTGGTAGGATGTCAGAAGGACCTTGCAAGGACCAGCCTAGCCTGGTGCAGATGGCTATGGGACCGCCAGATGGGCCTGCTCTGACTGGTTGTGTCGGAGTGAGGAGCTGAGGCATATCTGATCCAATGAGGAGTAGAGGTTGGGTTCTGTGGATAGGCATCAAAGAAAGTCCTTTGAGATGCTCATAATGCTTCTGGAGAGCTGCTACTGGGTACGTGTGCTCGTGACTATCTGCGGTGAAAGCATGTTGAATCCAAAACTTCTTGTTTGGTTTGAAGATGGGGGATACATGAAGGCTGACTGAGGAACCTTTCAGCTCCTTAACCTCTTGCTGGACTGTCCTCAGATGAAGTGTCTCTGGATGTTGAGAGAGTTGTAATTGCTCTACAGCTTGTGGGAGGATAATTGTTCTCTCCGAACCATCATCGAGCACTGCAAATGTCTCTAAGGCGCGATCTCCATGATGCAGAAGCACTTTGACAACTTTCAGCAACACTCTCTGAGGGCTTCTGGGCTGCTCAAGGTAGACAGTGGGCTTCGGATTACTGACCATCAGCACTTTCTGCGATGACTCTTGGATGGCGTCATGCAGGACTGTAAGGTGGGTTTCTTTGCAAGTCCTACATGGGCGTTTAAGTGTGCAGGCTGTAGCTTTGTGTCCACGGCCGCATTTCCAACATCTGCCACCTTCCTGGATCCACTTCTTAATCTCATTAGTAGACAGTTTCTTGAAGTCGGGACATGAGTTAAGATAGTGCTCCTTATTGTTGCAGAACGGGCAATAAGGACTGGGTTTGAAAGCTTGGGACTTTGACTGAGAGGTCTCCTTGTCGGCTGTATCCCCTGAGCAGAGGAAGACTGACGCCGTCTTATCTTTGGGCTTTGAACTACGGTGGTCTCTCTTTGGAGGGGAAGACCCTGTAGAGTTGTAGAGAAGAGTAGCTCGACTGGCGAGACGCTTCGCCTGAGCCTTCATCTGGAGCCACGCAGCTAGGTCGGGCAGTGAGTAGGTGAGCTCTGAACCTGGCTGCAGAATGCCGCGAACGAGACAATATTCCACAAATCCATCTCTGTGGGAAGGAGACATCTTGCTTAAGAGCCGGTCGACATGGGAACCACACTTGAGCTCGTATCCAACAGGTCCCTCTAAAGTGCGCAGCATACCGACAAGCGACTGGACTGAGAGAGCAAATGAGTCGAATGCCTCCGTGTCTCCTGACTTGAGGGCTGGTGAGTTGAGTATTGCCCCTAGTTCACTTTGGACCAGTTGTCTTGGCTGGCCATATTTGTCTTGCAAAGCTCCCAATGCAGCTGTGTACGGTGCGGGGTCATACATGTATGATTTGGCCAACTGTAGAGCACTTTGGAGCTTGAGCTGACTCAGGAGAACTTGATATGTATAGTGCTCGCTGAGATGGGGGTGACTGTTCATCAAATTGTCGAGCGCCATCTTCAGAAGTGCGAAATCGCTTTCTTTACCACTCTCGAAAAAGGGAAGCGTCGGTTTGGGAATGCCGTAAGACGTAGCAATCAGGGTCTCCATTCCTGGGTAGGTCCAAGGTGGTGCCGCAGGAACTGGTGTTGCAGCTGGTATACTAGAGTGAGCATACTGCACTACAGGAGGTGGAGGTGCTACTGGAGTTGCTCGTGGTGGCATTGTGAAGCTTCTACTGTCAACTGGTACGCTTAGGTACTGAGACGGGAGACTAGTTGTGACAGCGGACCTCGTTGTTGTTGGCGCTCCAACTGCCTGAGTAGTTACCGTGGGGAGGACGGGCACGAATGAGACAGGTGCAGGTGAAAGTACAGAGACTGGGGCTGTAATAGGGGCTGCAATGACAGGAACACTGGGCTGGGCACTTGTGACGGGCTTAGCATGTGGTGCTAATATCTGTGCAGGAACAGTGGAGATAGGTGGTACCTGAACTGGCGCTGGGTGCGGCAGTTGCACCGGTGGATGCTGGGTGAGGACCAATGGCACTAGAGGTGGCTGTTGAACAAATCCTGATAACGAAGGTAGCTTGGAGAACGTAGCGGGAACTGACGAAGTAGACAAGGCATCATCGTTCGTCTCTGATAAGTAGGTCTTTACAAGACTGGCAATGTGTACCTCCTTCTCGAGCTTCTTCAAGCGTCTGCGTCTTCCCATCTCTTTAGCTATTCTCTCTTTAGCTAGATGTGCTTCCTCTTGTAGCCGCTGTCCTTCTCTGGCCTGTGCATCCAATGCTGCAGCCTCTAGGTCAGCTTTCCTCTCCTCTTCTATTTCCTCTTGTAGGTCGGCGAGCTCCAATCCTTTGATTTCCTCCTCTAACGCAGCTGCATGTATATCAGACGTACTTCGAAAGATATGGAGACCATAAGATGCCTGAGAGGACCGTCGTGAATGTGCAGCTGACCGGACACTTGTCACACTCCTAGCTCTGGTTGACTGAGCCTGGCCTGGGTGTCCTACAGGGATAGAGGAGGCTTGGGCCACGGGCTGTTGAGAGGGTAGAAGAGTGACTTCGTACTGTGCCAAATGTGCAGGTGGACGGGGGTCCCTCTTGGGTCGGTCCGATGACTCCGACTGCTGACCGTTAGTTGCTGACTCCATAGTGTCGGGGGTACCCTAATCCGGCTCGAAGGACCATGTAAAGTTTGGACTAGTGGTTAGGGTTGGAGCACTATAGACGATTCCGGTCAGAGAATCTTTCTTCAACTTTATTTACATCAGCAGGGAGTATACAGGTTTCCACTTGCATGTGGGTGTGTGTGGTCTGAATACAAAAGGAACACAATGGGAAATAAATGATTAAAGAATGGTAATTAAATAATATACATTAATAAATCAACTATGCCTGGTGTCCTCATTACAGTTAGCTCAGTACAGAAATTATAATTCACAGCACTCTAACACAGTAGTAGACAACTTAAAACACAACAAGGTAATTAGAACACATTTAAAAGGCTAATTATTTAACATGGTAAACATGACTACAAAATAATATGGCGCAGCCTCGTGTAAAGTGGCTAATTGGTCACGCCTCAACAATATCAACAGCTAGCACAAACGACAGAAAAACCAAACATTCTCACCACCTAACTCTCCAAATGTGCTCCAGCAAGTAACAAATCTCACCTGGGGTTCATAAAAAAAGAGGTCCTTTCCTGTGCTCTCATCCCTGAGCACGAACTGAGAAGTGCGCTAGCTGCATTCACTGTTCAGGCGTAGTTTGCGTGATGGGGCGTTCAGGCGCACTTCGGAAAAGTCGGAGCTGAACTAATAGCTTTCAGACAAATGTAATTTATTCCACTTTTTTTTAATCATTTATTTGGGCTGAAACAACCAAAGTCACTTCCTTTAGACCTGATATATTTATTTCAGTACCTGCTTTTGATCCCGATAGTACCTAACCTTTTTCCAATAACATATTGATATTGTTTAATCCAGCTCTACTCATGTACGGGCTACTCTCTGGTATTGCTTCTATATTTTGGTCAAATACAATTGAGTGTCACCTCTTGCATTCGTATTTTTCACTCAGTCCACATTCGATGGTCATTCTGCTCCATTTGCCCCCACCAACTACTCCCTCATGCCCCACATTCATCACCACTCTGTCTTAAGCTTTCACCCAACTGAAAACCAAGAGAACCACATACAAACTTGTATTCCCGCTTGGGTGTTTTTGTAAACATTACCTCTGAAACCTTTGGAAATTTAGATTACTGTCATGTTCCCATTCCCAATCTGCAGATTGATTATTCTCAGTTACTCAAGTACATGTAACTGAGTCAATGTTACTGAGTCCTTCTGTAGGCAGGGTGGGTAAGTCCAGGTCCAGTGGTAATGATTTATTCAGTAAACAAAAAACATTTTCAATGATAAAGACACTTATCCAGATCCAATGACTTATCCAGTTTGTTGTTATTGTAAAAGTCATTTGTTGACACATTTTGTTTTGGTTCAAGAGCCAGATCCTAAACCACAATAAGCCTAAAGGGATCCTCTCTCTTTTATAGTGTTTTCATTATAAATGATTGTCTTTTATCTATGTTTCTATTTTCTTGTATGCTCCACTGCCGACTGTGTATGTTCCTGCCCAAACCCAAACTGCCCCTCGGGAATCTAATAAAGTGATGAATGTATTGCTCAGTGACTTTCTGCATGTCCACCATCTGCATATTAAAGCAGCAGGATCCGATTTACTGTGATTTATGTACTTTAACCATACTTGGTTTACGATACCGATACCGATACCGATACCAGAACAAAACTTTTTCCGATGCCTATACTAAAGTATGTGTCGCGTAGAATCAGAAAACAGAACAATAATGTTTAGAATATATTCAAATGTACTATATCGGGTTCATCTCCCGTGTCAAGAAATGTGTGAAAAAGGGGGAATAATTTGGCAAAATAGGAAAAATATTAGTAATAAAAAATGAATTATTCTCAACTTCCTTTAATTCTGTCCCTGGACTAACAGCACCAAAAAATGTCTTAGTCTGGAAACTGTCATAAATGTCCAGCTGTATCCATTTGTCGAGCTCTAAAGGCGAAATGTAAAGTTTTGCAGATATTTTCTGTAATAACTATTTAAATTAGTCAATAATATTCATTGATTGTAATCCTGTTTATTTATGTGACAGACACAAAGGGAAACTCTATTGAAACATAGACTCTTTATTTCACATGAGGACACAGAGTGGACACGCCCTTTACTGGCAGGGGGCGGGGCCTGTGTGGATGCTGTGAGAGAGACGTCCCGCAGACTGTGGAGGCGGTGTGGAGGCGGAGGAGATCACCAAAGGGACGGGTCGTATCTGCACACATCACACATCACACATCAGGGACTTACACACTTTAAGGACTGAGGAGACTGGGGTGGTCAGGGTTTGACCGGAGGGAATGACCCACAGAAAACCAGTCAAACCTGTGGGCATGAACCTGAAGAACATGGCCACAGCTCAAAACAGCCCGCTCGTATTTCTACTTTCAAATATGTAATGTGTATGTACTTCCATGAGCTCCTTTGGTTCAGCGAGAAACTTTTTTTAAATACATTTAAAAAGGATAATGAACAGATAAAGGAAAATCAACAGAGAAAAAACACAATTTACAATGCTATTACAGAAGACATATAGTTAAAGCAAATAATGGCACACACAGTAATTGCAAAAAACAAACACACAAAAAAATCAAAGTAAGAAAATAAAAATCAATGTATATATATATATATATATATATATATACATACATACATACATACATATATAAATGTAGTAGAAATGACAGCAGTAAAGCTGAGTACAATCATGTCTTTCTGTTACTACTGTACCATTCACATCCGCAGTATGTGAATGGTAGTAACCATTCAGTATAGCAGCATTCAGCAATAATAATAATAATATCAGTATCAGTAAGGACAGTTCCATTCACACACACAAAAGAAGAAAAATACTGATTTAGTGAGAAACGTTTGTGACCTTTCCCTGACCTCTAACCCTACAAAAGATAGAGCAGCCTTTTGAACTATCTGTATAATGGGAAATGCCATTCCTTTAATGAGTGCTATATTGATAACAGTGTTAAATACATATTTAAGGTACATTTCATAGAATGACGGTGAATCCTTTTCTGTTTAAAAGATGTATTATGTAATTATTAGGGCCCTGATCTTAGTAATCCAGTGCACCACAGTGTCCTATATGAACCACTGCTGTACAAATGTTAGCCCTGTAGCCAGGTGTGATTTCTGTGGACTCAAACTTGTCACACCACGTCTGGGCCTCGGACTAAACCAGGCCAAAAATAGGTCACAACTATAGATCAGTGGGCTAACTGATGTCTAAACAGAGTGTAAAGTATGGACTAAACGGGCTCTAAGCTACGTCTAAACCAGAGAAACATCAAACTTCAATGCATGACTAAAGTTTCAAAGAAATGAGCCGTAGTTAAAAAGAACATTTTGTTCCTTCCTGTGGCTGAACACTAAAATGTTACTTGAGTACACTGAGCACTGAGTAACTGTTTGAGCGTAAAAGTCAGATTTATGTTTCAGTTGTTACACAGATGATGAGAAACTATACATGAAATCTGAAAATAAATTTCAAAATAAAAGAAAACACCATGAAAATGAATGTAATGTTTGTATTTCTGAGGAGAAAGGGAACAGAACACAGACTACATATACTTTAGTTCCACATGAAGCTTTTGTAATTTAAAGTGTACTCAAAGTGGCACTTTTTTTTAAACTGAAGTAATAGTATGATATTTCATTACAATATTACTCTAGTAGAAGTAAAAAGCACAACATGATATACAGTAACTGCTCTAAGTACAGTTTCTTCATAAAGACAGGCCTCCGGACACTGCTTTACAATGTGGTCAGCGTGCTGTGAAACAGGAGATGGCTCATGGTTGGGAAATGGAGGAAAAGGTGCTTAGTACCTGGTCTGTGGGAGTGGCTCTGTGCTCTCCTTCAGTAGCAGCTCTGAGATGAGTGTGTCCAGGACCTCCGGACTGGAGCGCTTCCCATACCTGAAGCACATCACAGGACGTCATCCTCATACAGCACTGTGCAGTAGGGTTGTCAAAACAATCCATTCCTCTATACTAAAATGAATACTGAGGCTATATATTCATTTGAGCAGGTCTCCATACTTTCTGTTATTTCCTCCACTGCATGTTGAGCACAGAGCACAGGGTGCGCAGTACCCCACAACTTTTACCCGCGCTAAATAGCTTTACTAAAACCCTGAATAAAGTGCTCAAACTAAATGCATCCATTGTGCAAATGTAGGATCCGATTACTGCTGCCAGGGCATGTTGAAAGGAGCAAGCGTTTGGATAAAACAGAAGAATTTGCGAGTGTCGCCAACAATAGCTTAGCAGCCCATTCATTCCTATGGTGTAGCTTAGCCTAGCTGACTCCATTCGTTTATATGTATCAGTTAGCAGTGGATATTAAGCCTTTTCCCTCTTCAAATTCTCAACAAAATCAAATCAAATCAAAGCTAAATGTATAATTACTGTTTGTACTGAATATATTTGGAGCATTTTAAACCTTGTTTGGTGCTTTGAATGAATGCACCGTTCTAACCCTGAATGTGACAGCGGTGACTGTTCCGTTTAAGGCGAGACACTACAGGTGAAGGAGACTTTTAAATGTACAGATATCAATTTGAAACTTTTTGCATAAATATGACAAAAAACGTGTTGCAAGTTTTCTGTCATTTCATGCTTTCACATGTAAATAAAAATGCCCCATTTTCCACATATTTTCAGCGACGAAATCGGGATAATGGATAGAGCCAGGTTTAAATGTAAGGTTTTATTTTGTGACATATTCTTTACAAAGACTTTTCAGAGGAATTTTGGATCCTGTTTAGTTTAAAAATAACTAAAGTTTTTTTAGTGGAAAAATGAACATTTTGCCTTGTTTTGTGAAATTCAAAACTCAATCAATCAGGCTAGGAATTAGATATTTAAACATCCCTCAGAATAAAATCTTCAAAATATTGTTAAGTCCAAAACTTTAAGGTTTGAAGTCTGTGGAGATATTGTCGCACCAATGTGAGAAAAATGCATTTGGAGAAAATAATAAATCTCTGGAGAAACATTGAGTCGGTGCAATAATTAAACATGTTATTACAAATGTCGTTGTTGTTTTTTGGTTTGTTTCCAGGTCAAAGTTTATACTGTATGTTAGAGATTGGCCCAAAAATCTAAAGAAAAAAAAGGGGCCTTTCTGTGTGGAGTGTGCACTCCTGTTTCCCATACCACTAAAGCCCATGGCAACAATCCGGTGCGGTCTGTTCATTAACATGCACTGTCCCAACCAAATAAAACAAAAAAAATGATAAAAATAACTCAAAGTTTTGCCTCTAGTGTCTCCCCTTCAGTCAAAAACAGACCGTGTTCTGGGCCAAATCCAGTCAGTAATGGTTTATACTGTAGGTTTGAGCGCAACTGTCTTTACTAAACAAATATCAGCTTCTGTCAACAACTGCATTCCAAAGTAGTGCTCGTGAACCTTCTATTTTTAACTCACACCGCCGACACATTCAGCAAAAATCATTTCTTTGTGTCTTTATTTTATACTGGTATTCATTTTTGTTTTTACCCCACTGACACTTACACAAACGGGTTTTACTGTTGTGTTTACTAGTTTTATTTAGAAATCATATAATAATGAGTGAGAAATGAGTTTTTAGATTGAGCCTGAGATGCGTCTCTCACTCACACTCTCACTTGGTAAGGCAATATGGAATAGTGAAAAATGGATCTGCATTCAAACTATTTCTCCATCTTCAACAGTCCTTTAGAGCAGTGCTTGTCAAGGGAAGGGAACTTTCCTGTTAATATTCAGTATGAAAACAGTCTTTGAAGTTGTTCTGGTTATGATTTCAGCTTCAGAGGATAATTTCACACTCACTCAACAACAATTTAGACTTTATGGATTCACTAACAGATCGAAATATAATAAATTACAATAGGAGCATATCAATTTGAAACATAGAATGTACACAAGAGATGAGTGAAGGAGTGTATTAATAATAATAATAATAATAATAATAATAATAAAATGAACAAACTGAAGATGTGGCAGTATAAATGACAGTTATCTGTCACAGTAGTGAGGTATAGAGCAGCACTTCTTAACTGATATTGTGTCGGGGCCATCACCATAAAATCACAAGCCGTGGCCCATTAGTTATACATTATGTAAAATAGTGTGTTTTCCTTATAAGGTATTGTTTAATAAGCCTAAAAAGCTGAAATCATGATCAAAATAATCAAATGACTGTCATTTTAAGTCGATATTTTTGAAAGACAGATTTCATGACCCACTGCAAAGTGTTCCCTGACTCACTTTTGGGAAACACTGGTATAGAGTGAGGTAATGTGTCCTGTGTCTGCTCTATAGCGCCCTCTACAGTCCGTGTCCATGTCCTCTTGTCTCTGTACTTCACATTACGCATAAGCTTTAAAGCTCATATGTAACATATATGAGCTGCCCGTGTGGCAGAGTGGTTAGCCTCTCGGCCTAGAGTTTATTGTGTCCAAAGTTCATCCAGAAAACTTTATTTCTAGAGCTCCTCTTTGTCACTGTATGATTCTTCATCGAGTATGATGGATCACACACTTTAGACCTAAGTCAGAGTGAGTGGGTAATGCAGTACCTCTGTCTCGTGATCAGGTTGATGTAGTGTCTCAGGGCGGAGTAATACTTGGCCAGCTCCTCCGCCGGGGCGTCGTCCCCGGGTTGTCGGGTTTGAGCGGGTATCCCTCCGCCAGGGCACTGAGGCACAGCAGCGCCCACAGCACGAGCCCCAGACTGCCCAGCCAGCTCCGTATGTTCACGTGCATCTGGAGGACACACACTTTTACGCACAGGTGTTCCAAAGGATCAGCCCACACACACGCACACATACACAGTACTCACGTTTCCCGGAGGATGTGGAGGATCTTCTCAGCCCGTGTCTTCTTTTTCCTGCGCTCATGGCGCGCGCTGGCTTTTATATCTCCATGCACCACACGCGCGCCACGGCACGCGTCACCGCCGTTTAGCGCAGCTCTGTGCTCGTGCTCGGGAGCGCGTCAGCGGTGATGCGGTCATTAGCGCGTGACTTTTTCTTAACCGTTTGGATACGCGCAAAACAAACAAACAATACAACTATAAATAGAAGCATTTTTGGAGGTTTGTTCTCAGTGAGGGGCGGCAGGACTGCTCCAATCCCCGGGGACAGCGGGGTTAAAGCGTTTCATTATGAGAGTTTGAAGAAATGAAAGTAGTAGTGAATGAATAGTGCAATGTAAAGCGTCTTTGAGTGTCCAGAACAGCGCTATATAAAACCGATGCATTATTATTATTATTAGTCTACAAGGTGGATGTGTAACTTTGGGCGTTGATTGTGCACTCTGATGCAGATTGAATTAAGCCTACAGGCATTCTTCTGAAAAATATATTTCTGATAACTTACAGATGATCAATCCAACTCTGGGTGTTTCTCGTGAAAGCCAAAGTGGATGTGTTTTTATTCCTTTACTGTTACGCCACACGCTCCCATCAAACATCATGTTTGTGCGACACCAGTTTGAATCTGAAGGATGTTTCAGTGCAATAAGGACACTTTTCTTTCATCGGTTTGATTTAGTTTCACACACACACAGAATCAATACAAATCGACTCAGTCTGAAACACAGTCAATGCCATGTTTTTCTGTTTACGCCGGTTTCTACAATCGCGCTTATGCTTTATCCAAATGAATAAATAACAAACTAAGGCGCACAGTGGGTCACGGCTCACTGGCTGGTACCGCGGTGCCGCTTCTCCTGGCACATGGCGCGGCTCAATCAGCCTGCTCCGACGCGCTCGCGGCACACTCCACGCGCACAAAAGCCCTAAATATGAAGACGGGAGTTACGTCAATCTCTCCCCAATCGGATTAATAAGAAACCCAAAGAGCACTTCACATGATCTGTATCTCCAAGGCTTCATTTAAACCTATTCATGATGTTCTTTTGTACACCGCGCGGCAGCAATCATCTCTCCGAATCAGAGCGTCTTTTTAAGTCGCCTGTGGTGAGAGCTTTTTTTATGAAACGCAGGATGTTGAGACGGAGAGGGAACCGTGCGGAGAAGACAGGAGCAGCCTTTAAGAGGAGGGCAAATGATTCAGGAAACGTGTCCCCAATGTGCCAAGTGCTTCAGAGCAGATGTGCAACTGTATGGAGGTGACAAGTTCCACCAGAGGAGCGCAGGTAAAGAGGTTTGGTCCCCAAGCAAAAGTTCACAGCCCGAAAATAGAGTTCATTGAGGCTGCTAGATTAAAGAGTGTCCACTACTGTCGTTATAAGTGGATGTTAAAGGGATACTTCTGGATTTTTGACATAGGGCCTCATTTCCTAGTTATCCAGAGTGTTGTTGATGTCTGGAGATATTTTTTTCTTAAATTCATGCAGTTTTTATATTTGAAGAGTCTAGTGGCGCTAGGCTAGGGCAAGGCTAAAGCATTTCTATGGTAAAGTCTAGCCTGCATTAAAAACAGTGTGACCCACTCCACAGTGCACCTGAGGTAAATCACTTATAACACCAGACTAACCATATAAATGTCTGTGTTAATAGAATCATGTTTGAAATATAACTGACCTTGTATCACATGAATTACTGCATTTTGAGGGACTATTTTCTCGCAGATCACTCCGCCGCTGCCTTAGCTTACAGCCACGAAGCTGATGCTGCTCAAATATAAGTTATTTTAAATGATTCTATTAACACAGACATTTATATGGTTAGTCTGGTGTTATAAGTGATTTACCTCAGGTGCACTGTGGAGTGGGTCAGACTGTTTTAATGCAGGCTAACTGATACCATAGAAATGCACTAGCCTTGCTCTAGCCTAGCGCCACTAGACTCTTCAAATATAAGAACTGCATGAATTTTAAAAAAAAATATCTCCAGACATCAACAACACTCTGGATAACTAGGAAATGAGGCCCAATGTCAAAAATCCTGAAGTATCCCTTTAAAGAGCCATGACTCACTAAAGACACCTGCACGAGGGGAATAGTGGGCGATGGTGCTATGATTAAAATGTACCAAAGGGTTTCAAAATATTTGCACAGTTTCTGGACAAAAGTGGTTTCAATCACGACAGAGAAAAACTGGGCTTCTACATTCTCATTTTGTCAGATCATTTCAAACCAAATGTACATGGAGAAAGCAAAAACACAGATATTGACCCGTTTACACTGTGGCTGGTGAAGAATTATGAATGATACCTTTGAAACATCAGGTCTCAGAGTTATACGACCTTTTGGAATCCAGTGCACCTGTTGAAGTCAAAGTAAAGATGCAGTGGCACACAGATGTGGATGTTGCATTGTCACAAGCAGAGTGGGAAAAAAGGAATAAAATGGTGGCGCAGCAGTTGGCGCTCACGCTACACAAGGTCCCAGGTTCCATCCCCCGGCTGGTGTAACGTCGAGCTGCACCGACATAATGCGCATGTGCAAATGTCTTTATTTTCTCGTAAAAACGAGCTACTAGCAGCTGGTAAACTTTGTCTTGTATAATATTACAAAACTAAAGAGCAGGAGAATCTTTCGTTAACAACTTTTATTACAATTAAACGCTCCTGCTTTATGGTTATAAACATAACTTGTACTTTTGTTTTGTTTTAAAGCCTATATTTTCAACAGACAACTATTTAAAGGTAAATTGTTTTAGCAGCTACGTCATTTACTAATTACATGCAGAATAGACTCATTCGACAGTTAAATGTATGAAATCCTGTTACTCTATGGCTGAATGTAAAATGACTCATGCACATGCGCAGCACCGAGAAGTAGTGCCAATCGACAAGTAGTATGTTTTATTTGTCACGATTCGGCTTTTTGTTACCCTGTTGTGGTTTTGTTTTGTGTTTGTATCAGTCCTTGGTGTTTTATTTTGACATGTTGTGACCGGGTGGAAGGCTTAGCTTAGCTCAGTTCCAGGTAACATTAAGAAAAAGGACCACAGGTTCGTTCATTGAGAAGAGGCAAGTCGTTCCATTAGTTTTATGTCATTTATTTTCGAAGTAAGGAGTCAAGATTCAACCCTTCGGTCTTTTCGCTTCAGTTCAGTTCCTTAAAAGAAAGTCCATAAAAAACGGACACTAAAACAAGAAAAAGGAGGTTCCCAATGTCCATTCGTTGGTTCACAGTTTTTCCATTCTCAGACGCTCATCACTTTTATCAGGGTACACAAAGCAGCAATGGTTGTGGTTTCCGCAGTTTCTTGGTGGTTCAATTCGTTTTCGCTTGTGGATCCATCATTCACACGGGGACGTCATGCTTCGCGTACTGGCCTGTGGGGAACCGCACCTCCCACCTACAGCACCGCCATCTCGCACTGCGCCTGAAGCGCACCCCAGACCCATAGCTGCTCACAAGAGCCCAAGGCTGCACCACCTCCACACCAGGCAGACACGGAAGAACAAGAGGTCAGAGATCAAACGCAGGTAGCCTGTGCCTTTTTATATGGCGCCCCCAGCTGACGGGCGGAGTAATACCACCGACGGCTCCTACTATTACAATGTATTTTTGGTCTTTGTGATTTTCTGTTTGACTTCCCTCGTTACTTGCCTGCCCTGCCCTGATGTGTTTCACCTCTGCCCCGTTTCCTCATGTATTTACACCCCTGTGTTTCCCTTGTCGTGTCATTGTCTACGTCAGTTTGTTTGAGTTTTGTTATCTCCGGATTTTGTTATTTTGGTTTTCGTAATTTATTAAACATCACTAGTTTTGTTGCAGTCCTGGATTTTGGGTTTTATTTTCCTCGTTCCACCATCACACCATGACATTATTAGGCTCGTTCGAGATGCGATTGTTGCTCACCTGGATGATCGGCGAGAGTCGACGCAACAGGGGCGGAGAAAAAAGTCTGAAGTCCAGCCGACCGCTCCACATCCAGAGAGCGGCCTCAGATCACGCAGCGTCTCGTTCAGATATCGCGTTCATTTCAAGTTGATCCTAAATAAAAGTCTGTTTCCTTTACTCCAGCAACATCATTCTTCATCAGATGTTTGTTCAAGTGTGTGAGATAAAATATTTCCTTTTAAATCATGAGTTTGTTCTGAAAGCATCAAACATGAGGTCTATTTTAGGGGCGATACATAACTTTAATAGTTTCAGTCTTAGTTTATTTGTTCAGATCTAAAGTGTTGCCCTGAGGAGAGAGGAGTGGGGTCAGAGCACGTTTCTGATCACAGCAGACTCGTATCCAATCACCTGAGCGTGAGCCACTGACAGGTGGGCGTTTTCCCATCATGCACGGGGCCATGGAGCCGCTGACAGGTGGGTGTTTTCCCATCATGCACGGGGCCATGGAGCCACTGACAGGTGGGTGTTTTCCCATCATGCACGGGGCCATGGAGCCACTGACAGGTGGGCGTTTTCCCATCATGCACGGGGCCATGGAGCCGCTGACAGGTGGGCGTTTTCCCATCATGCACGGGGCCATGGAGCCGCTGACAGGTGGGTGTTTTCCCATCATGCACAGGGCCATGGAGCCGCTGACAGGTGGGCGTTTTCCCATCATGCACGGGGC
Source organism: Neogobius melanostomus (assembly GCA_007210695.1). NCBI lineage: Eukaryota > Metazoa > Chordata > Actinopteri > Gobiiformes > Gobiidae > Neogobius > Neogobius melanostomus. The sequence continues at coordinate 80,016 of VHKM01000075.1, forward strand.
CATGGAGCCGCTGACAGGTGGGTGTTTTCCCATCATGCACAGGGCCATGGAGCCGCTGACAGGTGGGCATTTTCCCATCATGCACGGGGCCATGGAGCCGCTGCAGTAGCCTTTGGCCCCTTCCGAAACGAGCATATTGGTAAAAGGTCTTACGCCAAACCGGATGTGCGTCAGGGTCCGCCATGATAAGCCTCCGAATTGGGCTGTCAGTTAGGAAGGAGTTAGGGAAAGGAGCCTCAATGCTAACTAGCATAGCCACTTTAGCATAGGAGCTTCTGATGCTAACTCACAGGCGATTAGGAGCTACAGTATGTGGCATCCCATAAGCCACTGCGCCGCATGCCCGCCCCCCTCGGCCCCACCCACGAGTGATTCATGCAACCACTGTCGATTGACAGGCGCACATTTAAAAATAATAATTTAAAAAAAGATTCAAGCCAAACTTTATAAAAGTGATGAAATACATGTTGTCATCACCACAGCACAGTCACATGTCAGTGTTTTAAAGAGCCGCCTCAGTAAATGGCTTAAAAGGCAGTTTGTGCTTTTGTTTTCATTTAGTAGAAACTAAAGTCACATGGCTAATTAGCATACTGTAGCTTTATGAAACAGCTGTTGAGATAAAATAACACTAAAGGGAAATGTGATGGCTCATTTGGATTTTGTTTTCTCCTTAAATGTCTATATTTGGACACTATGTTGTTGCATATGCAATACAGTAGGTGGCGACATGCGCTTTTGTTTGCCTGTCAATGACCTTAAAGAAGGAGAACAGCTGTTGGTGATGTCACTTCCCCTTCCCCTGGGTAAGGACGGTTGAATACGCTCTTTTCACGCTGATGTAGTGTGTTGGGGTTTAGCGTCCTGCAGTTAATTAATAACGCAATAAAAGGAGCCCTTTCACCCGTACCTGACCTCTCCTCTCTCCGACGTCACGTCGGCCATGCAGCACTCGGGCTAGGCATGCAATGGACGAGTTGTTTACAAGTTGTATAAGTCGTGTTGGAGCATCAAGCCGCGGCTGGTGGCGTAAAGCCAGCAACTGAGTCGTAGTCAACATCCATGGTACATCGCGGGTAAGCTAGGGCGGTGGCGTTTGTACTAAAGTGATTGGGTCGTTAATAGATGGTCATTATTTGTAGCTTGCTAGCGCTGGTCCGGAGGCTTCTGCGTAGCTGGGCAGGGTCGGATACTCGGGGTCCCGGAATGGCTCGTCCGGAGAGCGCAATGCAATCAACATTCACCTGGTATGTAGCTCGTAGCCCGTGCTATATCAGCCTACCCGTTATGTAGCTTTTCTTACATTTAATTTACCATTTTAGGGTCCTGATGGCGGGCCCACCCCTCCTTTTTGTACTGTTTTATAACTGCTGTGCTAACTTCACCTCATGAATTCAAAGTGTGTACCTGGATTCTACAAACGTTCATATGGACCTATGGTTGGACTGCCGAGATAATGGTGAACCTTTTTATGAACTGAACTGAACGTCTAAATATTTTACTAAACTACCTAAATTAAAGAGAATAAATCCATGTTTTTGTAACTTGCCTTTGTCCTGTCAATTTTGACGAACCTCCGTTGCCTATCTTAATCCTTATTATGTGGGGCGCTTCAGGATGTTTGTTTAAAATAAATTGAGTGGTGGGTCCACAGACACCTAGCTCCCCCACTCACCTTGCCACACTGACGTCACGAATCCGCAATGCTCTGTTTGTGAAAATTGTTTTGACCCACCGTAGAACTATAATTATCTATAAAATACATTTGTGTTGCCCACTAAAGCCTCAGACGTGACACCTATAGTCAAGTTTCTCACTGTTAGCATAATGCTAATGTTGCAGTAACATTTGGAGCTATGATAGCCTATATTTTGAAGTTAACATATTGCAGGACTATCTACAGATCTATAACTCAGAACCCAAACAATAGTTTACACAGTTTAATTAATAATCTGAGCAACTACACCAGAAGAAACCTTCCCAAATCAGCATGTGTTAGCATTACAACTTGCTACAAGCTTATGGAAAAAGTCACTTCTCTATAATCACACGGTTATCCTTGGGAGATTTTTCTACTCCCTACACAATGTATAACATGTTGTCAGTGATAACATACCTTCCACTTGATGTCCACGGTGAACTTCTTTAAGATATGACACTTCAGATTGAAAAGCACGATCTCATTCCATTAGAGAAACGCGGACAGGAAGTCAGTTTACACTGCACGGAAGGCGGATTTGTGACGTTGCGTGAAAAGAGCGTATTGGGCAAATGCTGCTGAAGCTCTAGTTCACTAACTGCATAGAGATGTAACAGTTGACCCCATGAAAGGTTAAGGATTAGTTGCTAGTGTTAGTACTTAGAGGCCACAATTTGATGGTTTCGGACGCAGCCAATGAAGAGATGCAGCGGCTGATCAAGTCGGCGGGTCTTGTTGGGGTCTCACGATCTTTCTGTGCCCCACGTGCCCGTGACATCAGAGCCTGGCCGTTTCTCAATTCCCAAAGTGCAGACTCCATACTTGTGAACTCCGGGGTACGGACTTGCGGGTTCAGACTCGGAGAACGGACTTGAGGAGTTCACGAGTGTGGACTCGGCTATTTCAGCGTTGACATGACATCACAGGAAGTAGCTCATGAACATGGGGCTGTGAGCTTTTACTGTATTATTAACATTAAACAACCTCATATGAAATTAAACGGGTGAGACACTGCAGGCGAAGTGGAAAGATGTTTTTAAAGACATCAATTACAAACTTTTGCTGTAAACAAAAATAACATTTTAGTCAATTTCACATTTATACAATTATAGCCTACATAGATAAGGCGTTATGTGTAAAGTAATTAAACATATCTGATGTGAAAACTGAAACAATACAAACATATTATTTATTAATTTGTTTGGGGTTGCAAATTATTCTTGTTGAGAACAAGGACTGGCAGACCCAAAAATGCAGAAACGATAAGTCTTTATTTACAAGTCAGGTAAGTGGATGGGGGGGGAATGGGTGATCCTGGACGGCACGGCAGGTAAGTGGAGATATGTACTTGGTGGATAATCCAGACAGAGACACAGACAGAGGACAGATGGCAGTGGAACAGGAACTGGCTCCAAAACTGAACAGGACACGGAAAAAGGCAGGTTAGTGCAAAAATCAAAACTATTACAAAATTGTTCAAAAAAAGCCTGATAGATGATCACCACATGAGTGACGGAACAATCTGGCACTGGCGTGGAGGTCTGGTGGCATTTTCTACAGAGTTGATTGCATGATGAGGTACAGGTGTGGAGCACAGCAGGTAAGTAACGAGGGAACCGCCCAGGAACTGACAAACAAGGTAAACACATAAGGGGAGGGGGAGATGGGAGGAGAAGGGAGGAGTGGCTGGACAGGATCACAACAATTCTGAAACAAAATGAACAAACAATTTAAACTTTAAAATATGAAACTGTTGGAAGTTCCCATATAAAGATTTGTCTGCAGTGCCCCCTTAATAATACAGTGTAAAAATAAAATGCATTTGTCCTCAATAACATGACAATATGACTTAATATTGCTGTCATTATGAGAAAATGAAAGTCTGACTAAAGTTGTTTTAACACTTCTGCTCAGAAAACCATCTTGAGCAGGGAGACACTTCTAAAGACTCTTAAACCGGTCACTTCTGCGCATTTATTTACATGCACACGATCAGCTGTTGTTCAGCTGGAGCGGCTCGGTGCGCACGGAGGAGGGGCCGCCCGCCTGTAATGGTACACCTGACCGGGCCTTTCTGTGGAGTTCACATGCTCCCCCCTGCGCAGGTTTCCCTTTCCACAAATGGTGCGTTCCATCTGAACTCAGAAGTGGGAATTTCCGACCTCCCAGTGGGAAATTTAAACCGGAGCGCATAGTGTTAGCAGGACATAAAAACACCTGACCACAATATGTTTGGACATTAATTTTTCTTGTGTTCTTAACGGTTTAGTCGTCCTCTGCTGCCCCTGCTGTCTGTCATTCAGCTCCTGCACTGGAGTAGAGCCTCAACGTTACAAATTGATTGTTTGCTTTGTGATGCTAATGTTGCTAGCATCCACCACGGGCTAATGACATAAACGGTTACTGCGCTCTCTAAATGATTTGTGAAATTGTTTAGGAGATTATACATCTGGGGGGTTACATTCTTTAATTAGGGATATATTTTGTCTGATTTCACCAGCTTTGTTGCTGTCACTGTCATTAACACTTCTGACTTGACAACTGGAATACTCGGGGGGAAAAAAAGTGTTCCAGCTCCAAGTTCCAACCTCCGAAGGATCAATGGGAAGCAGCATAAAACACATGTGCAGTGGGGAAAAACAGTATTTGGCCGAAATCCAATAGAAAGTATATAATGTACAATAGGCCATAATCATTATTACTCAACAGTCTAAATGCCAACAATCTATGACGCTAAAATGTTGGAGAGAACATGGCCAATCACCTTCATATCTTCTGGTCATGTCCGGTAAAAACATAAATAAAAGATGGATAAGAATCTCAGTGGGAGCGATTAGAAAAGATCATTGTTCATCATTATATTAAGTGGATATTAAAGGCACTATACATGCTTTTTTCTTGTAGTGGAACAAAATGAGTTTTGTCCTGCTTTAGTTTATTATGAACTCAGATTGCATTTGTATCAATTTCATGAACTCTGTGACAGTGACCCTGAAAGTCGTGAAACGTGCCGATTAACTGGTGGATGCTACAAATATGGTTGGAAAGTTAGGGATGAGTTTGGACCACACTCTTTCATTCTTTGTAATCAGAAAATCAGGTATATACCTGGAGGAAACTGACCTCAAAATTCAAGAATTGGAACAAATAACATTCAGGGACCATTTCAGCAAACCACTGTGGAAGAAAAGTGGGCGTTATCGGGCTAACGCCTAAATAAACCCCGTGTTTATACAGCCAATAGGATGTAAATCCAACAACAACCAGTAAGGGGAGCACTGATCACTTAATCACTTACTTTAATCTGTTGTGATGTCTTTTTTGTTATGAGCATACGTTTACCTGCGAGCGTTACAACACAACAAATGAATTCATTCAAATAGATAAATATATAAATGATGATGAGGAAACTGTATGTTGTATACTAATGGTGCTGATGGTAGATAGAGAAGCACTATGACTGAAATTAAAATTAATGGACCGGATCCAATCAAGGAATTTATAACACATTTTGGAATAAAAAAAACAAAACAATTATTTTGAGGTGAAATAGAAACGGTCTAATCATTTTTTGCTTTCTGAGTTCCAGAAATTAAATTCTGCCGAAATATATGGCAAAAACCCTGCATCAGAATTCAGATAAGACTGAGGTGCTGGAGCCAAATCCAGCCCTCCAGCATAGAACATCTGGCCCCAAAGATGATTTTGTAAAATAATTTTACACTAATTAGACACTAAATACTAAAGGTTTGGAAAATACTGTCAATATTTCTTTAAGTCCTGACAAAACACCCCATTAGGTCATATGTGATGTACAACACTGATATTTGTTCTTTATGTGAGCTACTATTATGTGGTTTGGGGCCAAAATAATAAATGTATGGTTAAATGTAAAGCGAAACCTGTTTGCACTTTACATAAATGATCTCCTTCGGTGTGCGGGGAGGTGGACATACAGATGTCTGTGGACAATACTGTTTACGTGCATCAATCAATCTTTATTAATATAGTGCTTTTCATACATTTCATGTAACACAAAGTGCTTTACAGATTTAAAAACATTCTCTCACACCCACCTCCTCCCACACACACAAACACATTGTCAAACTCACACTCTCCCCACCCACCTTCCTAGAGACACACCACACAAGCAAAACACACACACTCAAGTTAAACAATGGACACAATGGACATAAGGCTGAGGTAAGGCTGGGTACAGATAAACCAGGTAAGGAAACACCATCCGGCACGGTAGTACAGCGGTTAGCGCTCGTGCTTCACAGCTAGAAGGTCCGGGTTGGATTCCCACCAAGGCCGGGGCCTTTCTGTGTGGAGTTTGCATGTTCTCCCCGTGTCTGTGTAGGTTTCCCCTACCACTAAAAACATGTACAATAGGCCAGGATGTTTGAGAGTGTGCATGGGGGACGACGGATGGAAATTAGCCCAAGGCTACAATCCAGTGTGGCTTGTTCATTAACTTGCACTGTCCCGACCAAATAAACCAATAAACAAACAATCCAAGGAGCGGCACCTCGGCTGCAGCCGCAGGGCACCAGCCTCGCTCACACTAAATGTAAATAAAACCATAGCGATGTGTTTTTACCAAAATTCAAAAACTGAAGTCCTCCTTCCTATGCATTTATGTAAACCAGAGTCAAATAAAAGCAGGCCACATGTATTCCTTGTTTTGGATTCAACGTTTAGTTTAAAAAACATCTTAAGAAAATCAGCAACACGCTAAAATACAGTTTGTCTGTTTTTAAACATATTAGGAATACACTGACTCATGATGCTGTAAAAATGATAATTCCTCATATTAATGACTGTATTTGTTGTTGGTCACAGACGAGTGACACAAATATAAAACCTCTAAAATCTCTATATAATGAAGCTGTTAAAGTGCTGGACACATCACAGTCTGATCCTTGGAAAATACAGTATGTTAAACTTTGATCATTTAATTGTAAACACAAATGTGCCATTAGTTTAAATATTTTAAATAATACTGCACATCCACCACTGAAAAAATGAGTCCAGCTCTGTTCTGAACAGATGACTAGGAGTTCCAGGTCCACGAGTCGCAATGAATGCGAATGTAGTGGTACGCACTTCCGCTGGTTAACCAATCACTGCTAGATCCGACTCTTTATTAGGTGCGCAATGCATCTCACCTGCAGTCGACCTTTTCCGCCTCTGACGTCACGTAGCTTAACCCGGGGACAGAGCTGCTGCGTTTGGCCAGTGTCTCGTGCCAAACACGCCGTTCAGTTGCACAAGGCGTAAGGCCGCGCAACTGAATCACTCTTTCGCCGTATGCGTCCTTGGTGAGTTTCCGTATGGGTTTCATTCATTAAATCTAGTTCGATCTGTCCTAAAACCATGTTGTTTGTAGCATGTTGGCGTCTTTCTCGAGCTCACACCTCTGCCGTGCGCGTGCTCTACCTGCTGTCCCCGTGGGCTGTGGCGTGGGGGTTGTCCTCTGCCGTGCGTAACGCTGTGCAAAGCGGTTACATTGAGAGAGGACCGGGCGATTCGTGTGCGGAGTGCTTCACTTGACGGTATGTTTTCACAGTGCTTCCAGGAAACAAATGTATGCGTGCTCCTTCTAAAACAAGTAATATCTTCATAGGGTCCTGTTCCTACCTCCTCTTCCTTGTAATGTTCATATGGTTGTGGCTGGTTCGATCTGCTGGACGTTTGGCTAAGGCAAGCGTACAAGTTAAAGCAGAGTACGAACTGAACTGAATTGAACTAAATTGACCAGGGCTCGAAGGCTCCTGCACCCGAGCGCGTTTCTCGCTGGTCTCACGAACTACTGCTCCACAAGCAAGGTAATAAGGCCTTCTGCGTGGGCTCAATACGCAACGGCTGCTGTAATAACTTGTTCCTATCCTGATCTCCACGGAGTGGAGCTTGGCCCTGAGTGCCACAGTGTACTCTAGGACTGTTAGAACTTTTGTTTATTTTATTCATTGTTTGAGTGGATGTGGATATGAATGTGTGTGAATGCGGTTGTGTGTGAGAAAGATTTTAAATGTGATTTATACATTGATCTTATTGCATTTTTCTATAAACCAAAATAAATTCAATTTTAGATCATAACTTTTGCTTGTCTGTCCACTTTCATGATCCTATTGAACCTGTGACCTTTTTAACTGTGGGAGAAACGAATAATGGTGGTTCCTTGGGCCCTGAATCCAAGGTGGTGTTGTTGGTAATTAATACAGTAGCTAAATAGTGATTTTAAATAAAGCCTCGGCCGCGACACAGAGTAAGACCTAAACGTAGCTCAGCCTTTGCACAGACAGCCTTCTCATTCAAAGGCATCAAAGAAGAAGAAGAACTCCCACATAGTCTGAAACTTTCCTTAGACCTGAAGGATTTCTCTCGTAATACAAGGAACGTGTTATTGGAAAACCAGTGGTGTCAGCACTGATAACTGTAAATGTAAATAGGACCTTTAGTGATTTATTGTAGTCATTTTAGCATGATTCCATATGGACTGATGGTTGTAACGGGTGAATGGCTGAATGAATTAATTAATATTTGTATTTGAGAGGTTAACTCTTAATCACACCCAAGCACATGTTTGTGCTTTTGGACTTTTATGTTTTGCATAACTTCTACATTTTTTAAGCCAATGTAAACAAAAATACTCACGTTAAGGGAACTTCGAGACAAAAATGTGCTTGAGAGCTATAACTCAATGAAGGAACAATATTTATTTTAACTTTTTTATTTTGAAGGTCTGACTCTCCTCTTTCCATACATATAAAATACTATTACTTTCATAACGTTTTAACCCTTTAATTGCCAACTCTCTGACCCAAAGCTGCTACAGTGCACGTTCCAAAAACACAAAAAATGAAATGTTTTAAAAATTTCAAATCTAAAATGGGAAATATCTGGTCTGGCTGATGTGGCCTGATGTCTGTGTAAGATGATCCAAAGGATTTTTTTCTAAGTTAAAATTGGTTTATGTAGTGGTGATGTTAGTATAACACTAGCATTGTGGGAGCTTCCACACAAAAATGTGCTTATAAGCTATGCAAAAATGTTTTTGCACACTTTTTTGGTTTATTTTGGAGGTTGACCTCTCCTCTTCTTATAGATATAAAAATAATCAACTTTTTAAAATATTTTAACCCTTTCATTGCCAACTTTCTGTCGCCAAGTCACTAAAATGTATTGCTGTTGTGGAAAACTTCGACTCGATAGACGTACATTATAATCATGATTTTTCAAAACGCTCCTATAAAACAGATTAAAAATGTAATTTCAAACTTCTGCATATTTTCTGAACCTCGAGGCTTCAAACTAACACCCTGACACATTTTTATCACCATGAGGTCATTTTTACCTAGTTTGGCAAGAGGAAGAAAATGCCTGTTATTTCCAATATTACTAAACAGTTGTAAATAACATAAACAACTGCATTACTCCATTGTTACTGAATCCTTCCCTTTGTTTTGTGAGTTTAGGCATCAGAGTGAATCTGTGGAAGTGTTTAGGAAGGAAGTGTTAGAGCTTTTTGAACCAGCATTTGGACAAAAAAAGTTACATTTGCAGAGGCAAATAAAGCCTTTCAGACTTGAGGACCAGCTGTAAACATAGGGGTATGGAGACAACTGTAGAATTCCAATAATGTTTGTACAAATACCAGTTCAAAAAGCTCTAACACTGTCTTACACCACTTCTAAACACTTCCACAAATCGACTCTGATGTCTAAACTCACAAAATACAGGACAAAATTCAGTAACAATGGAGTAATGCAGTTTATGTTATTTACAACTGTTTAGTAATATTGGAAATAACAGGCATTTTCTTCCTCTTGCCAAACTAGGTAAAAATGACCTCATGGTGATAAAAATGTGTCAGGCTGTTAGTTTGAAGCCTCGAGGTTCAGAAAATATGCAGAAGTTTGAAATTACATTTTTAATCTGTTTTATAGAAGCGTTTTGAAAACTAGTGATTACAATGTAAGTCTATGGGTTACTATGTAAATCAAAGGGCCCACAATGGCAATACATTTTAGTGACATGGCAACAGAAAGTTGGTAATGAAAGGGTTCAAATATTTTAAAAGTGTGATTATTTTTACATGCATGAAAAGAGGAGAGTCAGACCTCTTTTCAGACCTCTTTTGCCCCGAGATGGCAGAACAGTGGTCCCGGGTTAGATCCCTGGGCCGGTGGGTTCTTTCTGTGTGGAGTTTGCATGTTTGTTTAGAACCCCAAAACAAGTCTTAACCGCTTAACCCCCGCCTTAACCAAGAACATTTTCTGCAGTTCCACATTACCCAAATCTAAAACCTTCTTGAAAAAAGCGTCAAAATAGTGACAAAAACGAGACATAAATGAGGATGAAAACACAGCAAAACAGGATAAAAAACGTGACAAAACAGTGACAAAAAAGCGTCAAAAACACAACGAATAAGTGATGACAAATCAAGGAAAAATCTTAGATCAGTTTTGTAGTTCTTAGCTTTCAAATGAGGTGTTACACGGGCTATAGGATGTCAGCTACAGTCAAGAAGCTTTTAGATTTGGATACAGCTGAAGTGGAGAAAATGGGCCCGGTTAAGGCAGGGGTTAAGAATAACTTGAAACAAAAAAAATCATGAATAACTTGCTTATCCAAAAAATCGAAATGACGTTTTCCAATATCTCCTCTGACAAATTATTTTAACCTCTTAACCCCCACCTTAACAGAGTGCATTTTCCCCTGCTTTACCCAAATCCATTAGGTCACTGCCTTATAGGCCTCATTTGAAAGCTAAGACCTACAAAACTCATCTAAATGGATCTTTTTACTCACGTTGTCTCCATCTCTTTTTTGTTGGGTTTACATCTCATATCTTCCACAGTTCCATTGCTTTTTTTTATTTTGTCAAAAAGTTCTCGGTTCAGGTGGGGTTCAGAGGTTAACTAATAAATCAACAACATGAAACCGTAAACCTAAACCTGCCTCAAGTCATGATTTCAACATATGTTGTCTTAGATGTCTGTGTAAGTTCTCAGTCGTACAGGAGTTGTCCATCTTCAAAGAAGGTACTTGAGTCATCTTCTGTACTTGGTAGTTGAGGTCTCCAAACGTTTCGCCTCTCATCCAAAAGGCTTCGTCAGTGAACAAGGTTACACTCTGGCACGCAGTGTATATAAAGACCAGTTGGGAGGAGTTGGGGTTGACCCGGCTCCTCCCCTCTAATCACAGCTACTCTCAGACGTTACAGACGCTCTACTTCAAAGGTTGTTTACCCACAGGTCTTAACTTCAATTATACTGTTTTGGCTATTTCAAAACATGCTGTGCTTTAGTTTTTATAAGTTTTGTAAGCATTTGTTTCAGTAGTGTTTCTTTCACTGGGGAGAATGGGACACTATGTTTTTTTTGCAGCTTACAGGCAAAAGAGACTGTGTTAAAGGAAAAAAAAACTGTCTTCTGTCATAAATTGTCATAAACTGTCCAAAAATCATGCAAACTGCAACAACTCTTGACAAAACAAAAAGCACACAAACCAAAGACATCACTCCTAACATCTAACCGGCAATAAATCCATCTCAAAGTATACCTTCACCACCAAGAATTGACAGAGATCAAAGTTTACGGGACATTTTCTGCAAAAGCCAAATTAAACATCAAACAACAAAACCCAACTTAACTACCGCACCTAAATGAGCTCAATATGAAAAACATAATCTCTAACCTTCCATACAAAATGTAAGAACTGTTCATATATGTTGCATGACATCCAACAAGAACAAAATCGCAAAACAAATTTCACTGACATTGTAATTTTGTTGAACATCAACTGAAAATCATCTCTGATAAATGACAAGTGCAACCTGAATCATCTTACTATGCTTCATGTTTCAGGGGATAAATCTATCAACACTGATCTGCCTGAGCTCAATCCTGTTGTCTATAGTACTTTCACAACGGTTGAATTACTGCGAGCCCAAAATGCGCCGCTGAAGTTGGTAATAATAATTCCAGTTAAAATCAAACAAAGACAACAAAATTGTTCAAACGTATGCATTTTTAGACAATGGCTCAACATCAAGTTACAGTACAGAATCATTTCTGCTAAAACTCAACTTGAAAGGAAAGAAAACAATTTGCAAACAATGTCACCTCAACAAAACACTACTTAGCTGACAAATGATCTTTCAGTTTGCAGTAGTTACGGCAATGAGTTCTATCCCGGTGGGGTATACTCAAAAAGACAATACCAGTAACAGAAGTGAATGTGGTTACCAAAGAGGTCATAAAGAAATGGTCCTACTTAAGTCATGTGGATCTTCCAGAAATTCCAGAGTCAAATGGTGAATTCGGTTTGAATGGACCAAAGTTGCACTAGTCACAAAAAGTTGGCCCTTTGCTGTTAAAACGTCATTAGGATGGATTGTGAATGGGACTTGTACACGACGTAAACATGTAAACTCCGGTCAAAATGTGTTTGAAAGGGGAACAGTGAATAAAGTCAAGATGCTCACAGGGAGCAAAACTAAAGGATGCTTCTCTATAGGAAAAGGTGAAGCTAAAAGAAATGAAAAGGACATGTAGCAGAAAAAGACTGTGGCCAATGTGAAAAGATACAAAACACTGTTCAATAATCTGCTGTCACTATGTGGTTTGTCCACACGCATGTTTGCTGCTAACACTTAATGCACCTGCACATCTGTGAATACACTCACGCTGTTGTTCTATGTCAAATTGTTGTTGCCTTATCATAGTTTAAATTAAACCTTCTTATGCATACCCTTATAGTCTTTTAGTTTTACAGTTTTTATAGTTTATTATTTATCTTAGTAATTAGTTATATATTTTATGTTTCTTGTTGCTCGTTCAACCGAAAAAATCCTAGTTGTGAACCTGTTCATAACCATGGCCATACAAACGATTCTGATTCAAGAAAAATAATTGACACATGTGAAAACTAGAAAAGAATGAGAAACAAACAAACAAATCACGTCACCCAAGATCAAATCAGACAAAAGTTTCACACACTCAACCAAAAGTGTCCAAATAAATACCTTTTGTGACGCACGAGAGAAACAAAAGGGAAATAATGTATACTTGAAAAAGTTGAATGCTATTAGCAAATTTAGTTGTTTATGGAATTGGGTAAACCTATGAAAATATTGTAAAGGTTTTGAAAAACAAAGATCTTTAAGTTATTGTCCTGAGTTACAAACCTGCAACATAATGAGAACATTCATTTTGTTAAGGAAAAGAGACTTTGCTTTACATGTTTTGCATAAGGACATTTAAGCAAACAATGCAACAAACGTGTCATTTATGACAACTGCAACCTGAATCATCTTACTATGCTTCATGTTCAGTGGATAAATCTATCAACACTGATCTGCCTGAGCTCAATCCTGTTAGCAAGCCCAAACCGGGACCAGTGAAATTGATAAATTTTCAATCATTCCATTATCCAAGACAATAAAATTGTTCAAACCTGTGCATTTTTTTTAGAAAAATGGTTCAACATCAAGTTTCTGCACATAATATCTTCTGCAAAACTCAACTTGAAAGGACAGAAAACAATTTGCAAACAATGTCACATTAACAAACACATTCTACTTAGTTGACAGTTTATCTTTCAGTTTCCAGTTGTGATGGCAATGAGTTCCATTCCGGTGGTGTATACTCAAAAAGACAATACCAGTGACAAAAGGGAATGCGGTTACTAAAGAGGTCATAAAGGAGTGGTCCTACTTAAGTCATCAAACTCCTTATCTCCAGGCAGTTGGTGAGGGGTGAGGATCAGGCGCATACTGTATGTCTAGACACCTAGGTGGTCAGGACTCTTTCAGCTGGGTCGCATATTGAAATGTTTTACTTCAAACACGTGGGCTGTTTGGCTGCATGCTAATGCTAATCTCGCTGGTTTTTAGACGTGTTAGGTTTCCAACTACGGCAAGTTTTGCTCCCTGTGAGTATCCAGGCTTTCAAACACATTTTGACATTTGACATTTTGGAGTTTACATGTTTATGTCGTGTACAAGTCCCATTCACAATCCATCCTAATGACGTTTTAAAAGCAAAAGGGCCATAATTTTGACTGTTTACAACTTTTTGTGGCTAGTGCAACTTTGGACCATTCAACTGATTAGCAATTCAACATTTGACTCAATTTCTGGAAGATCCACATGACTTAAGTAGGACCATTTCTTTATGACCTCTTTAGTAACCACATTCACTTTTGTCACTGGTATTGTGTTTTTGAGTATACACCACCGGAATGGAACTCATTGCCATCCCTACTGGAAACTGAAAGATAAACTGTCAACTAAGTAGAATGTGTTAATGTGACATTGTTTGCAAATTGTTTTCTGTCCTTTCAAGTTAAGTTTTGCAGAAGATATTCTGTGCAGAAACTTGATGTTGAACCATTTTTTCTAAAAAATGCACAGGTTTGAACAATTTTATTGTCTTGGATAATGGAATGATTGAAAATGTACTGTACCAATTTCACTGGTCCCGGTTTGGGCTTGCTGTGATTCAACCGTTGTGAAAGTATTATGGACAACAGGATTGAGCTCAGGCAGCTTCATGTTTCAGTGGATAAATCTATCCAGTGAAACATGAAGCATAGTAAGATGATTCAGGTTGCAGTTGTCATAAATGACACGTTTGTTGCATTGTTTGCTTAAATGTCCTTATGCAAAACATGTAAAGCAAAGTCTCTTTTCCTTAACAAAATGAATGTTCTCATTATGTTGCAGGTTTGTAACTCAGGACAATAACTTAAAGATCTTTGTTTTTCAAAACCTTTACAATATTTTCATAGGTTTACCCAATTCCATAAACAACTAAATTTGCTAATAGCATTCAACTTTTTCAAGTATTTCATTATTTCCCTTTTGTTTCTCTCGTGCGTCACAAAAGGTATTTATTTGGACACTTTTGGTTGAGTGTGTGAAACTTTTGTCTGATTTGATCTTGGGTGACGTGATTTGTTTGTTTGTTTCTCATTCTTTTCCAGTTTTCACATGTGTCAATTATTTTTCTTGAATCAGAATCGTTTGTATGGCCATGGTTATGAACAGGTTCACAACTAGGATTTTTTTTTCCGGTCTTTTCGGTCGATCGAGCAACAAGATAAAACATAACACATAACTAAGATAATTAATAAACTATAAAATCTTTAAACTATACGACTATAAGGGCATGCATAAGAAGGTTTAATTTAAACTATGATAAGACAACAACAATTTGACATAGAACAACAGCGTGAGTGTTCCACATTTACTTTTTGTTACTGGTATTGTCTTTTTGAGTATACACCACCGGGATAGAACTCATTGCCGTAACTACTGGAAACTGAAAGATCATTTGTCAGCTAAGTAGTGTTTTGTTGAGGTGACATTGTTTGCAAATTGTTTTCTTTCCTTTCAAGTTGAGTTTTAGCAGAAATGATTCTGTACTGTAACTTGATGTTGAGCCATTGTCTAAAAATGCATACGTTTGAACAATTTTGTTGTCTTTGTTTGATTTTAACTGGAATTATTATTACCAACTTCAGCGGCACATTTTGGGCTCGCAGTAATTCAACCGTTGTGAAAGTACTATAGACAACAGGATTGAGCTCAGGCAGATCAGTGTTGATAGATTTATCCCCTGAAACATGAAGCATAGTAAGATGATTCAGGTTGCACTTGTCATTTATCAGAGATGATTTCAGTTGATGTTCAACAAAATTACAATGTCAGTGAAATTTGTTTTGCGATTTTGTTCTTGTTGGATGTCATGCAACATATATGAACAGTTCTTACATTTTGTATGGAAGGTTAGAGATTATGTTTTTCATATTGAGCTCATTTAGGTGCGGTAGTTAAGTTGGGTTTTGTTGTTTGATGTTTAATTTGGCTTTTGCAGAAAATGTCCCGTAAACTTTGATCTCTGTCAATTCTTGGTGGTGAAGGTATACTTTGAGATGGATTTATTGCCGGTTAGATGTTAGGAGTGATGTCTTTGGTTTGTGTGCTTTTTGTTTTGTCAAGAGTTGTTGCAGTTTGCATGATTTTTGGACAGTTTATGACAATTTATGACAGAAGACAGTTTTTTTTTTCCTTTAACACAGTCTCTTTTGCCTGTAAGCTGCAAAAAAAACATAGTGTCCCATTCTCCCCAGTGAAAGAAACACTACTGAAACAAATGCTTACAAAACTTATAAAAACTAAAGCACAGCATGTTTTGAAATAGCCAAAACAGTATAATTGAAGTTAAGACTAATAGAAAAATTGCAACTTAGCAGAAACATTAGCTTTCACATAGTAGAAATAAAAAGGAAAAACGTTTTAAAGCGGGGGAAAGAACATTTGTCAGGTTAAGTAGATTGTGTGCATAGGCAACAGTATTTAAATTTAGTACATTTAGTTTAGATTTTCCCAAACCTAACTTTCATACTTTGCTATTTTATCATATTTGTTTTTCAAAACCTTTACAATATTTTTATAGGTTTACCCAATACCACAAACAACTAAATTTGCTAATAGCATTCAGGTTGAATTCAGGTTGAATGAAATGAGTTTCCTTCGCAGGGTGGCTGGGCGCACCCTTCGAGATCGGGTGAGGAGCTCAGTTACCCGGGAGGAGCTCGGGGTAGAGTTGCTACTCCTTCACGTCGAAAGGAGCCAGCTGAGGTGGCTAGGGCATCTGTTCCGGATGCCTCCTGGTCGCCTCCCTCGGGAGGTGTTCCAGGCATGTCCTATTGGGAGGAGGCCTCGTGGAAGGCCCAGGACACGCTGGTGGGACAATGTCTCCGAGCTGGCCTGGTGTCGCCTCGGGGTCCCCCAGAACAGCTGGAGGAGGTGTGCGTGGATCGGGAAGTCTGGGCATCTCTGCCGAGACTGCTGCCTCCGCGACCCGGCCCCGGATAAAGCGGAAGAAAATGGATGGATGGATGGATGGCATTCAGGTTTTTCAAGTATACATGATTACTTTTTGTTTCTCTTGTATGTCACAAAAGGTATTTATTTGGACACTTTTGGTTGACTGTCTGAAACTTTTGGTTATTATTTGATAAAACACAGGGTTAGCAAATTAGATTCGAAATACGATAAAAATAATAAAATAAAATGTTATATTTTGGGTTTAATATTCACACGTCGCGAGTGCATACATGTCAAAGCGGATGTTACGTAATTTTGTAGTCGCGTAAAACGGATGTCACGCGGTTGCGGGGTCTAACAAGTGGGCCGCCATTTTTGTAGTTGTCATCTTATCAAGACGGATGTTACGTAATTTTGTAGTCGCGTAAAATGGATGTCACCCAGTGACGTGTCTGGCAAAACATGTGACGTATTTACGTGTTTGTTAACAGATATAAAAATGGCGCTGCTCTCTAAACACGTACACACACGCACGGACGGAGCTAAAAACGGTAATGCTTTTTGTTGTTGTCTTAGATCTGCGTTGCGTGTATCTAAACTTTTGGCTACAGACCCATGAATAAAACGAACAATGTTTTAGATCATTTAACGCGCTATGATTCACGTAACACATTTTTTCTCACCCGTTTCTAGTAACGGTCTCTTGCAGAAACGAACCCTTTCTGTATGCGCCAAGACCCCTTGGACGTTCGAGGGGGGGAGCGGGGGAACAGGGACGAATGGCTCCCTCTAGTGGCGTAGAGCGGAGGGGACAGGGGAGGGAGGGGTCGGAGGTGCCAGGGTGTCTGGCTTGTGGGGGAGAGAGGGGGTGGGGTGAAAACATTTGCATATGCTAATTTTAAAAAAAAAGGTGGGGGCTAGTGGGCAAAAAAGGTATCCCCCCTATACTACTAACAGTTAGCGCCAAGTGGAATGCGTGAAGCCGGACAGATGCCAAGCAGGTACACCTGGAAGAAGCATTACAGTCCGTTGTTGGCAGAGTTGACTGAATCTGGAGAAAGCTCAAATGAATGGTTTCCAAAAGAACTCCATCAAAGCGTCTGTCCTAAAAATGCAGAAGTGTGTAATTTTGTTTCAGTGCAGTACAGTGCAGTGAGGAGCAGTGTGCTGTTTGTGGAGCTACTTGGGGCTTTACCCCGGTATGACAGTTAAATTGGCCCCTTCGACCGCTCTTTGACACTGAGCTAGTGCACTGTAAGCTGCTCTGCTATTACTGCAGCTGAAGAACGACAAGGTGAGGCTCTGCTCATGCTACCCTCGTGCACAGTATCGTTCTGTAGGTTGGGTTCACATGTCAGGATAACATTCTAAAAGCCTAGATAATTACTGTACCGAGTTGTAAAATGTTCCTTATTGCAGATGATTTACTTTCATGCACTATCAGCACAAATGAACTCTTTGTTCATTTGGTTCTCAAACTGGGGTCTGTGTACCATTGGTGTTTTATGGGCTTCTTCATGTGATACTCGGAGTCATCAACTTTAGACAATTTTAGTAAGAGATCATTTTATTTACGCTTTAGGAATTCATTCAAGTTATGTGTTTTACAAGTTTATATATATATATATATATATCATTTTGCCCAATATTGATCTATTTTAGTCCCTTTGTTGGACCTGTTCTGGTCCTAATTATATTGATCTATCCTGATATGATATACTGACCTATCATATGGATGACAGTGGTGCAGTTGGTAGAGCGGGTTGTCTCATGATTGGAAGGTCGGGGGTTTGAATTCTGCCTTCTGAAGGTGCACACTGTCATTGTGCCCTGGGGCAAGACACTTCACCCTACTTGCGTACGTGGGTGGATGAATGGGTGAGTGGATCCTTGCTGTAAAGCGCTTTGAGTGCCTAATGTAGGTGAAAAAAGCACTATATAAGTTGAGACCTTTTACTTGGTGGGGAAAGTTTGACTTTAACTTGCTACATGTATCAACATGGCATTCAGTCACACTTTTTCTCAGTTGAATATACAGTATATATTGTATGTGTAGCATAGTGGAGGAGATGTTTAGTAGTTATGTTTTTTTCTTTGTACTTCCAGTTTCTTTGCTGGTTTTGAGGTGGGCTGGACTCTTCAGCTTTATCATGACAACATTGACACTCCAAAGTAAGTGTGTTTGCTCTGTCGTCTGTTGTGGTGTCATGGTGTGTCTGAGGAAGTGTATTATGGGTCACCTTCACTAAGTGGCATAATAGTAGCCTGGCTAATAACACCGCTGATTGCCCTTCACTAGGAGGCGCAAGCTCTGCCTATACTGAGTGGCACATCCGTGTGAACTGCACACAACGCGTCACTTCACCACCAGGTGACCGTTCTGAGGAAGATTACAAGAAGTCATCTTTTCTAAAAGAACAATCTTCAATCGTTTTAACTAAGTAGACCATATGAACCTTTTCCAAAGACTTAAAGGAAGTTATGGAGAAAGCGGTATCTGGGCATGCCGGACATTGGAGACGCTGCATGAAAAACTAGCACGCCAAAAGAACCTGCATGTCAGTTTCCATCTCAGAAGTCGCAATGAAGGTATACCAACAAGCCTGAAGAGCAAAAACCCAATAAGAAGAACGCAGGAAACATTGTGAACAAGGCACGGGTGCCTGCATATCAGCTAAGATCTCACAACTTACCAACAAAATAGAGCAAAAAACCCAGGTTTAGAAAAACTACATTTCAAACAGTCATCTGAAATAGTAAAAGCAACATGAAAAATAATTCATCATAACAAATTAATAAACTCAACCATCTCAGCACAAAAGTTAGAAATAAGGAAACTGTAAGAAAACTGGGTATAACCTCTCGCAACACAACCTGCCAGCAGCAGGTATATTACAGACAACAGGATTACCACCGAGCAATATCACTAAGTGGAGAGAGTCAAACACACTCGCAAAGCAAAAGGACAGTGTCTGCCAACCAACAAAGGACGCACCACAAAACTTAAAGGGACTATAGGGGTGGGCGATATGGCAAAAATAGAATATCACGATTTTTGAATTATAAACTTACGATTTCGATTTTATCACAATTTTTTATAATGACAAAAATAACTTAAATTACACACTGAAGAAGAAAAATACTATACTAATTTATTCAACTTTGTGATAATCAACACAGCAATCATAGACTTGGACCTAAAGCAAAATCACTTTATAAATGAAAAACAAAAAATGTCCAGATAATAAAATTAGGTTGACGTAAGTAAAAGAGTAAGTTTGGTAAATGCTTGTTGTTGTTTGGCAGCTTTTCTGAGAGGTCTCTCTCATGACATCAAGCTGCTGTAAATGTAACGATCTGTCGCTGTCGCACCCTTTCACAATAAGAGTCTTCGTGAACCAATAACATGCAGTGACTTTTATTGTGTAAAACTCAAACAGGAAAAAGTTTGTCACTGTTAGGCGACTTGACAACAATGAACTCAGAGTCACGTTGTTTTTGAGGAACCTTTATATTTTCAAAGACATGGATAAACTGCGCATTTATGAACGCATTCCAGGATTTAAATTAAACAAATGAGAAGGATGCCGCGCCTGACAGAACTGTAAGGACGAAGGACACACTCGCTTCTTCGCACATCCATCCATCCATCCATTTTCTTCCACTTGTCTGTTGCCGGGTTGTGGGGGCAGCTGTTGGAGCTGCCCAAATCACATTGCACCAGCCCCTATGGCTCCTCCTGCAGGTGGTGGGTCCACAGAAGGATGGCCTCATGGTTCTAACCGGGCCTGTTGGTCTCTCATAAGGGGCTTCTGAACCGCTCTTTGTCTGACCCGTCACCTAGGACCTGTTTGCCATGGAAGACCCTACCAGGGGCATGAAGCCCCCGACAACTTAGCTCCTAGGATCATTCGAGTGCTCAAACCCCTCCACCACATTAAGGGGGCGGTTCCAGGAGGGGTTCTTCGCACATGTGCCAGGTAAATAAACACACGCTGCGATCTACGTACGCAGAGCAGCGGCGTTAGCGGGGAAAGACACTGACATGACCGCTGAAATAGAGACAGAACGCTGGGTTTAAAACATTTTAAAGCTCTAGATTGAGGAGCCTGGTCTTATATACGCCCTGGAGAGGAGCGTCTCGCTGCTAAATGCTCGCATTAGTGTCTGACATTGCGTAGCAGAAAGTTAGCGGCTTGGGATTCCTTCACTGACGGTGAAAAGAGTAAACTGTGCTGAAGTGCATAAAACCGTGATAAAACGATCCCACAAACATAACAGATCGTCTGCTCTGGAGATCGTAAGACGGTCTAATATCGTCATATCGCCCAGCCCTAAGGGACTATACCTCATTTTGAACCTTTTTAGTCAAAATGTGATGAAATGGGTATTTTTACCGTCACAGCCGTCTTTCGGCGTCACTATGTGACGTAAAAGGTTAAACCCCTTTTAGTCACATATTGACTATTTGGGTTGACCATACGCAACATCAACGAATCATAATATGGCGCAAATGTCACGCATCAGGCTGATTTTTTCACAAATGACTACTTTACAATATACTTTTATGGGAAAAATAATTGTACCTTACAAAAAAAGAAAAAAAAGAAAATCTAATATAGCTCCTTTAAGGATAGGTACAGTTATAGAGGAAACAATGGAGGACCTTCTCAAGGATGTTATTACAAACGAAATGATCAAGAACGATTATAAAGAACGGATGAAGAAGACTCTCAAAACGCTGCGCAAAGAGAAGACAATAACCCTGGACGCCTACACTGGGGTGAAAGTGTTACGTTATATGTTACAGTATATAGTGTTTTTCATAACCAGGTCTGTTTCAGTGGCATAAAACTATCAAATCACTAAAATTAAGTCAATTCAATTCACACAACTTGACAAGTATCATCTTGTAACAAATATCCCCAAAAAAATAATCAAAAAGCTTTTGCAAATGAACATTTCATATATACTGTGTTAGAAGATAACATTAAATCGCTATTTATCATACTGGGTCAAGCTGCACAGTCGTACTATCTCTGTCATAGCCTTGACTGTGGTGCTCAGGCGCCCACTATCAGCCACTGAATGTTTTGCTTGTGTATCAGTATGACGCTCTTAGACGGTATTTATCCCTCTTCTGTGGAAGCATAGACAGACTTGAATGTTAGGACTAGCGCAATGTCTTGAGTTCATGTCTCCGGGTCCCGTAACGATGGCAAATAAACTTCTCCTGTATAAGACATCCTGACTGCCGCCTATTCATCTATCCTCTCGAGCACCATTGTTATTTCCCTAACATACTGTATGTGCTAAGTGCTTTATTAATTGTAAGCTTTTGCATTGATGTTTTTAAATGCCTTGTTTATGTTATGCCTTTCACAACAGTGATTTTGTCACTCAGTTCTTATTATGGTATAACAAACGGTAAATAATAGTCAAGGAATGTTTAGTTATACCGCGCATTTCGTACACAAGGTAACTCAATGCGCCTAATAATAATGTAATAACAGTTTTGATCAAGGATTTAACATTTCCAAGATACAGATAAACAGGACATGAGTGAACACATTCCACAACTGCAGGGAAAGAAGATTTGTTCGCTCCACCTTGTTTACAGGTAAGTTAAGTACATGCCGTGACAGTGTCCCGCAAAGGACAATCAGAAAAGTCAGTAGCCCGTGTGTGAGCAGTGCTAACGGCTCTCTCCAGTGATGTGTAAAGACACACAACCGCCCGTTACCGTGTGCAGAAAGTATAGGGACACAGCAGAGAGCAGATCAGACCCAGTATGCCCTCTACGCTGCTTTTAAGTGGCTAAACTTCAACGGCCATCTTCCATCCCAGAACGGTGTACAGTACCACCAGCATATCTGCTAAGGGAACACAGTACAACTACAACCATTTAATACCCACAGCACCATCACTCCCAGGGTTTCCTAGCCCTTCAATCTGACCCGCAAACGATGATAAAGCCCAATATGCATATTTATGTCAATGGTTTCATTGACATAAAGAAGCTTGAAGGTCCTGGGTTTGATTCCCACCTGGATGGGGCCTTTCTGTGGAGTTTGCATGTTCTCCTCGTGTCTGCGTAGGTTTCCGCCGGGAACTCCGGTTTCCCCTACCACTAAAAACATGTGCAATAGGCCAGGATGTTTTAGAGTGCGAGTGGGGGACAACGGATGCAAATTAGCCCAAGGCTACAATCCGGCGTGACGTGTTTACACTGACTATAACTTTTTTGTTATAGTCTGTTTACTTATTATTTACTGTTTATAATTTTTTGTCCCCACAAAGTCCTTGGTAGTCATTGTATATAAGAAACCACTATTTACTATTTAATTGACCTATTACATTTCTAGAAAGGTTCTATATCTTTGAGTTCACCCATGAAAAATGAGAGCAAAAACAAAAGCGTGTATTTCAGAACCTGTGGACTGACTTCAGTGAATCTTATTAGTTTGGGGGTTTAACTGTCACAGGCTAGCTAAAGGACTTCTAATTCACAAACACTATTATTGGACTGCTAATTCCAGGGCCCTCACTTATTGGAACGTGGGAGGCAGAGAAGCGCGGGGAAACTCTCCTGGTGTAGTGTTTGTAATGGTCCCGTTGCCCAGTCCATGTGCCCTGGAGAACACGTCCTCTGCTCCTCTTTGTCCGTCTGTCACAGCCCTGACAGCTCCAGCATTTTCCCACAAAAACAGCCTTTCTTCTCAGTAATCATGGTAAGTACCAGGGGACATGAGGGAATTTATGTGCATTGTTCTGAATGGTATGATTAGGCGCTCTTTGTCTGCGTCTGTCTTCACGTGCGTTACGTCTACAGTTTGAATTCTATTAATCTGCCTAACAAAGGTTTTGGATTTATGTCATACTTTCATGTCATGATTTAGCGGAATCATTATTTTACTCTTGTTTTAGTCAACATAATTTCAATTTAGCGTAGGCTCTCAGTCATCCAGGAATTATACTAAAACCAGGCTAAAATCTAAAATAAAAATGGCCAATTTATTTAAAGAGCTTAAACCTCAGGTTTTTACCAACTGTGTCTTTTTTTTGTGTAAAATCAAGCCGTAATCAGCACACACAGATCTGGAGCGTGTGATCCATGCCTTTACAGTTTAGTTTATTTTATTTATTTATTTTTTGAGCAGTTTACATTTTAACAACATTCATATTGACATTATTCTATTACAGGAGCTCAAAAAAAGGAGTAGGCTGAAGTCAGAAGCTTATATATACACCTAGTTTAGAGCTGTGGTGTGTGTGGGTGATAGTTTAGAGCTGTGATGTGTGTGGTGATAGTTTAGAGCTGTGGTGTGTGGGGTGTTAGTTTAGAGCTGTGGTGTGTGTGGGTGATAGTTAGAGCTGTGGTGTGTGGGGTGTTAGTTTAGAGCTGTGGTGTGTGTGGGTGTTAGTTTGAGCTGTGGTGTGTGTGGGTGATAGTTTAGAGCTGTGATGGTGTGGGTGATAGTTTAGAGCTGTGGTGTGTGTGGGTGTTAGTTTAGAGCTGTGATGTGTGTGGGTGTTAGTTTAGAGCTGTGATGGTGTGGGTGTTAGTTTAGAGCTGTGGTGTGTGTGGGTGTTAGTTTAGAGCTGTGGTGTGTGTGGGTGTTAGTTTAGAGCTGTGGTGTGTGTGGGTGTTAGTTTAGAGCTGTGGTGTGTGTGGTGATAGTTTAGAGCTGTGATGTGTGTGGGTGTTAGTTTAGAGCTGTGATGTGTGTGGGTGTTAGTTTAGAGCTGTGCTGTGTGTGGGTATTAGTTTAGAGCTGTGGTGTGTGTGGGTGTTAGTTTAGAGCTGTGATGTGTGTGGGTGTTAGTTTAGAGCTGTGGTGTGTGTGGGTGTTAGTTTAGAGCTGTGATGTGTGTGGGTATTAGTTTAGAGCTGTGATGTGTGTGGGTGTTAGTTAGAGCTGTGGTGTGTGTGGGTGTTAGTTTAGAGCTGTGGTGTGTGTGGGTGTTAGTTCAGAGCTGTGGTGTGTGTGGGTGATAGTTCAGAGCTGTGGTGTGTGTGGGTGATAGTTTAGAGCTGTGGTGTGTGTGGGTGATAGTTTAGAGCTGTGATGTGTGTGGGTGTTAGTTTAGAGCTGTGGTGTGTGTGGGTGATAGTTTAAGAGCTGTGGTGTGTGTGGGTGTTAGTTTAGAGCTGTGGTGTGTGTGGGTGATAGTTCAGAGCTGTGGTGTGTGTGGGGTGATAGTTTAGAGCTGTGGTGTGTGTGGGTGATAGTTTAGAGCTGTGATGTGTGTGGGTGTTAGTTTAGAGCTGTGGGTGTGTGTGGGTGTTAGTTTTAGAGCTGTGGTGTGTGTGGGTGATAGTTTAGAGCTGTGGTGTGTGTGGGTGATAGTTTAGAGCTGTGGGTGTGTGTGGGGTGTTAGTTTAGAGCTGTGGTGTGTGTGGGTGATAGTTTAGAGCTGTGGTGTGTGTGGGTGTTAGTTTAGAGCTGTGGTGTGTGTGGTGTTAGTTTAGAGCTGTGGTGTGTGTGGGTGTTAGTTCAGAGCTGTGGTGTGTGTGGGTGTTAGTTTAGAGCTGTGGTGTGTGTGGGTGTTAGTTTAGAGCTGTGGTGTGTGTGGGTGATAGTTCAAGAGCTGTGGTGTGTGTGGGTGTTAGTTTAGAGCTGTGGTGTGTGTGGGTGTTAGTTCAGAGCTGTGGTGTGTGTGGGGTTGTTAGTTTAGAGCTGTGGTGTGTGTGTGTGGGTGATTAGTTTAGAGCTGTGGTGTGTGTGGGTGATAGTTCAGAGCTGTTTGGTGTGTGTGGGGGTGTTAGTTTAGAGCTGTGGTGGTGTGTGGGTGATAGTTAGAGCTGTGGTGTGTGTGGGTGATAGTTTAGAGCTGTGGTGTGTGTGGGTGTTAGTTTAGAGCTGTGGTGTGTGTGGGTGATAGTTTAGAGCTGTGGTGTGTGTGGGTGTTAGTTTAGAGCTGTGTGTGTGTGGGTGTTAGTTTAGAGCTGTGGTGTGTGTGGGTGATAGTTTAGAGCTGTGGTGTGTGTGGGTGTTAGTTTAGAGCTGTGGTGTGTGTGGGTGTTAGTTTAGAGCTGTGGTGTGTGTGGGTGTTAGTTTAGAGCTGTGGTGTGTGTGGGGTGATAGTTTAGAGCTGTGGTGTGTGTGGGTGTTAGTTTAGAGCTGTGGTGTGTGTGGGTGTTAGTTTAGAGCTGTGGTGTGTGTGGGTGTTAGTTTAAGCTGTGGTGTGTGGGTGTTAGTTTAGAGCTGTGGTGTGTGTGGGTGTTAGTTTAGAGCTGTGGTGTGTGTGGGTGTTAGTTTTAGAGCTGTGGTGTGTGTGGGTGTAGTTAGAGCTGTGGTGTGTGTGGGTGTTAGTTTAGAGCTGTGGTGTGTGTGGGTGTTAGTTCAGAGCTGTGGTGTGTGTGGTGTTAGTTTAGAGCTGTGGTGTGTGGGGTGATAGTTCAGAGCTGTGGTGTGTGTGGGTGATAGTTTAAGCTGTGGTGTGTGGGTGTTAGTTAGAGCTGTGGTGTGTGTGGGTGTTAGTTTAGAGCTGTGGTGTGTGTGGTGTTAGTTTAGAGGCTGTGGTGTGTGTGGGTGTTAGTTTAGAGCTGTGTGTGTGTGGGTGATAGTTTAGAGCTGTGGTGGTTGTGTGTGGGTGATAGTTTTAGAGCTGTGGTGTGTGTGGGTGATAGTTAGAGCTGTGGTGTGTGTGGGTGATAGTTTAGAGCTGTGGTGTGTGTGGGTGATAGTTTAGAGCTGTGGTGTGTGTGGGGTGATAGTTAAGAGCTGTGATGTGTGTGGGTGATAGTTTAGAGCTGTGGTGGTGGTGGGTGTGTTTGGTGGTGTGTGTGGGTGGATAGTTCAGAGCTGGATGTGTGTGGGTGATAGTTCAGAGCTGTGTGTGTGTGGTGATAGTTTAGAGCTGTGGTGTGTGTGGGTGATAGTTCAGAGCTGTGATGTGTGTGGGTGATAGTTCAGAGCTGTGGTGTGTGTGGGTGATAGTTTTAGAGCTGTGGTGTGTGTGGGTGATAGTTCAGAGCTGTGGTGTGTGTGGGTGATAGTTTAGAGCTGTGGTGTGTGTGGGTGTTAGTTTAGAGCTGTGATGTGTGTGGGTGATAGTTCAGAGCTGTGGTGTGTGTGGGTGATAGTTTAGAGCTGTGGTGTGTGTGGGTGTTAGTTTAGAGCTGTGTGTGTGTGGGTGTTAGTTTAGAGCTGTGATGTGTGTGGGTGATAGTTCAGAGCTGTGGTGTGTGTGGGTGTAGTTAGGCTGTGGTGTGTGTGGGTTGTAGTTTAGAGCTGTGATGTGTGTGGGTGATAGTTTAGAGCTGTGGTGTGTGTGGGTGATAGTTAGAGCTGTGATGTGGTGGGTAGTTAGAGCTGTGTGTGGTGGGGTGATAGTTTGAGCTGTGGTGTGTGGGTGATAGTTTAGAGCTGTGGGTGTGTGGGTATAGTTAGAGTGTGATGTGTGTGGGTGTTAGTTTAGAGCTGTGATGTGTGTGGGTGTAGTTTAGAGCTGTGATGTGTGTGGGTTATAGTTCAGAGCTGTGATGTGTGTGGGTGATAGTTTAGAGCTGTGGTGTGTGGGTGATAGTTCAGAGCTGTGGTGTGTGTGGGTGTTAGTTTAGAGCTGTGATGTGTGTGGGTGATAGTTTAGAGCTGTGGTGTGTGTGGGTGATAGTTTAGAGCTGTGATGTGTGTGGGTGATAGTTTAGAGCTGTGGTGTGTGTGGGTGATAGTTAGAGCTGTGGTGTGTGGTGTAGTTTAGAGCTGTGTTGTGTGGGTGATAGTTCAGAGCTTGTGGTGTGTGTGGGGTGTTAGTTAGAGCTGTGATGTGTGTGGGTGATAGTTTAGAGCTGTGTGTGTGTGGGTGTAGTTTAGAGCTGTGGTGTGTGTGGGTGATAGTTCAGAGCTGTGATGTGTGTGGGTGAATAGTTTTAGAGCTGTGGGGTGTGTGTGGGTGATGTTTTTTTTAGAGCTGTGGTGTGTGTGGGTATAGTTCAGAGCTGTGGTGTGTGTGGGTGATAGTTTAGAGCTGTGGTGGTGTGGGTGATAGTTCAGAGCTGTGATGTGTGTGGGGTGTTAGTTTAGAGCTGTGATGTGTGTGGGTTATAGTTCAGAGCTGTGGTGTGTGTGGGTGATAGTTAGAGCTGTGGTGTGTGTGGGTGATAGTTTAGAGCTGTGGTGTGTGTGGGTGATAGTTCAGAGCTGTGATGTGTGTGGGTGATAGTTTAGAGCTGTGGTGTGTGTGGGTGATAGTTTAGAGCTGTGGTGTGTGTGGGGGTGATAGTTCAGAGCTGTGGTGGATGTGGTGTGGGTGGATAGTTTAGAGCTGTGGTGTGTGTGGGTGGATAGTTATAGGAGCTGTGGTGTGTGTGGGTGATAGTTCAGAGCTGTGGTGTGTGTGGGTGATAGTTTAGAGCTGTGGTGTGTGTGGGTGATAGTTTAGAGCTGTGGTGGTGTGGGTGATAGTTAGAGTGTGGGGTGTGGGTGATAGTTTAGAGTGTGGTGTGTGTGGGTGATAGTTTAGAGCTGTGGTGTGTGGTGGGTGATAGTTTAGAGCTGTGGGTGTGTGGGTGTAGTTTAGAGCTGTGTGTGTGTGGGTGATAGTTTAGAGCTGTGGTGTGTGTGGTGTAGTTAGAGCTGTGGTGTGGTGGTGAGTTTAGAGCTGTGGTGTGTGTGGGTGTAGTTTAGAGCTGTGGTGGTGTGGGTGATAGTTTAGAGCTGTGGTGTGTGGGTGATAGTTTAGAGCTGTGGTGTGTGTGGGTGTTAGTTTAGAGCTGTGTGTGTGTGGGTGACAGTTTAGAGCTGTGGTGTGTGTGGGTGTAGTTTAGAGCTGTATGTGTGGGGTGATATTTAGAGCTGTGGTGTGTGTGGGTGTTAGTTTAGAGCTGTGATGTGTGTGGGTGATAGTTTAGAGCTGTGGTGTGTGTGGGTGATAGTTTAGAGCTGTGATGTGTGTGGGTGATGTTTAGAGCTGTGGTGTGTGGTGGGGTTAGTTAGAGCTGTGGTGTGTGTGGGTGTGTTAGTTTAGAGTGTGGTGTGTGGGTGAAGTTTAGAGCTGTGATGTGTGTGGTGTTAGTTTAGAGCTGATGTTGGTTTTTAGAGCTGTGGTGTGTTGGTGTTAGTTCAGAGCTGTGATGTGTGTGGGTGTTAGTTTAGAGCTGTGATGTGTGTGGGTGACAGTTTAGAGCTGTGATGTGTGTGGGTGATAGTTTAGAGCTGTGATGTGTGTGAGTGTTAGTTTAGAGCTGTGATGTGTGTGGGTGATAGTTTAGAGCTGTGGTGTGTGGTGGGTGAAGTTTAGAGCTGTGGTGTGTGTGGGTGATAGTTAGAGCTGTGGTGTGTGTGAGTGTTAGTTAGAGCTGTGTGTGTGGGTGTGATTAGTTAAGCTGTGGTGTGTGTGGGTGAAAGTTTAGAGCTGTGGTGTGTGTGGTGATGGGTGTGGTTGTTCAGAGCTGTGGTGTGTGTGGGTGATAGTTTAGAGCTGTGATGTGTGTGGGTGATAGTTTAAGCTGTGGTGTGTGTGGGTGATAGTTTAGAGCTGTGGTGTGTGTGGGTGTTAGTTCAGAGCTGTGGTGTGTGTGGGTGATAGTTTAGAGCTGTGATGTGTGTGGGTGATAGTTCAGAGCTGGTTGGTGTGATGTGGGTGTTAGTTTAGAGCTTGTGGTTGCTGTAGTGGGTATAGTTTAAGCTGTGAGTGTGTGTGTTGTAGTTTAGAGCTGTGTGTGTGTGCGGTGATTAGTTAGAGCTGTGCGTGTGTGTGGGTGATAGGTTCAGGAGCTTGTGATGGCCTGTGAGGTGATAGTTAGAGCTGTGTTGGGTTAGGTCGGGTGTTTAGTTCAGAGCGTGATGTGTGTGGGGTGATAGTTTAGAGGCTGTGGGTGTGGGTGTTAGTTCAGAGCTGTGATGTGTTGTGGTGTTAGTAGAGCTGTGATGTGTGTGTGTTGATAAGTTAGACTTGATGTGTGTGGTGATAGTTGCAGAGCTTGATGGTGTAGTGGTGATAGTTTAGAGCTGTGGTGTGTGTGGTGTTATTTCAGATCTT
Organism: Neogobius melanostomus; assembly: GCA_007210695.1. NCBI lineage: Eukaryota > Metazoa > Chordata > Actinopteri > Gobiiformes > Gobiidae > Neogobius > Neogobius melanostomus. Next base: position 109,547 of record VHKM01000075.1, read on the forward strand.
TGTGTGGTGTGGCGTGTTAGTTTAGAGCTTGTGATGTGTGTGGGTGACAGTTTAGAGCTGTGGTGCTGTGTGGTGTTAGTTTAGAGCTGTATGTTGATGTGGGTGACAGTTTAGAGCTGTTGGTGTGTGTGAGGTGTTTATTTAGAGCCGTGATGTGTGTGGGTGTTAGTTTAAGAGCGTGATGTGTCGTGGGTGATAGTTCAGAGCTGTGTGTGTGTGGGTGATAGTTTAGAGCTGTGATGTGTGTGGGTGATAGTTTAGAGCTGTGGTTGTGTGGGTGTTAGTTCTAGGACTTGTGTGTGTGTGGTGTTAGTTATAGAGGGCTGTGCTGTGTGTGTGGGTGTTAGTTCAGAAGCTGTGATGGTTGTGGGTGTTAGTTAGAGCTGGGGATGTGTGTGGTACAGTTTAGAGCTGTTGGTGTGTGGGGTTAGTTTAGAGCTGTGAGTGTGTGGGGTGTAGTTTAGACTGTGATGTGTGTGGTGATAGGTTGAGAGCTGTGGAATTGTGTTGCGTGTGAGTTTAAGCTGTGGTGCTGTGTGCGTGCTAGTTTTAAGCTGTGGTGTGTGTTGTTGGTGTTAGTTTAGAGCTGTGGTGTGTGTGGTGTTAGTTTAGAGCTAGTGATGTTGTGGGTGATAGTTCAGAAGCTGGTGTGTGTGGGTGACAGTTTGAGCTGTGGTGTGTGTGGTGTTAAGTTTAGATGCTGGTGGTTGTGTGTGGGTGTTAGTTTATGAGCCTGTTGGGTGTGTGTGGGTGTTAGTTTTTAGAGCTGTGGTGTGTGGTGGCGGTGTTATAGTTAGAGCTGTGGTGTGTGTGGGTGTTAGTTTAGAGCTGTTCGGGTGTGGGTGTTAGTTTAGAGCTGTGGTGTGTGTGGGTTTAGTTTTAGGAGGCTTGGTGTGTTGGGTGTCAGTTTAGAGCTGTGATGTGTCATGTGGTGATAGTTCAGAGCTGTGGTGGTGTGGTGTTAGTTATAGAGCTTGGTGTTGTGTGGTGATAGTTTAGAACTTGGTGTGTGTGGTCGTGCAGTTTAGAAGCGTGTGGTGGTGTCGTGGGTGAAGTTTAGAGCGTGGTGTGTGTGGGTGTTAGTTTAACTGTGGACTTGTGTGGTGATAGTTTAGAGCTGTGGTGTGTTGGGGTTAGTTTAGAGCTGTGCCTGTGTTGTGGGGTGTTAGCTAGAGCTGTTGATGTGTGTGGGTGTTAGTGTAGAGCTGTGATGTGTGTGGGTGTAGTTAGAGCTGTGTTGTGTGCCAGTTTAGAGGCTGTGATTTGTGTGGGTGATAGTTTAGAGCTGTTGCGTGTGTTGTGGGGTAGGTATTAGAGCCTGTGAATGTGTCGGGGTGATAGATTTAGAGCTGTGGTGTGTGTGGGTGATAGTTTAGAGCTGTGGTGTGTGTGGGGTGATAGTTTAGAGCTGTGTTGTGTGTGGTGACAGTTTAAGCTGTGGTGTAGTGTGGGTGATAGTTTAGAGCTGTGGTGTGGTGGTGACAGTTTAGAGCTGTGGTGTGTGTGTGGGGTGATAGTTTAAGCTGTGGTGTGGTGGGTGTTAGTTTAGAGCTGTGGTGTGTGTGGGGTGTTAGGTTTAGGCACGCTGTGGTGTGTTGGGTTAGTTTAGAGCTGTGGGGTGTGTGGGTGATGTTTAAGCTGTGGTGTGTGTGGGTGCACAGTTTAAGCTGTGATGTGTGTGGGTGATAGTTAGAGCTGTGGGTGTGTGAGTGATGTTTCAGAGCTGTGTGTGTGTGGGTATAGTTTAGAGCTGTGGTGTGTGGGGTGACATCAGAGCTTGTGTGTGTGGGTGTTAGTTTAGAGCTGTGGGTTGTGTGGGTGGTTAGTTTAAGAGCTGTGTGTGTGTGGGTGATAGTTTTCAGAGCTGTGGTGTGTTGTGGTAGTTTAGAGCTTGGTGATGTGTGGGTGATAGTTTAGAGCTGTGGTGTGTGGGTGATAGTTTTTTAGAGCTGTTGGTGTGTGTGGGTGACAGTATCCTCTCTGGATGTGTGGTGGGTGTTAGTTTAAGAGCTGTGCTGTGTGTGTGGGTGTTAGTTTAGAGCTGTGGTGTGTGTGGGTGATGTTTAAGAGCTGTGGGTGTGTGTGGGTGACAGTTTAAGAAGCTGTGATGTGTGTGGGTGTTAGTTTAAGAAGCTGTGCTGTGTGTGGGTGATAGTTTTAAGAGCTGTGGTGTGTGTGGGTGAGTTTAGAGCTGTGGTGTGTGTGGTGATAGTTTAGAGCTGTGGTGTGTTGGTGGGTGACAGTTTAGAGCTGTGGTGTGTGTTGGTGATAGTTTAGAGCTGCTGGTTTGTGTGGGTGTTAGTTTAGAGCTGTGGTGTGTGTTGGGTGTTAGTTTAGAGCTGTGCTGTGTGTGTGGGTGTTAGTTTAAGAGCTGTGGTGTGTGTGGGTGTTAGTTTTAGAGCTGTGGTGGTGTGTGGGTGATAGTTTAGAGCTGTGGTGTGTGTGGGTGATAGTTTAGAGCTGTGGTGTGTGTGGGTGACAGTTTAGAGCTGTGGTGTGGTGTGGGTGATAGGTGTTTAGAGCTGTGGTGTGTGTGGGTGTTAGTTTAGAGGGCTGTGGGTGTGTGTGGGTGATAGTTTAGAGGCTGTGATGTGTGTGGGTGTTAGTTAGAGCTGTGGTGTGTGTGGGTGTTAGTTTAAGAGCTGTGCTGTGTGTGTTGGGTGTTAGTTTGAGCGTGGTGTGTGTGGGTGTTAGTTTTAGAGGCTGTGGTAATGTGTGGGTGTTAGTTTAGAAGCGTGGGTGTGTGTGGTGATAGATTTAGAGCCTGTGGTGGTGTGTGGGTGATAGTTTAGAGCTGTGGTGTGTGTGGGTGTTAGTTAGAGCTGTGGTGTGTGTGGGTTGTTTATTTAGAGGCCTGTGGGTGTGTGTGGTGTTAGTTTTTAGAGCTTGTGATGTTGTGTGGGTGATAGTTAGAGCTGTGATGTGTGTGGGTGTTAGTTTAGAGCTGTGGATGTGTGTGGGTGATAGTTCAGGAGCTGTGGTGTGTGTTGGGTGTTAGTTTAGAGCTGTGGTGTGTGTGGGTGATAGTTTAGAGCTGTGTGTTTTGTGGGTGATAGTTTAGAGCTGTGTGTGTGTGTGGTTGATAGTTTTAGAGCTGTGGTGTTTGTGGGGAATAGTTTAGAGCTGTGGTGTGTGTGGGTGTTAGTTTAGAGCTGTGGTGTGTGTGGGTGATTAGTTAGAGTGTGGTGTTTGTGGTGAAGTTTAGAGCTGTGGTGTGTGTGGGGTGTTAGTTTAGAGCTGTGGTGTTTGTGGGTGATAGTTTTTAGAAGCTGTGGTGTGTGTGGGTGATAAGTTTAGAGTGTGGTGTTTGGTGGGTTGATAGTTTAGAGCTGTGGTGTGTGGTGGGTGATAGAGTTTTAGAGCTGTGGTGTTTGTTGGTGATAGTTTTAGAGGCGTGGTGGTGTGTGGGTGTTTAGTTTAGAGCTGTGTGTGTGTGGGTGATAGTTTTAGAGCTGTGGATGTGTTGTGTGGTGATAGTTTAGAGCTGTGGTTGTGTGTGGGTGTTAGTTAGAGCTGTGGTGTGTGTGGGTGTTAGTTAAGAGCGTGATGTGTCTGGGTGGTTAGTTTAGAGCTGTGATGTTTTGTGTGGGTGTTAAGTTCAGAGCTTGTGGTGTGTGTGGGTGTTAGTTAGAGCTGTGGTGTGTGTGGGTGTTAGTTAAGGAGCTGTGGATGTGTGTGGGTGTTAGTTAGAGCTGTGGGTGTGTGTTGGGTGTTAGTTTAGAGCCTTGGTAGGTGTGTGTGGGTGTTAGTTTTAGAGCTGTGGTGTGTGCTGGGTGGTTAGTTTTTAGAGCCTGTGGTGTGTGTGGGTGTTAGTTTAGAGGCTGTGTGTGTGTGGGTGTTAGTTTAGAGCTGTGGATGTGTGTGGGGTGTTAGTTTAGAGCTGTGGTGTGTGTGGGTGTTAAGTTTAGAGCCTGTGGTGTGTGTGGGTGTTAGTTTAGAGCTGTGGTGTGTGTGGGTGTAGTTTAGAGCTGTGAATGTGTGTGGGTGAATAGTTTAAGAGCTGTGATGTGTGTGGGTGTTAGTTTAGAGCTGTGGTGTGTGTGGTTGTTAGTTTAGAGCTTGTGGTGTGTGTGGGTGTTAGTTTAGAGCTGTAGGTGTGTGTGGGTGTTAGTTTAGGAGCTGTGATGTGTGTGGGTGTTTAAGTTTAGAGCTGTGATGTGTGTGGGTGTTAGTTTAGAGCTTGTGAATGTGTGTGGTGATAGTTTAGAGCTGTTGGTGTGTGTGGGTGATAGTTTAGAGCTGTGGGTGTGTGTGGGGTGTTAGTTTTTAAGGCTGTGATGTGTGTGGGTGTTAGTTTAGAGCTGTGGTGTGTGTGGTGTTAGTTTACCCAGCTGTGGTGTGTGTGGGTGTTAGTTTAGAGCTGTGATGTGTGTGGGGTGATAAGTTCAGGAGCTGTGGTGTGTGGTGGGTGATAGTTTAGAGCTGTGGTGTGTGTGGGTGATAGTTCAGAAGCTGCTGGGGGTGTGTGTGGTGAATAAGTTCAGAGCTTTGTGTGGTGTGGGTGTTAGTTTAGAGCTTGTGGTGTGTGTGGGTGTTAGTTTAGAGCTGTGGTGTGGTGTGGGGTGTTAGTTTAGAGCTGTGATGTGTGGTGGTGTGATTAGTTCAGAGCCTGTGGTGTGTGTGGGTGTTTTATTTGTTTAGAGCTTGTGGTGGTGTGTGGGTGATAGTTCAGAGCCTGTGGTGTGTGTGGGTGATAGTTCAGAAGCTGTGAGTGTGTGTGGGTGTTAGTTTAGAGCTGTGGTGTTGTGGGTGGTAGTTTAGAGCTGTGATGTGTGTGGGTGTTAGTTTAGAGCTTGGTGTGGTGTGGGTGTTAGTTTAGAAGCTGTGGTGGTGTGTGGGTGTTAGTTTAGAGCTGTGGTGTGTGTGGGTGTTAGTTTAGAAGCTGTGGGTGTGTGGTGGGTGTTAGTTTAGAGCTTGTGGTGTGTGTGGGTGATAGTTCAGAGCTGTGTGTGTGTGGGTGTTTAGTTTAGAGCTGGGTGTGTGTGGGTGTTATGTTTTAGAGCTGTGAATGTGTTGTGGGTGTTAGTTTAGAGCTGTGGTGGTGTTGGGTGTTAGTTTAGAGCTGTTGATGTGTGTGGTGTTAGTTAGAGCTGTGGTGTGTGTGGGTGTTAGTTTAGAGCTGGTGGTGTGTGTGGTGTTAGTTTAGAGCTGTGATGTGTGTGGGTGTTAGTTTTAAGAGCTGTGAATTGTGTGGGTGATTAGTTCGAGCTGTGATGTGTGTGGGTGTTAGTTTAGAGCTGTGGGTGTGTGTGGGTGTTAGTTTAAGAGCTGTGGTGTGTGGTGGGTGTTAGTTTAGAGCTGTGGTGTGTGTGGGTGTTTAGTTCAGAGCTGTGTGTTGTGGTGGGTGTTAGTTTAGAGCTGTGGTGTGGGTGAGTGGGTGTTAGTTTTAGAGCTGTGGTGTGTGTGGGGTTGTTAGTTAGAGCTGTGGTGTGTGTGGGTGATAGTTGTAGAGCTGTGGTGTGTGTGGGTGATAGTATTTATAGAGCCTGTGAATGTGTGTGGGTGTTAGTTTAGAGCTGTGGTGTGTGTGGGTGTTAGTTTTTTTTTTTAGAGCTGTGTGTGTGTGGGTGATAGTTTAGAGCTGTGGTTGTGTGTGGGTGTTAGTTTAGAGCTGTGGTGTTGTGTGGGTGATAGTTTTAAGAAGGCTGTGGTGTGTGTGGGTGTTTAGTTTAGAGCTGTGATATGTGTGGGTGTTTAGTTTAAGAAGCTGTGGTTGTGGTGTGCGTGTTAGTTTAGGAGCTTGTGGTGTTGTGGGGATAGTTTTAGAGCTGGTGGTGTGTGTGGCGTGTTAGTTTTAGAGCTGTGGTGTGTGTGGGGTGTTAGTTTTTAGAGCTGTGGTTGTGTGTGGGTGTTAGTTTTAGAGATGTGGTGTGTGTGGGTGTTAAGTTTAGAGCTGTGAATTGGTGTGTGGGTGTTAGTTTAGAGCTGTGGTGTGTGGGGTGGGTGTTAGTTTAGAGCTGTTGATGTTGGTTGTGGGTGTTAGTTTAGAGCTGTGATGTGTGTTGGGTGTTAGTTTAGAGCTGTGTGTGTGTGGGTGTTATTTAGAGCTGTGGTGTGTGTGGGTGATAGTTTAGAGCTGTGATGTGTGTGGGTGTTAGTTTGAGGCTGTGATGTGTTGTGGGTGTTAGTTTAGAGCTTGGTTGTGGTGTGGGTGTTAGTTTAGGCTGTGGTGTGGTGGGGTGATAGTTTTAGAGGCTGTGATGTGTGTGGGTGTTTAGTTTAGAGCTGTGGTTGTGTGTGGGTGTTAGTTTAGAGCTGTGATGTGTGTGGGGTTAGTTTTAGAGCTGTGATGTGTGTGGGTGTTAGTTTAGAGCTGGTGGCGGTGTGTGGGTGTTAGTTTGAGAGCTGTTGGTGTGTGTGGGTTGATAGTTTAGAGCTGGTGGTGGTGTGTGGGTGTTTAGTTTAGAGCTGTGGTGTGTGTGGGTTTAAGTTTTTAGAGCTGTGGGTGTGTGTGGGGTGATAGTTTAGAGCTGTGTGTGTGTGGGTGTTAGTTCAAAGCTGTGGTGGTGGTGTGCGTGTTAGTTCGAGCTGTGGTGTGTGTGGGTGTTAGTTTAGAGCTTGTGATTGTGTGTGGGTGATAGTTTAGAGCTGTGGTGTGTGTGGGTTTAGTTTAGCAGCTGTGGTGTGTGGTGGTGTTAGTTTAGAGCTGTGGGTGTGGTGTGGGTGTTAGTTTAAAGAAGCTGTGGTGTGTGTGGGTGTAGTTTTAGAGCTGTGGTGTGTGTGGGTGATAGTTTAGAGCTGTGGTGTGTGTGGGTGATAGTTTAGAGCTGTGGTGTGTGTGGGTGATAGTTTCAGAGCTGTGGGTGTGTGTGTGTGTTAGTTTAGAGCTGTGGTGTGTGTTGGGTGAATAGTTTAGAGCTGTGGTGTGTGTGGGTGATAGTTTAGAGCTGTGGTGTGTGTGGGTGATATTCAGAGCTGTGGTGTGGTGTGTGGGTTGTTAGTTTAGAGCTGTGGTGTGTGTGGGTGTTAGTTTTAGAGCTGTGGTGGTTGTGGGTGTTAGTTTAGAGCTGTGGTGTGTGGTGGGTGTAAGTTCAGAGCTGTGATATGTGGTGGGTGTTAGTTTAGAGCTGTGGTGTGTGTGCGTGTTAGTTTAGAGGCTGTGGTGGTGTGTGCGTGTTAGTTTTTAGAGCTGTGATGTTGTGTGGCGTGATAGTTCAGCAGGCCTGTGGTGTGTGTGGGTGTTTAGTTTACGAGCTGTGATGTGTGTGGGTGATAGTTCAGAGCTGTGGTGTGTGTGGGTGTTAGTTTAGAGCTGTGATGTGTTGTGGGTGATAGTTGGAGCTGTGGTGTGTGTGGGTGTTAGTTAGAGGCTGTGGTGTGTGTGGGTGATAGTTTTAGAGCTGTGGTGTGTGTGGGTGATAGTTAGGAAGCTGTGGTGTTGTGTGTGTGTTGTTTAAGAGCCTGTGGTGTGTGTGGGTGTTAGTTTAGAGCTGTGGTGTGTGGTGGGGTGTTAGTTTAGAACTGTGGTGTGTGTGGGTGTTAGTTCAGAGCTGTGATAAAATGTTGTGGGTGTTTAGTTTTAGAGCTGTGGTGTGTGTTGCGTGTTAGTTTAGAGCTGTTGGTGTGGTGTGGGTGATAAGTTTCAGAGCTGTGGTGTGTGTGGGTGTTAGTTTAGAGCTGTGATGTGTGGTGGGTGATAGTTCCCAGAGCTGTGGTGTTGTGTGGGTGTTAGTTTAGAGCTGTTGGGTGTGTGTGGGTGATAGTTTAGAGCTGTGTGTGTGTGGGTGAATAGTTCAGAGCTGTGATGTGTGTGGTGATAGTTCAGAGCTGTGGGTGTGTGTGCGTGTTAAGTTTTAAGAGGATGTGAATGTGGTGTGGGTGATAGTTTCAGAGCTGTGATGTGTGGGTGCGTGTTTAGTTTAGAGCTGTTGATTGTGTGGGTGATCAGTTCTAGCTTGGTGTGTGTGGGTGTTAGTTTAGAGCTGTGGTGTGTGTGGGTGTTACGTTTAGAGCTGTGGGTGTGGTGTGCGTGTTAGTTTAAGAGCTGTGATGTGTGTGGTGATAGTTTTAGAGCTGTGATATGTTGTTGTGGTTAGTTTAGAGCTGTGGTGTGTGTGGGCGTGTTAGTTTTAGAGCTGTGGTGTGGTGTGGGTGTTAGTTTAGAGCTTGTGATGTGGTGTGGGTGATAGTTCAGAGCTGTGGTGTGTTTGTGGTGTTAGTTTTAGAGCTGTGATATGTGTTGGTGTTAGTTTAGAGCTGTGGTGTGTGTGGTGTTAGTTTAGAGCTGTGGTGTGTGTTGCGTGTTAAGTTTAGAGCTTGTGGTTGTGTGGTTGGGTGTTAGTTTAGAGCTGGTGATATGTGTTTGGGTGTTAGTTTAGAGCTGTGGTGTGTGTGGTGTTTAGTTTAGAGCTGTGATGTGTGTGGGTGATAGTTTAGAGCTGGGTGTGTGGTGGGTGATAGTTTAGAGCTGTTGTGGTGTGGGTGATAGTTTAGGCTGTGGTGTGTGTGGGTGTTAGTTTAGAGCTGTGGGGTGTGTGTGGGTTGTTAGTTTAGAAGCTGTGGTGTTGTGTGGGTGTTAGTTTAGAGCTGTGGTGTGTGTGGGTGTTAGTTTAGAGCTGTGATGTGTGTGGGGTGTTAGTTTAGAGCTGTGGTGGTGTGGTGGGTGATAGTTTAGAGCTGTGGTGTGTGTGGGTGATTAGTTCAGAGCTGTTGGTGTGTGTGTGGTGTTAGTTTAGAGCTGTGGTGTGTGGTGGGTGATAGTTTAGAGCCTGTTGGTGTGTGTGGGTGATAGTTTAGAGCTGTGGTTGTGTGGGTGAATAGTTCAAGCTGTGTGTGTGTTGTGTTAGTTTAGAGCTGTGGTGTGGTGTGGGTGTTAGTTTAGACTGTGGTGTGTGTGGGGTGTTAGTTAGAAGATGTGGTGTGTGTGGGTGTTATGTTCAGAGCTGTGATATGTGTGGGTGTTAGTTTAGAGCTGTGGTGTGTGTGCGTGTTAGTTTAGAGCTGTGGGTGTGTGTGGTGTTAGTTTAGAGCTGTGATTGTGTGTGGGTGGATAGTTGCAGAGCTGTGGTGTGGTGTGGGGTGTTAAGTTTAGAGCTGTGATGTGTGTGGGTGTATAGTCAGAGCTGTGGTGGTGTGTGGGTGTTAGTTTTTAGAGCTGTTGATGTGTGTGGGTGATAGTTCAGAGCTGTGGTGTGTGTGGGTGTTAGTTTAGAGCTGTGGTGTGTGTGGGTGTAATGTTTAGAGCTGTGGGTGTAGAGTGGGTGATAGTCAGAGCTGTGGTGTGTGTGTGTGTTAGTTTAGAGCTGTGGTGTGTGTGGGTGTTAGTTTAGAGCTGTGGTGTGTGTGGGTGTTAGTTTAGAACTGTGGTGTGTGTGGGTTTAGTTTAGAGCTGTGATGTGTGTGGTGATGTTTCAGAGCTGTGGTGTGTGTGGGTGATAGTTTTAGAGCGTGATATGGTGTGGTGTGTTAGTTTAAGAGCTGTGGTGGTGTGTGCGTGTTAGTTTAGAGCTGTGATGTGTGTGGGTTGATAGTTCCAGAGCTGTGGTGTGTGTGGGTGGTTAGTTAGAGCTTGTGATGTGTGTGGGTGTTGTTTTAAGAGCTGTGGGTGTGTGTGGGATGGATAGTTTAGAGCTAGTGGTGTGTGTGGGTGGATAGTTCAGAGCTGTGATGTGTGTGGGTGATAGTTCAGGAGCTGTGGTGTGGTGTGGGTGTTTAGTTTAGAGCTGTGGGTGTGTGTGGGTGTTTAGTTTAGAGCTGTGGTGTGGTGGTGCGTTGTTAGTTTAAGAGGCTGTGGTGTGGTGTGGGTGATAGTTCAGAGCTGTGGTGTGTGTGGGTTGTTAGTTTTAGAGCTGTGGTGTGTGTGCGTGTTAGTTTTAGAGCTGTGATGGTGTGGGGTGATAGTTGTAGAGCTGTGATATGTGTTTAGGTGGTTAGTTTAAGAGCTGTGGTGTGTGTGCGTGTTAGTTTTAGAGCTTGTGGTGTGGTGTGGGTTGTTTAGTTTAGAGCTGTAGATGTGTGTGGGTGTAGATTCAGAGCTGTGGTGTGTGTGGGGTGTTAGTTTAGAGCTGGATATGTGTTGGTGTTAGTTTAGAGCTGTGGTGTGTGTGGTTTAGTTTGAGCTGTGATATGTGGTTTGGTGTTAGTTTAGAGCTGTGGGTGTGTGTGGGTGATAGTTTTAGAGCTTGTGATGTGTGTGGGTTGATAGTTCAGAGCTGTGGTGTGTGTGGGTGTTAGTTTAGAGCTGTTTGATATGTGTTGGTGTTAGTTTAGAGCTGTGGTGTGTGTGGGTGTAGTTTAAGAGACTGTGATATGTGTTTGGTGTTAGTTTAGAGCTTGGTGTGTGGTGCGTGTTAGTTTAGAGCTGTGGTGTGTGTGGGTGTTAGTTTAGGAGCTGTGATATTGTGTGGGTGATAGTTCAGAGCTGTGGTGTGTGTGGGTGAATAGTTCAGAGCTGTGATATGTGTGGGTGATAGTTTAGAGCTGTGGTGTGTGTGGGTGTTAGTTTAGAGCTGTGATAATGTGTTGTGTTAGTTTAGAGCTGTGGGTGTGTGTGGGTGTTAGTTTAGAGGTGGTGTGTGTGGTGTTAGTTTAGAGCTGTGGTGTTGGGGTGTTAGTTTAGAGCCTGTGGTGTGTGTGGGTGTTAGTTTTAGAGCTGTGATGTGTGTGGGGTGTTAGTTTAGAGCTTGTGGTGTGTGTGGGTGTTAGTTTAGAGCTGTGGTGTGTGTGGGTGTTAGTTAGAGCTGTGATGTGTGTGGGTGTTTAGTTTAGAAGCTGTGGTGTTGTGGGTGTTAGTTTAAGAGCTGTGGTGTTGTGTGGGTGGTATTTAGGCTGTGGTGTGTGTGGCGTGTTAGTTTAGAGCTGTGATGTGTGTGGGTGTTAGTTTAGAGCTGTGGTGTGTGTGGGTGTTTTAGTTTAGAGCTGTGATGTGTGTGGGTGTTATGTTTAGAGCTGTGATGTGTGTGGGTGTTAGTTTAGAAGCTGTGGTGTGTGTGGTGTTAGTTTAGAGCCTGTGATGTGTGTGGGGTGTTAGTTTAGAGCTGTGGTGTGTGTGGGTTGTTAGTTTAGAGCCTGGATGTGTGTGGGGTGATAGTTTAGAGCTGTGGTGTGGTGTGGGTGGATGTTTAGAGCTGTGGTGTGTGGTGGGTGTTAGTTAGAGGCTGTGGTGTGGTGTGGGTGAATAGTTAGAGGCTGTGGTGTGTGTTGGGTGTTAGTTTTAGAGCTGTGGGTGTGTGTGGGTGATAGTTTAAGAGCTAGTGATGTGTGTGGGTGTTAGTTTAGAGTGTGTGTGTGTGTGGGTGTTAGTTAGAGCTGTGGTGTGTGTGTGGGTGTTAGTTTAGAGCTGTGATGTGTGTGGGGGTGTTTAGTTTAGAGCTGGGTGGTGTGTGGGTGTTAGTTTAGAGCTGTGTGTGTGGTGGGTGTTAGTTTTAAAGAGCTGTGGTGTGTGTGGTGATAGTTTAGAGCTGGTGATGTGGTGTGGGTTGTTAAGTTTAGAGCCTGTGGTGTGTGTGGGTGTTAAGTTTAGAAGCTGTGGTGTGTGTGGGTGTTAGTTTAGAGCTGTGATGTGTGTGGGTGTTAGTTTAGAGCCTGTGATGTGTGTGGGTGATAGTTAAGAGCTGTGATGTATGTGGGTGTTAGTTTAAGAGCTGTGGTGTGTGGTGGGTGTTTAGTTTAAACTGTGGTGTGTGTGGGTGTTAGTTTAGAAGCTTGTGGTGTTGTGGGTGTTTAATGTTTAGAGCTGTGATGTGTGGGGTGTTAGTTTAGAGATGTGGTGTGTGTGGGTGTTAGTTCAGAGCTGTGGGGTGTGTGTGGGTGTTAGTTTAGAGCTGGGGTGTGTGTGGGTGATAAGTTTAGAGCTGTGATGTGGTTGTGGGTGTTAAGTTTAGAAGCCTGTGGTGTGTGTGGGTGTTAGTTTAGAGCTGTGATGTGTGTGGGTGTTAGTTTAGAGCTGTTGGTGTGTGTTGGGTGTTAGTTTTAGAGCTGTGGTGTGTGTGGTGTTAGTTTAGAGCTGATGATGTGTGTGGGTTGTTTTAGTTTAGAAGGCTGTGTGTGTGTGTTGGGTGTTAGTTTAGAGCTGTGATGTGTGTGGTGTTAGTTTAGAGCTGTGGTGTGCGTGGGTGTTAGTTTAGAGTCTGTGGTGTTGTGGGTGTTAGTTTAGAGCCTGTGGTGTGCGTGGGTGTGTAGTTTAAGAGCTGTGGGTGTGTGTGGGTGATAGTTTAGAGCTTGTGTGTGTGTGGGTGTTAGTTTAGAGTGTGGATGTGTGTGGGTGGTTAGTTTAGAAGCTGTGTGTGTGTGGTGATAGTTTAGAGCTGCTGATGTGCTGTGGGTGTTAAGTTTAGAGCTGTTGGTGTGTGGTGGGGTGTTAGTTTAGAGCTGTGGTGTGTGTGGTGTTAGTTTAGGCTGTGGTTGTGTGTGGGTGTTAGTTTTTAGAGCTGTGATGTGTGTGGTGTTTAGTTTAGAGCTGTGTGTGTGGTGGTGTTAGTTTAGAGTGTGGTGTGTGTGGGTGTTAGTTGAGCTGTGGTGTGTGTGGGTGAATAGTTTTAGAGCTGTGGTGTGTGGTGGGTGTTAGTTAGGAGCTGTGTGTGGTGTGGTGTTAGTTTTAAGAGCTGTGGTGTGTGTGGGGTGTTAGTTTAGAGCTGTGGGTGTGTGTGGGTGTAGTTTAGAGAGCTGTGGTGTGTGTGGTGATAGTTTAGAGCTGTGATGGTGTGTGGGTGTTTAGTTTTAGACTGTGGTGTGTAGTGGGTGTTAGTTTAGAGCTGTTGATGTTGTGTGGGTGTTAGTTTAAGAGCTGTGGTTGTGTGGGTGTTAGTTAGAGCTGTGGTGTGTGTGGGTGTTAGTTCAGAGCTTGGTGTGTGTGTGGGTGTTAGTTCAGAGCTTGTGGTGTGTTGGGTGTTAGTTTAGAGCTGTGAATGTGTGTGGGTGTTAAGTTTTAGAGCTGTGGGTGTGTGTGGGTGTTAGTTTAGAAGCTGTGGTGTGTGGGGTGTTAGTTAGAGCTGTGATGTGTGGTGGGATGTTGGTTTAGAGCTGTGGTGTGTGTGGGTTGTTAGTTTTTAGAGCTGTGATGTGTGTGTGGGTGTTAGTTTAGAAGCTGTGTATGTGTGTTGGGTGATAGTTTAGAGCTGTGGTGTGTGTTGGGTGATAGGTTGTAGAGCTGTGGTGTGTGTGGGTGTTAGTTTTCAAGCTGTGTGTGTTGTGGGTGTTAGTTTAGAAAGCTGTGATGTGTGTGGGTGTTAGTTAAGAGCTGTGGTGTGTGTGGGTGTTAGTTTAGAGGCTTGTGGTGTGGTGGGTGTTTATTTAGAGCTGTGGTGTGTGTGGGTATAGTTTCAGAAGCTGTGGTGTGGTGTGGGTGTTAGTTTAGAGCGTGTGGTGTTGTGATGGGTGTTAGTTTAGAGCTGTGATGTGTGTGGGTGTTAGTTTAAGAGGCTGTGTGTGTGTGGGTGACAGTTTAGAGCTGTGGTGTGTGTGGGTGATAGTTTAGAGCTGTGGTGTTGTGTGGGTTTGATAGTTTAGAGCTGTGGTGTGTGTGGGTGTTTAAGTTTAGAGTGTGGTGTGTGTGGGTGATAGTTTAGAGCTGTGATGTGTGTGGGTGTTAGGTTTTAGAAGCTGTGGTGTGTGTGGTGTTAGTTTGAGCTTGTGGTGTGTGGTGGGTGTTAGTTTAGAGCTGTGGTGGGTGGTGGGTGTTAGTTTAAGAGCTGTGATGTGTTTGTGGGTGTTAGTTTAGAGCTGTGGTGTGTGTGGGTGTTAGTTTAGAGCTGTGGTGGTGTGTGGGTGTTAGTTAGAGCTGTGGTGTGTTGGGTGATAGTTAAGAGCTGTGATGTGTGTGGGTGTTAGTTTAGAGCTGTGGTGTGTGTGGGTGGTTAAGTTTTAGAGCTGTGGTGTGTGTGGGTGATAGTTTTAGAGCTGTGGTGTGTGTGGGTGTTAAGTTTAGAACTGTGGTGGTGTGCGGGTGTTAGTTTAGAGCTGTGGTGTGTGTGGGTTGATAGTTTAGAGCTGTGGTGTGTGTGGGTGATAGTTTAGAACTGTGGTGGTGTGGGTGGAATAAGTTTTCAGAGCTGTGGTGTGTGTGGGTGTTAGTTTAGAGCTGTGATGTGTTGGGTGATAGTCAGAGGTGGGTGTGTGTGGGGTGTTAGTTTAGAGCTGTGGTGTGTGTGGGTGTTAGTTTAGAGCTGTGGTGTGTGTGGGTGTAAGTTGAGCTGTGGTGTGTGTGGGTTGTTAGTTTAGAGCTTGTGGTGTGTGTGGGTGATAGTTTAGAGCTGTGGTGTGTTGTGGGGTGATAGTTAGAGCTGTGGTGTGTGTGGGTGATAGTTTAGAGCTGTGGTGTGGTGTGGGTGATAGTTCAGAGCTGTGGTGTGGTGTGGGGTGTTAGTTTAGAGCTGTGGTGTGTGTGGGTGTTAGTTTAGAGTGTGGTTGTGGTTGGTGGTTAGTTTAGAGCTGTGGTGTGTGTGGGTGTTAGTTTAGAGCTGTGTGTGTGTGGGTGTTAGTTTAGAGCTGTGATGTGTGTGGGTGTTAGTTTAGAGCTGTTGGTGTGTGTTGGGTGTTAGTTTTAGAGCTGTGGTGTGTGTGGTGTTAGTTTAGAGCTGTGGGTGTTTGGTGTTGGGTGATAGTTTCAGAGCTGTGGGGTGTGGGTGTTAGTTTAGAGCTGTGATGGGTGTTGTGGTGTGTAGTTTAGAGCTGTTGGGTGTGTGTGGGTGATAGTTTAGAGCTGTGTGTGTGTGGGTGAATAGTTCAGAGCTGTGATGTGTGTGGTGATAGTTCAGAGCTGTGGGTGTGTGTGGGTGATAGTATAGGAGGCTGTGGTGGGTGTGGGTGATAGTTTAGAGGCTTGTGATGTGTGTGGGTGTTAGTTTAAGAGCTGTGGGTTGTGTGTGGGTGTTAGTTTAGAGCCTGGGGTGTGGTGTGGGTGTTAGTTTTAGAGTGTGGTGTAGTGTGGGTGTTAAGTTTAGAGCTGTGGTGTGTGTGGGTGTTTAGGTTTAGAGCTGTGGGTGTGTGGGTGTTAGTTAGAGCATGTCGGTGTGTGTGGTGATAGTTATAAGAGCTGTGATGTGCTGTGCGGTGTAGTTTAGCAGCTTGATGTGGTGTGGGTGTTAGTTTAGAGCTGTGGTGTGTGGTGGGTGTTAGTTTAGAGCTGTGGGTGTGTGTGGGTGTTAGTTTAGAGGCTGTGGTGTGTTGTGGGTGTTAGTTTTAGGCTGTGGTGGTGTGTGGGTGTTAGTTTAGAGCTGTGGTGTGTGTGGTGTTAAGTTTTAGAGCTGTGGTGGGTGTGTGGTGGGTGTTAGTTTTTAAGAGCTGTGGATGGTGTGTGTGGGTGTTAGTTTGAGCTGTGGTGTGTGTGGGTGTTAGTTTAGACCTGTGGTGTGTGTGGGTGTTATGTTTTAGACCTGTGGTGGTGTGTGGGTGTTAGTTAGAGCTGTGATGTGTGTGGGTGTTAGTTTAGAGCTGTGAGTGTGTGTGGGTGTTAGTTTAGAAGCTGTGGCTGTGGGTGTGGGTGTTAGTTTAGAGCTGTGGTTTGGTGTGGTGGGGTGTTTAGTTTAGGAGCTGTGGTGTGTGTGGGTG